>CM028347.1:33956866-34477931 GCA_016618105.1 Dendrobium huoshanense
AAAAATAATTTTTCTTAGAAGATGATATTCAAGAAAGGGTGGATGAGATATTTGCTAAACTTTTTAATGAATAATGTGAAAATATGATTAACTTTAGTGACTTTATCACCCTAAATGAAAATAAAGATGTTTTTTTTATCGGCATATAAGTAAAACTGAAGTTAGAGAGGCTTCGAAGAAATGAAGTGTGAAAAAGCTGTTGGACCAAATGATATTCCAATAGAGATGTGGAAATGCTTAGGAGATGAAGGAATTTCTTGGCTTACCAAACTTTTTAATACTATTTTGAAGACTAAAAAGATGTTAGATCAATGAAGAATGAGTATGTTAATTCATATTTTTAAGAATAACAATGATGGACAAGAGTGAGCAAATTATAGAAGAATTAAGTTAATGTGTCATACTTTAAAACTATGGGGGGAGTTATGGAGTATAGGTTGAGGGATGATACTAATATTTCTCAAAATAAATTTGGATTCATGCCGGGTAGGTCTACTATGGAAGCCATACATTTATTGAGAGGTATGATGGAGAAAATATAGAGGATAAGAAGGATCTACATATGATATTTATTGATTTAGAGAAAGCATATGATAAAGTTCTAAGAAAAGTGATATGGAGAGTTCTTGAAAAGAAAGGAGTTAAAAACACTTATATTCAAATCATTAAAGATATGTATGCAGGAGCTATAACTTGTGTTCAAACACAAGGTGGTTTGACCAAGTATTTTCCTATTTCAGTTGAATTACATCAAGGATTAGCCTTAAGTCCATATCTTTTTTGCTTTAGTCATGGATGTTCTCACTAGACATTTGCAAGAGGATTTACCTTGGTGTATGCTTTTTGCTGATGATATTCTTCTTGTTGATAAGACTAGAGAGGGAGTTGAAGGTAAACTTGAATTAAGGAGGTCAACCTTAGAGTTTAAAGGGTTTCGCTTGAGTAGATCTAAAACTGAATATATGGAGTGTAATTTTAGTAGCAATAGACCTAGTGAGGGGATTGTGACTTTGGGCGATCAAGTCATTAATAAGAGTACACATTTTAGATGTTTGGATCTATTGTTCAGCGTGATGATGAAATAGATGGGGATATTATCAGCAGAATTCAAGTTGGATGGTTAAAGTGGAGGAACACATCGGGCTTATTGTGCGATAGAAAAGTCTCCCTCAAACTTAAGGGAAAATTCTATAAGATGATGGTGAGACCTGCAATGCTTTATTGTGCTGAATGTTGGCCATTAAAAGAGAAGCATAATACTAAGTTAAGTGTTGCAGAGATGAGGATGCTTACGTAGATGAGTGGCTTGAACTTTAGAGATAGGATACGAAATGAGCATATACGCGAAAAGCCCGGAGTAGCTCCAATGGAAGATAAGATTAGAGAGAATCGCCTTAGATGGGTTGGTCACATTAAACGGAGGCATTCTGATGACTCGATTAGGAAGTTGAGGTATTAGATTTGACTTATATTAAGAAAGATTAAGGTAGATCTAAAAAGACTTGGTTAGAAAATATTAGATATAATATTTGTTATTTAATTTAAATGAGAATTTAACTTTTAATCGAACACAACCACAAAAAAGATCATATTTGTCATATAGCCGATCCCATATAAGGAGACAAAAGAGCGATGTTGTTATTTTATACTTGCACATCGGTCACAAGTAATTCTCGTGATGAGCACGTGTACGAGCACGGGCCGCGCTTCTCCTTATCTAAAACTAGAAAACGAAGATTACCCGCCACACAGCAACTAATTTCGCATCGATGGTAACAGTCTCCACTTCTCTTCTGTTCACCGGACCCAAAACCTTAGCTTTTCAGCACTCAGGTGGTGTCATCCATGCCGATTCCCGGCGATCTATCGCTACAGCGACATCTAGGGTTACGCCGCGCAAGTCCAATTCATCGTTGTCCTTCTTCGCCTCAGCCATGGCGGCTGCGCCACAAGCGCCAGTCGATACCGAGGAGAAGAAAGAGAGCGATAAGTTTATTGAGGAGATGGTCGTACTTCCGACTAACGAATCGTCGGAGAAGCTCCTCTGCATCCGACATACGGTGGGACTGCTACTCTCAATTTGTTCTTTTATTCTCAGTTCCTGATTTCTTAGATAGTTTTTTTTTTTTTTTAATTTTGCCCCCTTTGTTTTGATAATCACTGTTCATCTGAGTCACTTTTAGAGGCTGTTTGGTAGCACCTAGGATTTCATTTAAGTTGAATTTCGTAAATACTCTTAATTAGGATTTTGTAAATCCGGGGGACTTAAATCCTGAAAATTGTTTGGTAACATTTATGATAAATCTTTTGTAACTATTTGGCTATTCAATTCATGATTTAAAGCGGTCAAG
This sequence comes from Dendrobium huoshanense, assembly GCA_016618105.1. Classification (NCBI taxonomy): domain Eukaryota; kingdom Viridiplantae; phylum Streptophyta; class Magnoliopsida; order Asparagales; family Orchidaceae; genus Dendrobium; species Dendrobium huoshanense. The sequence continues at coordinate 33,959,218 of CM028347.1, forward strand.
AGATTTGACATGCATTTCTTGAATAATTAAAATACAACAACAGACGTAAAATAAAATACAACAAAGTTTCGATAAAAATACAACAATAACATAAATTTAAGATTAGTTTACTCATTTTATATAATCTTCTATTTAATTAATATAAATTGTTTTTAGAATAATCTAAAATTGTAAGAAATTAATTGTGAAATAGTTGTAAAACCTAAGTCACTGAAATAGACTATTTAAAACATAGATAATCTAATCAACAAATGGATTATTTATTAATTAATAATTTATTAAGTTAATTAACTCATCATTTCTATTTAGATAAATTAAATAAAAATATTATACAACAACAATAAATTAAATAAAAATATTATAAATTATTTAAATTATTATTTTTTATAACTAATGTATATATATCTATCTTTTTTAACTAAACATTTATATTTATAGAAAATTAAAAAAATTATCAAATTGAAATAAAATTATAATTAGCCTAATCTAATATCTTTATTGATTATTAATTATTAATAAGTTAATTAATGAAATATAATAATTTTCATTAAAATAACTTATAAATAATATTAATTTACATGAATTAATGTCTGATTAATTAATAAATATTAATTATTAAGATTAGTTTACTCATTTTAAATAATTTTTCTAAATGGGCTCCTTTCTTTCCATAGCCTACGCCCTACGATTTGCTTTTCCATTTATTTCTTCTCACTTAGACTCCTTCGTCGCTGTTCGACTTCCCTCCTTGAAGACATTCTCTTCCTGTTGGATCGGAAGTTATGACATTTTGATTGGAAGCAACGACGGGAGCTTGCTCGCTGTGAAGGTAACTTTCTACCTTTCGTGATCTTCCTCGGCCAAATCCTGTAAATTTGCCAAATCAAAGGATTTCAGAAATCCAAGGTTTACCACGAAAAGGGTTAATTTTTCCTCTACGACAGCTTTCATGTACCGTGAGATTTGGTTTTGCATTTTAGACCGTTTGGCTGGATTTCTGTCAACGCCTTAAATCCGGCATAAATCCTGCTACAAAATAGCCCCTTAAGGTTTTGAAATGCCGCAAAAAAGTTTTTCTTATTTTTGATATTGCCAATATAGCAACAAGCTTATTGAGCTCATCCATTGAATATAATTTTATAATATTTCATATGAAGAATGCTTCATAAAATTTTAATTACATGACTTGATTAAAAAGAGAAGTCTTAAGAGCATAATTATTTTTAAAGGGCACGTACTTCATCAGAGAATTTTGGATTAGGCTAGCTAGTAAGTGTAATGAATTGAATCCAAAGAGGTTTATTTTGTTGCTTGCTTATAGAAAACATATTTTAGAAAATGATTTCATTTCACTAATTTTATGTGGCAAATTAAAATAGTTGAATCTGGCAATTTTGAGAGGGGCTTTATGAAGCTTAAAGTTATTGTTGATTTTTGGCTACTCCCAATTTTTGAATACAAAATTTTCCATGAAAAATTAGCCAAACCCTATGGAAAAATATCTAATTAACTTGAGAATTAAGAAAAGAGAGAGGAATTAAATTTATCTTGTCGGAGTGCGGCTTGCGCTCGAAGTTCTTCTAATAAGTTGATGGCTTCCCATATGCCTTCTAAATTGGATACTTCCCATTTGTTGAATTTGATGATCGTGTCGTGAGTTGTAATTATCATCCTATGGCTTGGCAATTCAAGCTCTATTTAGAGTACAACCCCAGTATTGTGTGAGGCTGAGAAGAGTGTGTGCCTTCTGGTGGTTAACAAAGTTGTGCTGAGGGCCCATAATATGGAAGGAAGTAGTTATGCCATTTTTCTTTGGCGCCTTCAATTGTTTTCTCGAGGAGGTTGAGTATGAGCTTGTTGGCGGCTTTAACATGTCCGTTAGTTTGAGGATGGTGAATAGATGTGAACTTGAGGCCCCTTGGATGTTGCATAATTTTTTGAGGCTTTGATCATAGAATTATGATTCGTTATCTGTAATGATATCGAAGGGAACTCCATGTCGGCAAATAATCAAACTACAGCGGAAGTTATGCGGGCAAGTGCTTTGGCTTCAAGCCATTTGGTTAAGTAGTTGATCATAACTTAGATGAATATTCTTTGCTCTATTAATGGCGGGAACGGGTTCATCTGCACATGGAGAGCAACTAGGGACTTATGATCGAGTGCAGCTTGTAGGAATGTTGCATCTACATTGGAGCAAACTTTTTATATTGTATGCATTTTTTAGAAAATTCCTTAGCTTCCTTTCTCAAAGTAGGCCAAAAGTATCCTTTTTTAAGGATCTAGTGGGCAAGAGTGCGTCTGCTGGAGTGGCTTCTACATTCGCTTGAATGGATTTCAGTAGTAAAGTTTCCTTTTGATCTTCATGTACACATTTGAGATTTGAGTGAGGATGTGGACCTCCTGAATAGATGGTTTTTTTGAGTAGCAGGTAGTTGATTGCCTTGACTTTAAATCAACGGGTTCGCCAACCTCGGCATCGATTGATTCATTCTTCAGATACTTGATGTAAGGATACATCCAACTCATTGGACATGGAGCTAAGGGGTCCGCTTCTGCTTGTGCTATTTCTTCTTCCATGATGGCAGATATAGAGACTCGTATTCCTGGTTGTCCATCAATATTTCCTTGCTTGGTAAGAAGGTTGATGAGTTAATTCTGGCTTCGGGGAATTTGAGTGGTTTTTAATACTTAAATTCGCTAATTTTAATTTTGACTTTGAACAAGTATCTAGAGAGCAATTCTTCTGTGACCTCTTATTTTCCATTGATATGGTTCAACATGTGTTGCGAGTTTGAGTAGACTTCTAGACGAATGATGCCCAACCCATAAGCAAATCACAATCTCGTGAGTAAAGCTTCATATTCGGTTTGAATGTTGGTGACTTGGAATTTGAAATTGATAGATTGGGCGATGAAAACTTTGGTAGGGCATTTTAGAACAATGTCTGCACAATCTCCCTGCCTGATGCGTCCTCTGTGTCCAACGTCTACCAAGGTTGGGTTGTCGTCTCTGAGGTCGTGCTTTGGTTGGTGCAATCTACGAGAAAGTCGACAAATGGTTGAGTCTTGATAGCTATCCTTAGGGTGTATGTGATGAATAATTCACTGAGTTCAATATACCATTTGAGTAATCGACCCAAGTGGTCAGGCTTGACGAGAAGTACCTTGAGAGGATGATTAGTTAGCACCTAAAAAGAATGGTTCTGAAAGCAGGGTCGCAGTCTTCTAGTTGAGTTGACTAGTGCCCATGTAAGTCTTTCTATGATGGGGTGTCTTTGCTCCGCATTCGGAGCATGTGGCTCACATAGTAGATGGGTCATTGATTCTCTCTTTCTTCCTTGATGAGTACTGAACTTATGGTGTCATTGATTCTTTTCTTCTTCCCTCAGCCAGGTGAAAATTTGTTGTTATACCTCAAAGCATGCAACTCATATGGTAGATGGGTTGTTGATTCTTTCCTCCGAGGTTTATCAACAAATTTTCGCCTAGCCGAGGGCTTTGAAGAATTGACGGCATAGTGAGGAGACTTTTCTATTGTTGGAAGTTTGCATTGCAGTCATATCCCCAAGATAATTTCTGTGCTTTTCTAAAAGTTTTGAAGAAGGGGGCGCATCTCTCTCTCTCTCTCTCTCTCTCTCTCTCTCTCTCTCTCTCTCTCTCTCTCTCTCGAGATGAACGGTAGTGTTTGGCAATCTGACCTATAAGTTGCTAGACTTCTTTGGCGGTTCTGCGCGTCTTCATGTTGAGTATGGCTTGTAGTTTATCGTGATTGATTTTGATTATATCAAGTGTGAGAACGAACCATAAGAATTTCCTTGCACCAGCTCTGAAGTTGCATTTAAGTGGATACAATCTCAGTTTGTACTTTTTGGGAGTGAGGAATGTCTCTTGTAGGTCTTTGATATGCTGATCCAGAGATTTACTCTTGACTAGCAGGTCATCTACATATACTTCGATATTTCTATCCTTCTATTTCTTGGAAACCTTGTCCATCATTCTCTGGTAGGCGGCTCCAACATTTTTCAATCCAAAAGACAATCTTGTAGCAGTATAGGCCTTCTGTTGTTATGAACACATTTTTCTTGCAATCTTTGGGATGTATCTTGATCTGATGGTAGCCTGAGAAGACATCTAGGAATCTCATAATAGGATGTCCCGCCGATGAGTAGACTAGGGCGTCATTCCTTGGCAACGAGTAGCCATCCTTATGGCATGTTGAGTTTAGATTAGTTAAGTCCACACATTATTCTTTTGCCGGTCGATTTCTGAACCATCACCTATGTTCGAAATCTAATTAGGATATTTGACTTCTCTGATGAAATTGGTGGTGAGTAGTTCTACTTGTCGAATGGGTCTGATGAGTAAAGCAGCGATCTTTTTGATCCTTTACTTGATGGGGCGAGAGTCTCTCTATGCATTTAGTTGATGGAATATAATTTCTTTGTTGATGCCTAGTATGCCTGCAGCTATCTGTGCGAATATTTTTAGATGGATGCTGAGAGTTTGTACCAACTTTTCACGTTGTTCTCTGCTGAAGGATGTGCTAATTTGGAAAGATTTTCTTAGTTCATTTCTCGCTGTGGGTTCTTTTTAATGGCTTTGGTTGTCTCGAGGCCTAGGCCTCACTGAAATTCCTAGATGCGCTAAGAGAGGGGTTGAATTGCGAAAATCTTGTGGCAATACAAAATCCTAAACAGAAGTTCTAAAAGTTTTTTTTATGTTTTTAAATTTTTTGACGAAAATTTAACTAATGTGGAAGCGAATACTTGAACACAAATAGCAATAATGGATTCCACAAAGAATTTCACCAAGCAGTTATAATGAAAATCAAATGCAAGTAAAAGTAAAAAGCGGTAAGGGAAAGATCACACCAGAGATTTATAGTGGTTCGGTCACTTGACCTACATCCACTCCTTGGAGCCTCCACTTCGGGAATTTCACTGCAAAACTATAGTTCTCCTTTTGCCCCCTCGGTAAGGCGGAGAAGCCCTCACAAGACTCACTTTCACCAACCCGGCGTGGCGGAGTGCCAAACGCTTTTCTCACCCTCCTGGCGACGGCAACATATCTTCTCATTTTTCTCCCTCCTGGAGAAGGCAGAGAACCTTAGAGAACACGGATGTAGAAGAGTCTCCCCCTCAGAGAGCCTCCCACAAGATCTTCACGGGCCATAGGAGGAATAAAGTGCAGCAAGAACGTAGCAACAGTGTGATCTCCCTCACACTACTTCTCCCTCACCAAACTCACCCTCTTCTTTCTCTCTCAAACCCTAAATCTTCTCAAGAGCTCTCTCCCAAGGATTCACTCTCTACTCATGTTCCTCTCTCTTAGTCACACATTAAAAACATTACTTTTTGATACTTAAAACGGGCTTCAAAAACCCTGAAATTTTTTAAATTAGTCGTTACTATCGTACAATACGATTCCACATCGTACAGTACGATTATTATAAACGAGCTTCGTTCTGGTACGAGGGTTTATGAACAATTTAAAAAACAATTGTACAGTACGATATAAACTCGTACCGTATGATCCTCAACTCTTCTGTTCGTACAGGACGATATCCGGGACGATCAAAATTTGTCTTTGTACATTGTAGGGTACGACCTACTTCGTACAATACGAATAGTCAAATTCAAGGGATCATACAGGACAAATTAAGTCCGGGACGATCAAAACTCGTCTTTGTACATTGTAGGGTACGATACACCTCGTACAGTACAATTAGGCAAAAATCAAGGGATCATCTAGGACGAACTCCGGGACGATAAAAAATAGTCTCGGTTCATCGTATAGTATGAATGGGTTCATATAAAACAATGAGCAATCAGAGATTAATCCTTGATTTATTCCACTAATCACGGGTTAATTTAAGTAAGTATTCAAAATAAATCGTACAATACAAATCGCTTCGTACAGTACGAACGGCTAATAAAACTTACTTAAATTAATCTGGCGGCTAGAGTTTTGGATTAATAACACATCGTACAGTACGTTACGAATCGTACAGTACGAGCTGTTCACAGAAAGACGTTCTAACCAGATCAGATCGTACAGTACGACATAAATTCGTACAGTACGATCAACATAATTGTAATGCCCCAAGATCTAACTTGGAAAAAATGTCAATCAATTTCTCAAACAATTTACCAGAGCTATCTAAAACCTTCAATTAACAATCTAACAAACATCTATAAAATTTAAAACATCAATATACAAGTCGATTCATATCTCATCTCAAAAGGTCATGTACAATACTCAGGAACTACACTACAATCACAAGTACAGAAATCTATCATGTCCTGAGTACAAAAGAATCAAAATCATCAAAAGAACTAAAACCTGTAGATCTGGATCAATTTATATCTTCTGCTCCCTTGCCTTGACATGAAAATATCAACCACATATAATGAGCTTTACAAAGCCCAGCAGGTCACCTAATACCTATAACTGAAATCAAAGCACGGCGATGCTATCAATATGCATGTCAATCAATCAAATCTGTACAGTCAATGGTCAATGAGTCAATGCAATCCAGAAATCCATAGTCAATAAAACCAGTTAATGCAGCGGCAAGCAGATCGATAAATCAACTCAATCAATCAATAATCGTCAATCAAATCGATGCTGTCAAATCAATACGATCTATTCAATGATATCAATCGAGAAAAGCAATACGATATCCTATCAATAACTCAAATGTAGCAATCAATACAATGCAGAATCAATAGTATCAATGAGTCTATACAAAATTTATATCCATTCTATCCATAACAATGTCAATAATCAATAATCAATATTATCTATGCTCAAAGATCAATCAATGAAATCTATAAATCCGTACAAAACAGTAAATCCGATCAAATCAATAAAGCAGAAATCGATAAAGCAATAAATCCGTAAGTCAATACAGTAAACATGCATTCAATACGATAATACTGAACAAGTACAATCAACTGACTATGTTGCTGTTGTAGAATCCATATTGCTGTTGTAGATATCCATATACATTGGTTCTATCAATAAGAGTCGTCACTCTTTTCGCCCGTCGGCATATCAATAAACTCCTTATGACTCCCATTCATATATCCATAATCAATGTTTAAAGGAAAGCTCGTCGGCCCACCATCCTGTACAGGTCAATCAATCTCCAACCAATATTCAACCAGGTTATACGTGTTCAGTATCAATAATCAATCAATAATCAATTCAATAGTCAATATTAAAGCAATCATATCAATATTCACATTCATATCTATTCAATCTATCAATCTCATACAAATCAAAAATCCTACGAAAATTCGGCAGAGTAACGGCAGTCTAACAAATTTACACAAAATCCTACAAAAACCACTAATTTCCAAATTACACCAAATTACAGTAGAATATTCACAACATCAATATAAGACTATTATTCTATAGAATCCAAATCAAATCACGTCCTGATATTTTTCTATTCAATTAAAATCGCGTAGAATCAATTCCGGCCGGTAAAATCTTCGTAAAACATACTCAAATCGTGTACAATAGTCATATCTATAACATACCAAAAGTTGTGCGGTGAAAGTTGTGTCAATAAAAAATCAGGTCAAAAGTTCGACTACGAAAACACAAAACAGTGCACAACTCGGTCAAAACTCAATATCTTCAAAAACAGAAATAGGATTCGGAGTTCTTACCACGAGATCTTCACTTTTCCCAACAGCGGCGTCGGACGAAAAGCTCTCCGCGGCCTCCGAAACCCAAGATTTCCTTTACTTTTCCTCTCTTTCTCTCTCTTCAAAATATCTGATTTTATAAAAATGATTTTCTCTCTCCTCGAATCGAGCTGATTTCCTTATAACATTAGTCTGATCGGCCCGGCCGATCGCCACATCGTCCTGGCCGATCATAACAAAATCAAATCGGCCCGGCCGATTCCTCAGGCCGATAATTAATTTTCCTTGGACGATAAAACCCTTGCTCACTGACTTGTGTCAAGCACTGATCGTCCCAGGACGATCAAGAATCGGCCTGGACGATCCCGTCCAGAAATCATTCCAGAAAACACTCCAGAAATCAGCTGTTTCAAAGCACTGATCGGCCTGGACGATCTCAACATCGTCCTGGCCGATACTAGGAGAAAAATCCAATTCAGAGAGGAACAGTAAGGGAACGAGGTCTCACAATAATATATATATATATATATATATATATATATATATATATATATATATATATATATATATATATATATATATATATATATATATATATATATATATATTTCTTTTAAAATCCTCTTCCCCTGTGTGTGTGCATGGTTGCTCAGATTTACATGCAGTTTGTGGCCAGACTCAAGAAAAGAGAAAATAAAATAAATTAAAAATTATAATGTTACAGACTTACACTCCTACTCTACTCAGTCTTGAGTCTTCTTGTTGTCATGAGTAACTTGTGATCTTCCTGAAATGTTAGTACTCATAGACAATAACAGAAATAAAAGATATTCAATGAATAGTAGTTCAAACATCATTATTTGTCATCATCAAAATCTCAAATTCGTGGTCATGGATTGCAACAATCTCCCCCTTTTTGATGATATCAAATAATGTTTGTTATAGGCAAGTTTGCAAGGCATTTTTTTATTAATTAAAAACAACATGAAGTATACAAGAAGAAAAAAAAGAGATGCATTTCATTGAAACATCAGGAAACATAAGCATAAGCAAACTACAATAGCAAGACAACAAACTACAACAGACTGAACTGACTACAACAAGACTTTTCCCCCTTTTGAGATCACCAAAAAGAGGAGGCACAAATTACTCTAAGAAAAAAAAAGGTACAAAACAGATACACTTCAAAAAGAAGGATCCTGATCACTTGGAGGTGGAGGTGGGTGTGGTTGAAAATATTGAAGAATTGTGTCAAAACGGTGATCAATCGAAGTGAAGCGTTCCCCAAACCTTCGCATGTCGTGTTCATGTTGCTGATGCTGTTCTTGTATGTGTGTGTCAAGACGACTCTGAAGTTGGTCGAAGCGTTCGACCAAATCATCGTGAGGGTTGGCTGGTGTAGGTGCTCATGGTGCTGCATGCCGTCGTGGTCGAGCAAGAGCTGCTGCTAGGGCAGTTTCTAATTCTTCATCATCAAAATCAGGTTCTTCAGGCTCTTGCCCCGATGAAAGAGAATACGGAAATATGCATCCGTATAAAAGATTGATAAATTATCAGGTTCATCAGAATAGGTTAATTGAAATTTATTTTAAAGGATGTATCCTATAAGGTGGCCAAGGGCTAGATTTTGTTTCCTGTGGATAGTAGGGAGGCGAACTAAAGTCATATTTTGGATATAGTCAATAACTAAATCTGCTTCATCAAATTTTGTGTTTAACATTATAAGGTATGCTGCGACTGATAAGTTCGGGGTCATGCGGATTCGGTCACCTGCTTTGGGTATGATCGAAGTGCGAATGACGTACTGAATAATTTGAGCATTTCAGTTTAAGGATTGAACAAGAGGCTGGTGTCGATAGAAGGCTACATTCCTAAGGACTTGATTGACATCACTCTAGTCGAATTCATTTGTGAGAAAGGAACGAGCCCTAGGCCCTTCAGTGGACAGTCCAATGTATTGGGCGATGTCAGCCTTAGTGATTTCTATGTGTTGGCTGTAGACAAAAGAGTGAAAGGTTGTATTGTCGACGGTGTAGGTAAGGTTGGCTAGAAATTCAAATAAGAGTTCTGAGTTGTAGGGGAAAGCCAGGGTAACGAGAAATTGGAAAATGATGGAAGCGAAGAGGTTCATTACCTCGAAATTTAAAATTGTCTGATTGAGCATCTGGGACGGTGTAATCTTACATGCCTTGAACTTGTGATAAGAGTCTTCATTTTCAGCATTTAGAAAATGATTGTTGTAATGGCAAGAGGAAGATGAGCTTCTAACTACTAGACGACCTCGTTTGCTAGAACCCAACTTTTTGGAAAGACAAGCAGATTAACTGATTGTGAGTGAAATAATTTGCCAATGAAGCCAATTTATAGAATTTTTTAGACATCGTACAGTACGATTTAATATCGTACAATACGATGGGGGAATTATGATGTCTGAACGAGCATGTACGAAAAGGAGGTCAAATCGTACAGGATGATGGGTATCGTACAATACGATCAGAAGAATTTCAATCGTACCGAGGGTCGTCGGTACGACTCTTGACGAAAAGTTTCTTACAGTACGAACAGGTGGATCGTACAGGGCAAACTACAATTATATCATACCAGCCACCTTTAAGTCGTCCTCATCCATTTCGCTGACGTGGATTGTACAGTATGAAGAGGAGATATCGTACCCCACGATGATCAATTGTGTCGTATAAAACGAATTGAATGACTGCCACCTGTATCATACAATATGAAGCGATCGTACAGTACGATCAATAGAGGAGAATTTGGTAACTGGGTTGTGATTTGTGTAGATTTAGATATATCGTACAGTACGATATTGGATCGTACAGTACAATAAAGAAAGTGTCAATTGTCGAGGTTTTGTGTAGTGAGTGTGTGATCAGGAACAACCTTAGAAGTAAAAGAATTTTTTTTTTGGTTTTTTTTGTTTTTTTTTTTTGTTTTTTTGTTTTATGCATTAATGTCTATGACACTTAGTCTCGTTCTCAAAGTGCTAAAGGTGTCAAAAGTTAGTGATTTGGTGAATATATCTGACAATTGATCTCCTGTAGCGATGTGATGCAATTCTATATCTCCTTTAGCCACATGATCTCTTATGAAATGGTGTTTAATGTCTATATGTTTTGTTCGAGAGTGTTGAATTAGATTTTTAGATATGTATATTGCACTTGTGTTGTCATATATGATTGAGATGGTTCCTACTGATAATCCAAGATCAAGAATATGTTGTTTCAACCATAGTACTTGTGCAACACAGCTTCTACTGCAATATACTCTGCCTCGGCTGTGGAGAGGGCTACCGAATTTTGCTTCCTACTAGACCAAAAAACTAGCGATTGTTCTATGAATTGGCAGGTACCAGAGGTGCTTTTTCTATCTATCCTACATCCAGCGAAATCAGAATCTGAGTACCCTAAGATTTCAAAGAAAGTGTTGTGCCTAGGATACCAAATTCCTAAGTTCGGGACGCCTAGTAGATATCTAAGAATTCTCTTGACCATAGTTAGGTGAGACTCTTTAGAATCAGCTTGAAAATAGGCATAGAGGCATACACTAAACATTATGTCCGGTCTACTAGCAGTCAGGTAGAGGAGAGATCCAATCATTCCTCTATATTTTTTCTGGTCTATTGATTTTAGGGTCTTTGTTCATTTGAATCGTGGAGCTCATTGGAGTGTTCATGGGCTTCGTGCTATCCATTTCATATTTTTTTAGAACCTCCTTAATGTATTTTGTTTGGCTAAGGAAAGTTTTAGTATCCATTTGTTTCACATTAAAGCCAAGAAAATAATTATGCTCTCCCATCATGCTCATTTCGAACTCAATACTCATTGTTTTTAAAAATTCATCACAAAAAATTGTCTGAAGATCCAAATAAAATGTCATCCACATAAATCTGAACAATGAGAAATTCTTCTTTAAGTTTTTGTAAAAAGAGTGTAGTGTCCACATTACCCTTTACAAATTCTCTATCCAATAAAGATGAGCTAAGTCTTTCGTACCAGGCTCTAGGTGTTTGCTTTAATCCATAAAATGCCTTTTTTAATTTGAATACATGATTTAAAAATTGTGAGCTCTCAAATCCGGGGGGTTGCTCAACATAGACATCCTTCTTGATTACAACGTTCAAAAAAACACTCTTTATATCCATTTGATATAGTTTGAAGTTCTTGAAGCAAGCAAAAGCTAAGAGCACTCTAATGGCCTCTAATCTAGCAACTAAGGCAAATGTTTCTTCAAAGTCTATTCTCTCAACTTGGTTGTACCCCTTAGTTACTAGTCTGGCTTTAGTTCTTAGTATTGTTCCTAAATCATTCACCTTATTTTTAAATATCCATTTTGTTCCAACTACACTATGTTCTTTAGGTCTCTTGATTAATTCTCAAACATCATTCCTAGTGAATTGGTTCAGTTCTTCTTGCATTACTAGAATCCAGAATTCCTCTCCTAAGGCTTGATCTATATTGGTGGGTTCTATCATAAAGATGAATGTTGAGTGACTAACCTCCTTCCTAAGTCCATGTCTAGTTCTTATACCTTATGACGGGTCTCCTAAAATTAACTCTTTAGGATGATTTAAAGAATATCTCAATTATCTAGGCAAATCTTCTTGAGGTTCTACCCTTTCTCCTATGGTTATAGTTTCTACTCCTTGAATTGCCTCTATTTCATCTTCTTCAATTTTAGATTCAAAGGATTTATCTTATTCATCAAATACTACATGGGTGGACTCTTATACTACTAAGGTTCTCTTATTAAAGATTCTATATGCCTTACCACAGATGAATAACCTAAGAAGACACCCTCATTAGACTTGGGATTAAATTTTCTTAAGGGAAGTTTACATTATTCAAGATGAAGCACTTGCAACCAAAGACATGTAAGTGTGAGAGATTCGGTGTCTGACTTTTAAGGAGTTCATAAGGAGTTTTATTTAGTTTTGACCTAATGTTCACCCAATTTAAAACATAACACGCTGTGTTAAACGCTTCTGCCCAAAAATATCTAGGAAGGGTGTACTCCGCTAACATTACCCTAGCGGCTTTTACCAAGGTTCTATTCTTCCTTTCTGCTATACCATTTTGCTGGGGTGTTCTAGGGGCTGAGAAATTATGCTCTATTCCTATCTCTTGGCAAAATGATTTAAATCTTTCATTTTAAAACTCTCCACCATGATCTCTATGGATTGTTGAGATTTCATATCCTAATTTCCATTGAATCCATGTGGAGAATACCTTAAATTCCTCAAACAACTCATTATGTGCTAGGAATCTTACCTAAGTGAATCTAATGAAGTCGTCTACAATCACAAATCCATAATTTTTTCTTCCTTGGCTAGCTGTGCTAACGGGTCCAAATAAGTCCATGTGTAGTATTTCTAATGGCCTAGAGGTGATCACATCTTTAATTGAATGAAATGATGATTTAATTTGTTTTCCTAGTTGGCAAGCATCACATAAATGGTCCTTAGTGAAGTCTAACTTAGGTACGCCTCTAGCTAAGTTTTTTTGAGTGATATTTCTAAGTGTTTTCATACTAGCATGGCATAGTCTCTTATGCCATAACCATGAGTCATTTACTATTATTTTCAAATAAAAAGAATTTGAACTATCAATGAGATCAAGGTCTAACATGTAAACATTGTTCATTCGTTTTTCCTTCTAAAACAAGTTTGTTATTTAAACTAATCAAACATTTGTTAGAGAGAAATTTTATGTCAAAAACCTTATCACATAATTGACTAATACTAGTAAGTTATGATTCAAACCATCAATTTATAAAATATTTTCAATTAAAAAATTTTTAGCATTACCAACAATACCTGAGCCTACCACTTTCCTGGTAGTGTTGTCTCCCAATGTCACTTTGCCTTCAGTCCTAGTCTCTAGTAAAATGAACTTCTTTATATCTCCAGTCATATGTCGCGAGCAGCCACTATCCAGGAACCACATGCTTTCACTAGGTCTTTTGTGAGAGCATCCCTACAATTTCATTCAAAGATTAGATTTGGGAACCCAAGTGAGTTTGGGTTCCTCCTTATACTTGCATGAATGAGATGTATGCATGTTATGCTGTGATGGATGCAATTTAGGTCTCCATACTAGGTGTGTCCTATGGTGAATCGTGCATGTGCGGGCTATGTGACCTAGCATGCCACAAGAGAAGAACCTAACACCGGGAAATGGGTTTACTATCCTATGTGAGTGTTGTTGCCTCTTCCTAAAGTTTTGTGATACATGTAGTGCTGGGGGTTTGCTAAATTGGGCTAATGTGAGTGATGCATTTTCTTTTTCTAGTTCTTTGATTTTTTTCTTTAAATGTGTTGTTTTGATATGTCAATCCATGAACTTCTTTTTTTAACAAATGCTCACTATGATCTACTTCTAATGCAAGTTTATCTAGTATGTGAAAGGCCTCTTCTAGTTCAACATAAGTGGGTCTCAAGGATTCATGCGCTTCTGTTAGTTCAGTATACTTCTTATTTATTGCATTATACTCATCAAGCAGGGAAATGTGATCTCTATCTAAATTAGAATGTTCTTTAACTAAGTTAGCATGCTCAGTTTGTAAAGTACTAAAATCAATATTAAGACTAGCATGAATCTTTTTCAGTTTCCTATACGAGTCATGAATTTTTTTCAGAAATAAGCAATAAATCTTCATATGAAAGTTGACATACCTCGTTTTGATCCGATTGATCAAGATTATCATTAGCCATTAGACACAAATTTGTTACCTTCTTCCTCCCCTGTAGAGCTTTCACTTTCTGAATTGTTTGCTTTTAATGCCACCGTTCGCTCCTTTTCACCTGCATCACTTTGCCTTTGAATCACTCCTTGCTCGTATGCAATGAGCGACCCAAGCAAATTATCAATAGAATAAACGTTTAGGTCTTTAGATTCAGTTATGACAGTAATTTTAGCATCATAGGAACTAGGTAAGCATCTAAGAATCTTGTTAACTTTTTCAGAATTCGAAATTTCTCTACTTAATACATGCAAGGATGTCACTATTTGGGTAAACCTAGTGTACATGTTAGATTTTGTTTTGCTAGGTTTCATACGGAAGAGTTCATAATCATGCAATAGAATGTTAAGCCTAGACTGTTTAACTTCACTAGTTCATTCATATGTGATGCACAGTATATCCCAAATCTACTTACCAATAACACAAGTAGATATTCTCATATTGTCCTTAGATTTTAATGCACAGAAGCAACATTTAAATACTTTGCATTTAATTGAGCTAATTCTGTATTCTCATTGCTCCATTCATTGAAAGGCACTTGAGTTTTCACTCTATTCATAAGTTTAGAAGGTGCATCATAACCATCATTTACTAACATCCACATGCAGTAATCAATGGACTGTAAAAAAGTAGACATTCTAATTTTTCAGAAATCAAATGGGATATTGTCAAAAAGAGGTGGATGAGTTATTGAATAACCCTCCGTAGTATTATGATTACCAAAATGAGACATGATTGATTTTCAAGGTTTTTTAAAATGCTATTTTTGAAATCCTGCTTTGATATCAATTGAAATTACTAGATGCGCTAAGAGGGGGGAGGATGAATTACGAAAATCTTGTGGAAATAAAAAATCTTAAACAGGAGTTCTAAAAGTATTTTTTTTATGTTTTTACATTTTTTTACAAAAATTTAACTAATGCGAAAGCGAATACCTGAACACAAATAGTAATAATGATTCCACAGAGAATTTCACCAAGCAGTTATAATGAAAATCAAATGCAAGCAAAAGTAAAAAGCGGTAAGGAAAAGATCACACCAGAGATTTATAGTGGTTCGGTCACTTGACGTACGTCCACTCCTCGGAATCCTCCACTCCGGGAATTTCACTACAAAACTATAGTTCTCCTTTTTCCCCCTTGGCAAGGCGGAGAAGCCCTCACGAGACTCACTTTCACCAACCCGGCGTGGCGGAGTGCCGAACGCTTTTCTCACCCTCCTGGCGACGGCTGCGTACCTTCTCGTTTTTCTTCCTCCTGGAGAAGGCAGAGAACCTTAGAGAATACGGACGTAGAAGAGTCTCCCCCTCAGAGAGCCTCCCACAAGATCTCCACGGGCCACAGGAGGAATAAAGTGCAGCAAGAACGAAGTAACCGTGTGATCTCCCTCACACTACTTCTCCCTCACCAAGCTCACCCTCTTCTTCCTCTTTCAAACCCTAAATATTCTCAAGAGCTCTCTTGTAAGGATTCCCTCTCTACTCACGTTCCTCTCTCTTAGTTACACATTAAAAACATTACTTTTTGATACTTAAAACGGGCTCCAAAAACCCTGAAAATTTTCAAATTAGCGTTACTATTGTACAGTACGATTTCACATTGTATAGTACGATTAGTATAAATGAGCTTCGTCCTGGTACGAGGGTTTACGAACAGTTAAAAAAATAATCGTACAGTACGATATAAACTCGTACCATACGATCCTCAACTCTTATGTTCGTACAGGACGATAGTAGGGATAATCAAAACTCGTCTATGTACATCGTAGGGTACGACCTACTTTGTACAGTACGTCTAGTCAATTTCAAGGGATCGTCCAGGACGAAGTCCGAGATGATCAAAACTCGTCTCTGTACATCATAGGGTACGATACACTTCGTACAGCACGATTAGGAAAAAATCAAGGGATCGTCTAGGACGAACTCCGGGATGATCAAAAATAGTCTCGGTTCATCGTATAATACGAACGGGTTCATATAGTATGATGACCAATCAGAGATTAATCCTTGATTTATTCCACTAATCACAGGTTAATTTAAGTAAGTATTCAAAATAAATCGTATAATATGAATCGCTTCGTACAGTACGAACGACTGATAAAACTTACTTAAACTAATCTGGCGGCTAGGGTTTTGGATTAGTAACACATCGTACAGTACGATACGAATCGTACAGTACGACCTGTTTACAGAAAGACGTTCTGATCTGATCAGATCGTACAGTACGACATAAATTCGTACAGTACAATCAACAGAGAAAAAAATCTATATTTTTCTTTTAAAACCCTCTCCCCCTGTGTGTGTGCATGGTTGCTTATATTTACATACAGTTTGTGGCCAGACTCAAGAATAGAGAAAATAAAATAAATGAAAAATTACAATGTACAAACTCACACTCCTACTCTACCCAGCCTTGAGTCTTCTTATTGTCCTGAGTAACTTGTGATCTTCCTGAAATATTAGTACTCATAGACAATGACAGAAATCAAAGATATTTAATGAATAGTAGTTCAGACAATATTATTTGTCATCATCAAAATCTCAAACTCAGGGTCATGGATTGCAACACTCACTCTATGTCAAGCTGGAGGGTTTCGTTGGAGCAATTAGTTAAATCGGCTGCTCGAAGGTAGTAGGTACACGACTGAGCTTGATCGCCTTTCACCGTGACTTCCTTTCCCTTGGCTGGAAATTTAACTACTATTTATTATGTGGATACAATGGTTGTGAAGGTATTTAGTAGTGGCCTGTCAAATATGGTGTTGTAGGTAGCTGGGGCATTTCCCATGACATAGTATGCCATGGTAGTGTACTAATGGTTTCCTTCGCCCCGTGTGACAAGTAAGGAAATTATTCCTTTAATCTCCCTGCACTCTCCTGAGAATTTGTAAAAGGGTCCTGTTGTAGGAACAAGCTGAGAGGTGAGCATATTCATCTTGTCGAAGACTGCCTTAATGATTAACTCCCCGTATCTATCAAAATGTTATCGATCAAGGCTATAACAAGAATGTCTTTATTATGGTGTGTCGTCAGTAGATCGTGAGTACGATTCTGCATTGATTTCTCCAATGCATGGCTTCTTCACATGTGTAGGAACATCTCTTCGATTGCCTCCCATGATTGTGGGTTCTACCTCTACAAATTTGATTTATCGAGCCGACCTATGCTTGTTGTTGTTATTTTCGATTAAAGCTTTTCTTGGCCCTTGCTCTGGATTTGTGAGGACGAATTCTTTATGCTTGCTTCATTTGATGAATTCTTTGATCATATTGTGTAGGTGATGATACTCAGTTTCACACCCATAATTTTTGTGGAATGCGCAGTATCTTGGCATATCTCCGAAGCTGTTGATCTTTATAGGTGACAGTCGTATGAAGAATTCCTTATTTTAGATGGCCTCAATAAGCTCGGCTATGGATACCCTCAGCGAAGTATAATTTGGATATTCTTGAGGTTGGTGAGCAACCTCTCTATGCACATCTTCGATTCTTGGTGTTAGTGGTGTTTTTGTTTTCGAAAATCCTGGACGAGTAGGTGCCTCATATGGATTATGGCACCCCCGATTACGGTGGAAGCTTGATCCTTGGTTCTTTCTCTCTTGGGACCTAGCCCTTTCTCTACTTTTCCATAGGGACAGGTTTTTACTTATGGCGATATCATGGTGTAGGACGGTTGTGGAAGATTCGGTTACTTGGTTGTACTCAATATTTACATGATTGTTGGTGAGTTCCAATAGTTCTAGCAGCATCTTCGACTGCTGCAGGCCTAGTTCATACCAGAAGGGACCTTATCTTAACCCTTGGGTCAGGGCTATTTGGGCGACTATCAGTTCAAGGCCTTTTATGTCGAGCATTTTTTTCTGGAACTTCAATATGAAGCTTCTTAGAGACTCATTAGGTTCTTGTTTCTTTTTTAGCAAAACTTGCGAACTTTTGGGGGGTCTCTGGTTACTGACGAATTGTGCGATAAACATCCCTTGAATTTGGTGAAGGATGTGATCACTTCACTAGGTAAATGAGTGAACCACCTTAACGCCGATTCTTTTATAGAAGAGACGATGCTGGGGGTGTCGTCGATGTAGATGAGAGAAGTCATAGACTCGAAAGTCACCATGTGATTCGTAGGATCAATTTTTCTTCGGTAGGCTTCAACGTGAGGTACCTTGAACTTGGGAAGTACTCTTTCTTTGGAGATGGATCTGTATAAGGCATTAGTCGGCCCTGGTTCAATTTCTTGGTTCATTCAAAAATTGGACTAGAGTTCTCATCTCTCGCCTAGGGCGAGCAAGGCGAGTAGCTGGAATTGAAACATACGCTTCTTCCGATGGCTCATGATATGCATCGAGACTGGCTAGCTCTTCGAGCGCGTTGACTGTTCGTAGTAGGTGGCTAGCAGAAGCAAGAGCACCTGAATGGAATTTAGGAGTTGTTCTTCCATTTCTTGCAGTTCGCGGCAAGTGGTGTACTCAGGATTCACGGTATTCTCCGAGGTTTCAAGTTGCTCTGTTGTTAGCAATTTTTTGCTCAGTAGATAGCATATCTTTGCCTCACTGAATCCAAGGGGATGTTGAATCCTATTATGTTCGGTGGATTATATCGGGCTATACTTCGTGCTACCTATTGACTCAGAGACTGTGGAGAAAAGGTAATAAAGTCTAAATATGCAGAAAAAGAGAGAAGATGAGAGTGTTGATCTAGACAAAATCTTTATAATATAAGCCAGAGATATAAGAGTAATGAAAGTTGGAGCTCTAGACGGTAGAGTTTAAGCTAAGAATGAATATCTCTCTTTTCTTATGGACTTTATTGTGGGTTTAATTATGTATTCTCTTGTGTGCCAGCCCCCTCTCTCCCTCCTTTTTGTTGTTTGTTGCTTCTTCCCATTTTAATAGGGTTTAGAAAGATACATGGAGTATGTCTTGGGTATTGTAATTGTCCCATTAGTCTTTGTTGTAGTTTGGCCATTAGTGTAAAGTGGAATGGCGATTCAGAAGGGTGAGTCGAGTGAGCTTATGGAAACCCATTGATGTTGGCTGGAAGCTGATATGGAATCGCCTCGTTGAGATGAGAAGGGGCTAGGATCGTCGAAATGTGGTCATGAGAGCGGGCTAGCGTTGAGCGAAAAGCCGATTTGGGGTCGCCCCATTGAGGTGGAAAGGGGCGAGTAGTGTTTTGATGGGGCCTTCGGATCCAACCAGTTTTGAGAGATGTCTGTAGAGGCGATATGTGCTGTTAGCTGAGGTAACTGGTGTTGGTCCACCATGCTCCAATCTTAAGCACATTCTCAGCTCTTGAGCGAGTCTCTCGAATGACTCCAAGAGAGGAGTGGATCCTCCTTTCGCTCGACCCTAAAGTTACCTGTAAGATACCTATGAATTGGTACCTGCATAGGTACACCATGAATGAGTATTATTGGCGAGTTTATAACAATCGACC
Organism: Dendrobium huoshanense; assembly: GCA_016618105.1. Classification (NCBI taxonomy): domain Eukaryota; kingdom Viridiplantae; phylum Streptophyta; class Magnoliopsida; order Asparagales; family Orchidaceae; genus Dendrobium; species Dendrobium huoshanense. Next base: position 33,979,067 of record CM028347.1, read on the forward strand.
CTTGGCCAAGTTTCTTTAGTTAAAAAAATATGGGACTTCTGACTAAGCTCAATGCTTGGCTATCAAGGATTTGATTGAGCCTACTACTTAGGCGACTTTTCACTGAGATGGTATTTTAAGTGCAATTGTGGTTTTTAACATTCCTTACTGGTTCGACAAAGTATTTTATACAGTAGAAAGTATTATATGCACATGAAAAGTGGATGTACTTGGTAGTTTTTCTTAGGATGAGAGTTAGCCAAATGTATGTTATGATTTATATAACTTCTTAATGAGGGTCCTCTTCAGTTCAGATACTATTTAAATAGGTGACTTTATACATTTTGTATCTTCGGATCGCTATTGTGTCAAGAGAGTGAAATTAGCTTTTTAGAAAGAGCAAGCCACAAATAGAAGTAATAAAAAAAAAAAAAAAACATTTCAGAGATATCGTTGTATCACCATAATTGATTGTACAGACTAATTTCTTACCTTCATAGGCAATATTTTCTTCTAATCTTTATGGTTGGTGTGCCAATGAATCTGGTCTTATTTCTTGTTATGCAAATAGCGCTTTGAAGAATTAAGTTATCTGTTATCAACGACGTGTCTTGATATATTTGTTGTATTTTATTTCTGAAAAGAGATGTTTGTTGTATACTTCAGTGTGCACATGTCATGGCCATGGCTGTCCAGAAACTCTTCCCAAATTCGAAGGTTACAATTGGTCCTTGGATTGATAATGGATTCTATTATGACTTTGACATGGAGCCTTTAACAGATAGGGATTTGAAGAGAATAAAAAAGGAAATGGTAAGAATGTTGTGAATCATGGTTTGAAGGTCACTTTATTTTTTAATTGGTAGTGTATTCATTTTCTTATCATTTCAGGGCACGGAATTTATTTCTTGCATCATCTGTAGGATCGGATAATTAAACGCAATCTACCTTTACTGAAAGAAGAAGTTTCCAGAGAAGAAGCTCAAAGCAGAATATCTGCGATCAATGAGCCTTACAAATTGGAGATTTTGGAAAGCATCAAGCAAGATTCTATAACTATTTATCATATAGGTTTGATATGCTATTTTGTCTATGTTTTTGTTCATTTTTTTATTTATCAATCAAATATTTGCACAATATGATCGACTACAAACAGGAAATGAGTGGTGGGACCTTTGTGCTGGACCCCATGTCGACTCTACTGGGTATATTAACGCAAAGGCTGTTGAACTTGAATCTGTTGCTGGGGCTTACTGGAGAGGAGATGAAAGAAGGCAAATGCTGCAAAGGATATATGGCACAGCATGGGAGACTGAGGAGCAACTGAAAGCTTACCTGAAATTTAAAGAGGAAGCAAAGCGCCGTGATCATAGACGTTTGGGCCAGGATCTTGATTTATTTTCTATTCAGGTCCTCTTAATCATAACATTTGCATAATATTTGTTTCCTAGTCAACTAGACTGATGTTTTTTAATGTATTATTGCTACAAATATTTTGCTCTTCTTCACACGCCTGGGTTGTAAAGTTCCAGTATTGTGTAAGCTTGACTAATAATTTATTAAAGTGACTTTAAAGATCTTAAACTGTCACTGAATGCTGAACTTGGGAGTCGTTACATTGTGATTAACTTACAGATCATTTCTTTTTAATAATCTAAAAGGTTTTGTTTTTGTATGTAATTTGCATCTTAATACTGATAATTTAAAGCTAACTTCAATTTTTGTGTGAAATTTTAAACCTTAAGTTAAGTTCTTCAGTATGCGTGTAACCTGCCAAAATACGTTTTTTGTTTGTTGGATTTTTTTCTGGTTTAATGGTTTAGTACCTCTTGAAAAGCTTACTTAATGGTCATTTGATGGGTTTTTATGATTATATGCTTACAAATAGTAGGTTTTTCTTTTAGTAAATTGTTTTTTCTATCAATTGGCTTAGCTTCCTTATATGACCTCTTTTTTAATGATGTTTTTGGGTCAGGCAACTGCTGAAAATTTTAAAATTTCTGTAACCTTTTACTAGCACTATCTGATCCTTTGGTTTCAATCAATTATCATGACAACTCATGAACCTTTTATAGGAAGATGCTGGTGGTGGCCTTGTGTTTTGGCATCCTAAAGGTGCCATAGTTAGGCACATCATTGAAGATTCATGGAAGAAAATTCATTTACATCATGGTTATGAACTTCTATATACTCCTCACGTTGCAAAGGCAGATCTCTGGAGAGTTAGTGGGCACCTGGACTTCTATAAGGAAAATATGTATGATCAGATGAATATTGAGGATGAACTCTATCAGCTTCGGCCCATGAATTGTCCTTACCACATTTTAGTTTATAAGCATAAGCTACATTCATATAGGGATTTTCCAATCAGAATGGCAGAATTGGGAACAGTATATCGTTATGAGCTCTCTGGTAGCCTGCATGGCCTGTTTCGTGTCAGAGGGTTTACGCAGGTATGCCTTTTCATGATTTCTATTGTAAGAAGATCTAATGTAGGACAAATATGAATTATTTTTCTCATAGTAATTTAATTGAATTATCATTATATCTTTTTTATTGATTTATATTTAGTATTTATTAAGCTCTATTGTAATTTTCATGTGAAATATGATCACTTGCTCGTTTGGGATAAATTTGATTATGTTGTTTTGTCTTGTAGGATACTTTATTATAAATAATGGTTCAAAGATCATATATATAATAAGTAGCTATCAGATTATTATTATATAAGTGAATTTTATGCTTTGCATGGCTTCTACCCTTTAAAACTTTGTGCCATGTTTCTCCCCACTTGTTTTACACGCCTTCCTATAGACAGTTTCTGTATTGTCATTTGCAATAAGATCAAGTGCGTCTGATGCTGAATATGATACAAGAACTTAACAAATATTTTGTCTGGATGATGCAGGATGATGCACATATATTTTGTCTGGATGACCAAATCAAAGATGAAATCAGGGGTGTCCTTGATTTGACACAAGAGATCTTGCTGCAATTTGGTTTTAGAAAATATGAAATAAACCTTTCAACTAGGCCAGAGAAGTTTGTTGGCAGTGATGATATATGGGAAAAAGCAACTATTGCACTGAGAGAAGCTTTGAGCGATAAAGGTTGGGACTACCAAGTTGATGAAGGTGGTGGCGCATTTTATGGTCCGAAGATTGATCTCAAAATTGAAGATGCACTTGGGAGGAAATGGCAATGTTCCACTGTCCAGGTTAGTCATTCAACATTTTCTTCCTGTTATTTCTCGGACATAATCTTACTAATCAAAGCTTGTTTTCGTTAATTGTTATTTGATAATAGAAAAAATTTCTGAGAAGCTTGTTTGTGCTACTGCTGCAGGTTGATTTCAACTTGCCTCAGCGCTTTGACATAACTTATGTAGATTCAAATGCTGAGAAAAGACGTCCTATATTGATCCATAGAGCCATTCTAGGGTCTTTGGAGCGATTCTTTGGCGTCCTTATTGAACATTATGCTGGTGATTTCCCACTCTGGATCTCTCCTATTCAAGCTCGTCTTTTGCCTGTCACTGATTCTGAGGTATGGTCCGAGTATCATTTGGTTTCTATCTTTTTCACTAATTAAAGATCTTGCCCGGGCAATTTTCTGTGTAGATTCTGGACTTTTGATTTATGTTATTGAATGCTTTATCTAAACCTAAATTTTTGAGGAATGCAGCCCTTCCTAGGAAAGAATGGGTTTTAAGAAGGGTGCAATCGATCAAACTAAGTAATTTGAGACAAAGCTGTTAATGACCATGATTAGTTGTTAATCTCGTTTTCTTGACTAAATATTTTTCTATTTTGGTCCAAATTCGTTTACTAGAAAAAAGGAACTAATATTTTTTGTAGATTTTTCAAGAGGAAATCTTATGCACCATTTTCTGCCCTGGAAACATGTCATTTATAACTCATTTAGTATCTGTGGCTTTGGCATGGATTTGATAAGCACATAGGTTGATTTTCTGTATTATTTTCTTCGTAGCAGAATGTAACATTCAGAAATGACTCAGTATGAAAATGTTTTGTTTGTATAAATAATTCAGGTGAACTACTGCAAGAAGGTAGTTTCCGATTTGAAATCTGCCGGCATTCGTGCCGAGCTTTCACATGGTGAACGCCTACCTAAGCTCATAAGAAATGCAGAAAAGCAGAAGATTCCTCTGATGGCAGTAGTTGGACCTAAGGAAGTTGAAAGCCAGACTGTAACTGTGAGGTCGCGTTATAGTGGTGAGCTTGGAACTATGACTGTTGATGAGTTCATCGCTAGAGTCAGGTCTGCTGTTGAGACGAAGACTTGTTGGTAGTGAACTCTAGTGCAGCTTACAGAGATCCTGAAGATAATGAGTTCATAAACACAAAGTGTACATGTCCGTCTGAAAAATATCGAAGGTGGTGGTGAACTCTTCCCTCCTTTGTTCTTTAGGTTCTTAATTTGTTCCCTATGTTTATAATTATATTTTCATTTCTTTGTTCAGTCGGAATATATATGAATACTGTTACATTTTCATTGATGGCACTTATATAAACACTTGTTATTCACAAAGAAAAGTTCAATTTGCCTTATCAATTGCAATTTTCTTTCTTCACTTGCTTATCATTGTTATATATGGATCCTTCTGAGGATTAATAAACATGCAAGCTCATTTTGATCTGTTGGTGGAGAGTTTTGACTACCAGTCAAGAAGTTTTGAATTCAAATTTTACATATATGATGTGTGTGAATTTGCTTCAATGAACTGAGCTGTCAACTAAACCTAGAAAGAAATAATAAAGATATAAATCTGACTCCAAATTGCTTGGATCCAGTTACTAATGATGATATTTACTAAATGTGGCAAGGGTTACAGAAGAATACCAGAATGAAATTGTTACCTTAGTGAAGAATATTATAGCCATCTATCCTACCGAGGAAGCTCTTTTATCACTGAATGAAATTGTCACCACGGGTTTGCTTAAGTCCTGTTTGGATTTTGTTTTCTTTCTTTATTTTTTTTTTCCACCAAAACCATGGTCTTAAGTAAAGCAAAAATATATTATTTTATATTTGGAAACATAATGGATTGTTTTTTGAAATTGTTAAAAGCATCTGATTCACATATTTTGGAAACATGTCTTAAGTGCAAGTTTGGATTAACTAAACTAATTGTGTAGATTAAATTTTAGTAAGATTAATTTTTGTTGTAATTATGATCACTAAGACATTATAAATATCTATTGTATAGGATAATTAACAAATTTATTTTTTAATTAAGAAGTAATTCTTATTAATTTTCAATTAAAGTTGATTAGATATTAAGTGGTGATAATTAAATTTTTTATTATTTAATAATAATAATTTACTTTAATAAATTTAAGCAATCAATCAATTGTTTAAAAAAGTAATTATTAATTAATTTTTTAATGATACTGTTAGGGATTAATTATATTTTAGTTAATACTATAAATATTTAACTACTATTAAATATGATAATTGAGCATAAGATAACTAATTAGTAAATTAATTTGCTAGAGGAATTGTAATTAATAAATTTTTTAGGTAACTTAAGGATTAAATAGGACATCAATTAAATTATCAATGTTTTTTTTTTGTTGACCTTTGTACAATATCTAAAAGAAACAGAGATAAAATCATTGTTAATTATTACTAATTATTTTAATCATAATTAATTACTTTTAATTATAAATATTTATTATAAAATAGTTATAATTAATTATAATTTAATACAATTAGTTGATATTAATTATAATTAATCCTAATTAATTATAATTAATCCTAATTAATTATAATTAATGCTAATTAATTATCATTAATAATAATTAATTGTTATAATTAATTATAATTAAATATATTTAATTATAATTAAATATCTTTAATTATAACTAATTCTTATTAGTTTTTTATTATTAAGAAAAAAAAGAGAAAAAAAATGCAAATCTCTCTCTTGCCTTGATGTTTGTGTCGGGCCGGCAAACCGCCCATACACGCTTTTCTCTAGCGTGGTGGGAAGAGAACCCGGTGCGACACCTACGACGAGGTAAGTGAGCGACCCCTCGATTCCAAATCTTATTCTTGACGTTCGTGTCGAGCCGGCAAACCGCATATACACGCTTTTCTCTAGCGTGTTGGGATGGAAACCCGGTGCGGCGCCTACGGCAGGATCGGGTTATTCATAAGTATCCGCTCAAAGGAAACAACTGCTTCTCTTTTTCAACAGGTACCGAAGACCCATACACACCTTTCTCTGGCGTGGTGGGGACAAAGATTTCACGGCCGCGGTGTCCTCATAAGAGGGCACCTACCGTACATGCTTTTCTCTAGCGTGGCGGGAGGCCAGTTTTTCCATAGTTTTCTCCTAAACGGGGGAGACGTCGGGAGGCTGCCGAAATTTCGGGTGAACATACGATCATACTCGGACTTGATTTGAACATCAGATGAGCAAGACTTGGGCTTTATTTGGACATTAATTGGAACATCAATGTGGGCTCCGAAAATTCGACCCCGGCCTCCCCGCCGCGCGATTTCTTCTTACTTGAGCGAGGGGAGTTTTAACGAACTAAGTTCCGAGGTAAATTTTGGAAGGCAGATGGATTTGTAGATAAGACACTACCCAGAGATTTCGCCCTCATTTTATGAGGACTTTATGATCTGAGTTCTAGTTTCCTATAGGCGCAAGCCCCTATAGTTAATTACCCCTCCCGATCACGAGAGAGAACTTTCGATTAAGGCTAGTCGTCAATCAGATACGTAGAGAATACGTGTTATCTGGCATATAGTAGCGGCAGAGGTTTGGGAATTGTTAGAAATTGAATTTGGAAATTGGGTTTGAAGATTTGATATTTAAAATAGAAATTTCACCATCGTGCACTTAAAGCGGATGGTGGGGGAATGGATGATGGACCCGATCAAGATCCCATGGTTCCATCGTCCCGGGCCATCGTGGTCCCTGGTCTACTTAGTCAGAGGAGGTAGTCGACCCAACCTGACAGAAGGATCCTTGTCGGCAGCCATGGGTTGCTTCGTCCAAGGGGACCTTGTAGACCGGGGTTGAATATTTGTCTAAGGGGACAAATTTGAATCCACCTTAGCTAACAGAGGGCTTTGTGCCCTATCGATCATATCCTATTGATTCATATCTCAAGGATTTGATGTCAATAAGGAGCGTAACGGCGATGGCCATAACCGATATTTCGTGGTGCCATTTGGCGGCAAAACCACTCGGTTCAGAGGGCCCCGTGTCATAACCGTTTACCTGCAGTGCCATTTGACGGCGAAACTGCCGGTTAGAGGACACGTACCACGTCCTTACTGGCAGGAGATTGTTTGAGAATGAATCCTAGTGATATTTTCGACTAGGCATTTCGCTCTTTGTGAGCTGAAGTAAATTTTAATTTGTCCACCCCGGCAAACTGTTGCGGAGGGTGGATGGGCTTTACTTTAAGTGTGTTGATGGATTGATTTCATTTTTTAAATATTTTTGGAATTTTGGGATTTTGAGATTTTTGTGGAGTTTTTGGGTTTTTGGATTTTTTTGGATTTTGGGTGGAATTTTGGATTTTGATAGGGATTTGGATATTTGGGAGACATTTAAAAAAAAAAAAATATTTGTGAACCCCTCCGGTTGAGATAAACATTCAACACGGCCATCATCGGGGTGTTTGGGGGTCATTTTATAATTGAACCATATCCACTCCTTTTATCTGCATAGAAGGATCGGGTTCAAATTTAATAACCCGCGCAGCATCCCTAGACATCACGTGTGTGCCAATAACACGCTCGTCGGGGCCCATGCGGGTTGAGATTGTACTTTCCCCTTTAGTGTACCTATGTGTATACAATTTATAGTGCACGTGCAGGGGTATTTATTTCAGACTTTGTTGACGTCTTCTGTCCGTTTGCATAGAAGTTGCGGATCCGGTGGCGTGGCGTAGCAGCTTCTGAATATAGTTGTTCGTTGCTTCGTACAGGTAGACTGTCGTGCACTACTCGTTACTTTCTGCCGGTGGATTGTAGTGTACTAACGAATCTTCTGCCATAAGTCGTAGGAGATTGCACTTTTCATATTCTTCATGTATTTTGTTGTGGTATTTGATCTCCCATAGTATATCCTCCAATCCTATAGGTAGGTAGGTAGATGTACTCCATAAATTGAAATTGACTTCAGGATACTGCACTTACTGAAGTCTTTCTATATCTACCCATCTGTGGCATGTGGCACATACATCTGTCTTCGTAGAGAGATCGTATGTGTTGCAGATCCTCTATAATCATAATGAATAAATTGTAGCTTACAAGATGAAGCTTATTCTCCACTTTTATTTGTAGGAGATTGATGTAACTAATTGGTGGACCTTCATATTCCGCTCGCCTGTCTTTCGGCTTTCATAAGGACCAATGTGTATTCTGCTTGCAAGATAATTGGCCTTGGTCATAGGGAAATTCACTGCATTCACACAATCGTCTGTTGGTTATTGTCCCTTGCATGTAAGGAGTCTCTTACTTATTCATTGCTACTCGTATTTGAATTCATATGCCAATACATCAATCGTTAGTTAAAACTTTTATGTTGTTGATTGCGAACATAGCATGTCCCAAGCTCTTAATCGTGTATAGACACTTTGCATTTTTGCACATGTATGTTGTTCTTTGTAAGCAAATGAACATTTGAGCTAACACGGCAATTCTCCAATGTTGATTAAAAATCTCGCATGATTGATTTCAATCATGTGGTTGTGCTTTCATTTGACCATTCCCGGTGAGCTAATGATGCTATAGATTACAAACCTTTCATTATCATTGGACATAGCTTGTAGTTTGCAAGGGACTCATGTGTGGATGATAGTTTCACTAAGCACCTTATGTCGATTGCTTGGTCCCAATCATCTTCGATTCACCTTCAATCATTTAAGAGCATGATAGAGGCACATTGCTTATAGACTTGTTATAATTGTGAACTTCTTGTCTCCACACATTATTTGCAACATGTATGATAATTTGTCCCACACATCTTTCATTGATTATGAGAAAATCATACTCATTGAGATTTTAAAAGAAATCTTTTGTTGTTTTATTAATGACCAAGACTTGTGATCAAAAATGGGTGCTCACATTGGTTGTCTTTCATGAGCAAGATTAAAGAATTTTAGTTGTCATGAGCTGTTATTACATTTGTCCATCCTTATTTTGCCATTCTTTTGTTCACTATCAAGTCCCACTTGATGTTGCATGGCTCAAGTTTCATTATTTTGTTCAATTCAAGTGAATTATTTCAAATTACTTAAGTTTGTAAGCCTTTGTCATATGATTCAAATTCAAGTTCACAAGTTTATATTGTTCATTCAATGTTCAAATCAATGTTCAAGTTCAATCCAAGTCCTTTGTAGCCTTTGTTCGGTTCAAGTTCTTGCTTGAGTCCAAGTCCCCTGTGGTTCGAGTTCTTTTATGTTTGTTCAAGTCCTCTGTTGTCCAACTCAAGTCTGAGTTCAGTTCATCATGTCCACTGCAGTCCCAAATCAAGTCCTCTTGTCCTTTGTTTAAATATTCAAATATTTGTTCATCTCATTTGATTTACAAGTTTAGTTATAGTTTGAATAAGTTGAAGTCTTTTTATTTGCTCAAATTCAAATATGAGCTCAAGTTCAAATTGTCCAAGTCTTGTCCATAATTTACTGAAAATTTCGGCAGCCTCCCGGCGTCTCCCCCGTTTAGGGGAAAACTACGGGAAACTGGGCCATCCCACCACGCTACTCGAGCGTGTATGGTAGGTGTCAGGAGGACACCGGGCCGTACATTTTTCATCCCACCACGCTACGCGAGCGTGTATGGGGTCTTCAACAGTATCCGTAGGCGAGCACAGGTAGATCTCCCTACCACGCTACAAGAGCGTGTATAGGGCATTCCCACCTCGTTGTATGCGTCGCACCGGGCTCCCTCCTACCGTGCTACGAGAGCGCGTTTAGGTGGTTCGCCGGTCCGCAGCAAACACCGAAATGGGAATATGAGTTTTAGGTGATTACCCATCTCATCGTAGGTGTCGCACCGGGCTCCCTCCTACCGTGCTACGAGAGCGCGTATAGGTGGTTCTCCGGTCCGCCACGAATGACGAGAATAGGAAATCTGAGTTTTAGAAGTTTATACCTTTGGGGTCGGCGGCGATGATGGAAAAGAAAGTGTACAAAAAAAATATTCCACCACTTTTATTCTTTCTTTCTTCTTTTTTTTTTTTTAAAGCTCTTTTTTTTTGCTTGCTCTCTTTTCTTCTCTCTTTTTCTTTTTACCTCTTTTTCTTTCCCTTCTTTTTTTTTTTTACCATACATACATATACACAAATATATACAGATATACATATCTAAAACTAATGACAAACATAAACATCATTAATTACAACATTGAATAAAAACAAAAAAAACTCAATAATACTAGCTAATTCTCAAGAATGAAGCTTGCTGTTAACAGACCTGGGCCAAACAGATTCAATAGATTCCCCTTCTTTTTTTTTTTTTTTAGTTAAATTTATGGGCTGAATTTGCTCTTTGGAGATCAAGTGGGCTGCAGGTTTTATGCAAATAAGGCTTTTGTGTGGAAGAAATGTGGGCTGTTGATTTGAAGGTGGAATGAGGTAGTAGATTGTTTGGACTGAATTGGTTTAGGTTTGTGGGCTGAATGTAGCAGATTTAGAAGGTTTATGTAGTGGGCTGCTGTAGGTGTTTTAGAGGAGTTATGTAGTGGATTGGATTGGTGGATTTAAAGTTTGTGGGCTGTTGTTTGAAGATGTAATGGGCTGCTGTTTGGGCTTTTTACATTGAATTAGTGAAGGGATTTGAAGTTCTGAACTTAGCATTAAATGGTTGTTTGACAAAGATTGAAATGGTCTATATAAGGAAAAGGTTGCTAAGATGCAAAACAAAGGATAAGGAAAGGAAGCTCTTAAGTGAGCTAAATAGTTACAGTAAAGTATATAAAATAAAAAACAGAATGTACAGGTGGACTAGTTTAGATGGGAAGATATACAGGGGCTGTTAGACAAGGTAAAATCTGTTTGGGAGTTTGACTTAGTGTGGAGACTTCGATGAAATAATTGAAAGAGGAAATGGGCTGGATTATGTACAGACCCAAAAACGAATCAGGTACTAGAGAAGTGGAGGTGGGTGAGTCTTTTCTTTCCTGATTCTGTTTCAGTTTCATCTAAAAAAAAATGTGAAAAAGGAATATATTACATATAAAAGCTGCTATTAAGTCAGAGTAAATGGGAAAAGATCAATGCTGGGAGCTAAATCGTGAAGTTTGATTGGCTATAATTGCTGGGGTATTGGAGTTCTATTCCTTTTTAGTGAAGTTGAAGGGAGCAGGTGGCACAGTTGGGTAAGTGGTTCAAATCTAAAGCTTTAAGTTCACCTGCAGGAATATTCAACCACAGCACAGGGAGGAGGCAGGAGGTCCACGTGAGCTTGTATTGCCTTTGCTTGATTGTATTTGGCAGCAGGAGTTGTGGGAGCCAGGTAAAGAACGGGCAAAGGGTGGCTCAGATTTCAGAGAAACAACAGCTGGGGCTGGACGTCGGGTAGATCGCAAGCCACTGAGGGAGTTTTGAAGATTTGAGGAGCTCGTACCCGTAGAGAGAATTGGCTCTGAGCCTTTCTACAGGAACTAGAGAGAAACGGTTGTAGGCTTGCGAATAGAAGAATGGTTTGAGAAGAGAGCCAGTCCTCTGAAGTTCCGTGGCTGCAGGAGGAAAATAGGTGGAGACTCTAGGCTTTAGTTGATGCAAGAGGGGCAGACAGTTGGCTGACATTAACAGCTTCTAAAAGAACCAAAACCCGAGAGGAGACGCCATTTCACTTTGTTTCAATTTCCCTTAATCGTCAAGAGCCAGCTGTATTCATGCATCAGATTGACGGACAAAACAGGCGGATCTGACAGAACAAGGTATGACATTAGCAGGCATTTAATGGATTTCATCTCATTTCCCTATTTAGCATCTGATCTTTCATAAAAATTTTTATTGGTTTAACATCAAATTAGTGTTTTGGTCATTCATGCGTTAAATTAAAATGACCAAGCTGCATTACATAAGTCAAAAGCAGCCTTAATTTGCATGTAATTTCCTCGAAATGTGTGTCGACTGCCTCTTTTACTATGTCGAATTTGCCGAATATCAAAATTAAGCAAATTAATAGTGGATTTAGGGTATTGCTGACGTTTCGGTCGCAATGACGCAATCCATTTCATGATCGGGCGTCATTTGAGCATACCGATGGTAATTCTTGCATGTGCCCACCTCGATTTGCGTGCACAACCTAAATTAAACAAATTGGTAGTGCATTTAGTATATTATCGATGTTCTGAACACAACGATGCAGTCCGTTTCGCGATCGGGCGTCATTTGAGCATACTGATGATAATTCTTGCATGTGCCCACCTCAATTTGCGTGCACAACCTCAATTAAACAAATTGGTAGTGCATTTAGGGTATTGCCGATGCTCCAGTCGCAATGACGCTATCCATTTTGTGATCGGACGTCGTTTGAGTAACATTGAGGCTAATTCTTGCACTGGACCGCCTCGATTTGCGTGCACAACCTCAATTAAATAAATTGATAGTGCATTTAGGATGATTTCGATGTTCCGAACGCAACGACGCAGCCTGTTCATCAATCCGACGTCATTTTAGCAGCCTCGCGCTTTAATTTCGGGGGTCGGTCATCCCTTTTGACAGATCTCGTTCAATTCGATTGCGAGGGGCCTCGACCTAGCAGAATTCGATGATCGATTTGGTCTTTTCGCACGTGGTTTGAGATATAGGGGTCAACAAATGCCCCCCAACAAATGTGGTTCGCGCCCAGAGCGAATTACGTTTGTTGTATGTTGATTGACTCTGTGGATCTCCAAATATTCACTCTGGATGTCACACAGTGGTTCCCTTTAGCGGATCTCCAATATTTTGATTGGATGTCACGCTGATTGTTCGTTTAGTGGATCTCCAAAAATTTATTTGGATGTCACACTAATTTTTTTTTCTCCACTGCTCTTTTAGACATGTCCATGGAAGGTTGATATCTTGTCTTTGTAGATTGACGCTAGTGGATATTATCTAGTCAAGATTCTTCTATCATCTGATTGTATTTTGATGAAATTTTAAATATTTATTTGGGGATCTCGGCATGCAGAGCGATGTCGACCCAAATAAATATTTAAAATGCCCCCAGCCTTTAGGGACATTTGTAGATATCATCTAGGTTGCTCCTTCTGCGGCCTTAGCCTGAATGTTGAGATTTTGATTCTTCTGTCCTATGCTTTGTGCTGTAGACTTGGTGAAGGGTTGTCTGATTTGTTTTTGGTGACTTATCAGAAAATTTGTACGCCTTCTGCCCTTTGCTTCTAGCTTTGGCGGGCTTGATGAAGGGGTAGATGTCGGTGACCTGAACCCTTAGGTTTGTACTAGGTCGGTGGCGAAGAGTCATCGGTCCTAAGCTTTGAGCATAACAGACTTGTTGATGACAGAATCCACTTAGTTCAGCATTGGGCTTTGTGTGAACTGTGGGATAATTTTCTTCGATCTTTTCCTTTGTGCTTTAGCGGACTTGTTGAAGAATTTACAGGTTTTAGATTCAGTTGATAGTACCGAACATAGGTAGTATCTTGATCCTTAACCACTTGAGAAGACTTTGATCTGAGTCACTTAATTTCATCAGATTAGAAGAGCAATAATTTAATAGCTCTTTGTCCTCTAGTTACTGAAACGGTGTCTCTCTACTGCGGCCTTTCTTATAGCGTATTGAGTAGACAGAACTGCCAGCGATCCGGCCATATTTGGGCATGTTGGATCCGGCCTTTTACACCCATTCAGGCTTCAGAATCGAGCTATGGGAAATGTGCTCCCTGATACTGAATCTTTTGAAGTTGGTAGATTTGAAGTCACCCTTTGTGGTTGAAGACTTGGAATCTACGGACATTTTGTGGGTGTTCGAGACTCTTCTTTTCCACTGGAATTCCGATTCTCCGGTCAATTATGAGAGTTTTGTAGACTACGACTCCTAGAGCTCGTTGAGTCAAATCAGCCTTCGCTCTTCCTGCAGTTCTTACTGATAGGTTGACCAAGTGGGGGTTCCGCTACTACGACCTTTCTTATGGCGTGTTGAGTAGACAAAACTGCCAGCGATCCGGCCATATTTGGGCGTATTGGATCCGACCTTTACACCCATTCGAACCTGAAGCTTCGGGCTGTTGGAAGTCTTCAAGCTTTTCTGGCTCAATTTGTTGGAGCGTATATTCACAGAAATCTCTTTTTGACTTTTAAAATCTTAGCCCACTGGAATGAGAGATGTCCTAAACTTCAGGAAAAATCACTCACATATACACTGATAATAGAAGTTATCACATCCTGATTTAAAGGGATGTTCGTAGTCGAGGATTTTAAATATTTACTCGTGGATCTCGGCACACAGCGCGATGTCGACCCGAATAAATATATATAAAAGAATTCCCCTCCATTTTTTTATTTTGCAAAATTGACATTCGGGAGTTTTAAATATTTATTCGGGGATCTCGGCACGCAGCGCGATGTTGACCTGAATAAATATTTAAAATGGCCCCTGTTTTTTTTTTTTTTTTTTTGGAAAATTGACATTTCAGAGTTTTAAATATTTATTCGGGAGAAATCGACACGCAGCGCGATGTCGACCCGAATAAATATTTAAAATGCCCCCAGTTTTTTTGGCGAAATGCATTCTTGTGTCACAAGAGAATTTTGAAATATATATATATTATATATATGCTAGTGGGCATTTGTTAGATACACAATAAGATTTTAAATACATGTTGATTCATATGCATGATACTTCTTCAGGTATCGGCCGTTAATTGGTGGCATAGGCCTTTGACCCTCCAAGTCAATCAATTGATAAGCTCCTCCCAGGTACACCTTTTCAATGACGAATGGGCCCTCCCAGTTGGATACGAATTTTCCACCAATTTTTCGGTGTGGGATGATTGGTCTTCTCAGCACCAGGACCAACTCCCCTTCTTGAAATGCTCGATGTCGTACCATTCGATCAAATGATTTTGTCATCCTCGCCCGATAGATCTCCAAGTTCTGTATAGCATGTAGTCTGACTTCATCGAGCGCATCGAGTTCTTCCGTTCTTAATCGAGCATTTTGCTCCTGAGTCAGATCATACTGGATAGCTACACGGAGTGATGGTAGCTCAATTTCCAATGGCAATACAGCTTCAACCCCAAACACCAGTGAGTGGGGAGTAGCTTTAGTCGGCGTCTTGTAAGTAGTACGATACGCCCAGAGTGCCTCCACCATTTTAGTGTGCCACTCTCTTTTATTTTTGGTGAGGATCTTCTTTAACAGTTTTACCAGCGTCTTGTTAAAATCCTCTGCCAAGCCATTGGCTTTTGGATTGTATATTGATGAGTATCGCCAATCGATCTTGTGACGCTCAACGAACTTGTATATTTTAGTGCTTTTGAATGCTGTGCCGTTGTCTGAAATCACACGACGCGGTACACTGAACCTATAAACAACATTATGGGTGAAGAAGTTAATCACATGCTCGGACGTGACTTCTTTGAATGGGGCTGCTTCTGCCCACTTAGAAAAATAGTCTGTTGCTGCTAGGATGAAACGGTGCCCAGCGGACGATGGTGGATCTATTGGTCCGATTATATCAGTTCCCCAGCATTCGAATGGCTAGGAAGCTACTGTCGGGTGCAGTGGATTTGGCGGTTGATGAATAACATCACCGTGAATCTGACATTCATGGCACCTCTTAGCATGATTAATACAATTTATCACCATTGTTGGCCAATAATAACCCATCCTCTTGATTTTAGCGGCCATTTTAGGACCTGACTGATGTGCACCACAAAGTCCTTCATGAACTTCTGCTACTACTTTATCAGCTTCCTTGGTCCCTAGGCACCTTAGCCACATTTGGTCAAAAGCTCGTCGATACAACGTGTCGTTTACAAATGCATATCGCAGTGCCCTTTTCCGAATTTGTGCGGCCATAGATTTTTCTGTCGGGAGCTTGTTTTCTTTGAAGTAGTCAATGAATGGTTGCCTCCAATCATTTTCGACTTCAACATCTAAACAATGCCACCATGATTCTGAAGCTTGACTAGCTTTACGTCTCTTGGCCACATGATATTCTTCCGGATAATTTTCCATAACAATCTGATGGAGGGGTTGAGGCTCAACTGGAATTATATCCTGCTTGCCTGGATTTGATATCTCTTCTGCCATTGGGAATTGTAATAGAGTAGGCTCCAAGATTCGATGATTATAAACCCCGATGAATATAGGCTTCTCTTCATTGGTATTTGCCATCTCCTTGGCCAATTTGGCCAAACAATCTGCTTTCCCATTCTGTCCTCTAGGAACTCGAGCTATCTCAACATTTGGCAATTGTTTCAGGAGCTCAAGGGTTCGCCTATGATAATGGGCCAATTCAAGCGTGCAAATCTTATAAATCCCCAAGACTTGATTTATTACAAGTTGAGAGTCGCCAAAAATTCGAAGATTTTGAATTCTGACATCAATTGCGATCTCTAGTCCCACAATTAAAGCTTCATACTCAGCTTCATTGTTGGTTCGGGGTTCAGTTAGACTGAATGAAAATCTAATTATGCCTCCTTCTGGTGTGATGAAAACTAGGCCGACGCCAGCTTGGGCTCTAGCAAGATTTGGAGGTCGGGCAGCTTTAATTGATGATGCTCCGTCAAAATACATCTCCCAAAATGGTACTTTCTCATTTTTCTCAACTTGCATGATTTGTTCATCTGGCAGATCATCATTAAGTGGAGAGTCTGCCGGGATAGGATGTGCGGCAAGAAAATCCGCCAAGGCTTGTCCTTTCACAGCCTTTTGTGGTAGGTACGTGATATCAAATTGTAATAATAATACTGCCCACCTAGCCAGGCGACCTGTCAACGCTGGTCTTGTCATCAAGAATTTCAGCGGATCGATTTTTGATATCAGCGTGATTTTGTGAGATAACATGTAGTGACGGAGTTTCTGAACTGCAAAAATTAGCGCCAGACAATGCTTTTCAATAGGAGAGTAACGGGTTTCTGCTCCGATCAATCTCCGACTGATGTAGTAGAGCGCGTTTTCTTTACCCTCTTCATTGTGCTGGGCCAATAGTGCTCCGAGGGACTCTTCTAGTGCAGCCGTATACAATATAAGAGGCTTCCCTGGGATTGGCGCCGCAAGAATGGGCGGATTCAACAAGTATCTTTTGATGCCGTCAAATGCTTCCTAACATTCAACATCCCATCTGACGCGAACATCCTTTTTCATAAGCTTGGAAAATGGCTGGCACCTTCCCGACAGATTTGATATAAATCGTCGAATAAAAGCCAGTTGCCCTTGCAATGAGCGGAGTTGTCGCAGGTTCCTCAGGGGTGGCATCTCTGTGATTGCTTTAATTTTATTGGGGTCGACTTCGATGCCTCGATGTCTAACAACGTACCCCAAAAATTTGCCTGAGGAGACCCCAAAAGCACATTTGAGAGAATTCATCTTCAAATCAAACTTTTTAATTCTCTCAAATACAATTCTAAGATCTTTTAAGTGATTTTTTCGGCCAAGGCTTTTAATAACAAGGTCATCCACATAGCACTCGACCTTTTGATGTATCAAATCATCAAATATGTGAGTCATTGCCCGTTGGTAGGTGGCACCAGCATTTTTCAGGCCAAAGGGCATGACCGTATAGCAGAATATACCGATGGGCGTTCTAAATGCTGTATGCTTCTCATCTTCAGGTGCCATCTTGATCTGATTGTAGCCCGACGATCCATCCATAAATGAGAACATATCAAAATTTGATGTACTGTCCACTAAGAGCTCGGACACAGGAAGCGGAAAGTCATCTTTCGGGCATGCCTTATTAAGGTCCCGGAAGTCGATGCAGATACTAATTTGACCATTTTTCTTCTTTACCGGTACGATATTAGCAATCCAGTCAGCATATTTTTCTTCTCGGATGAAGCCTGCCTCTATGAGCTTCTTGGTTTTGACAATCACCTGTTCTTCTATCTCCAATCTCATTCTCCTTGGAGCTTGCTTGATAGGTGCTGCGTCAGGCTTGATGGCTAATCTGTGAACTGCCACATCAGGGGATAAGCCAGGCATCTCAGCGTATGTCCAGGCAAAGCAGTCCCTGAATTCACAGAGTAGCTCTTTTATTTCTTTTATTTGTCCTTCTGGTAGAAGAGAGCTAATAAAGGTCGGGTGAGGGTCCTCCTCAGTTCCCAAATTGATTTCCTTTAGCTCATCCATAGTGGTTGCCTGTCCACCATCTTCAAGTTCTTCAGGTGCAGGCTCGGCTTCTACTGATTGATCATCATAATCGTTAACTTCATAAATCTCTTCATCACCATCATCACCAGATTCAATTTCTCTGCATGTAATGGCACGACACGTCTCCCATTGGGAATGTCTTTGCACAACAAATCCGAGACCTCTTCTAGCGAAAATATCTTTTCTTCGTAACATATGGGGATTTCTTCGATACCAAAGCTTCAAGCAAAGGTGAAGTTGTTGTTTAGGGGTGCGAATTCTGACTTGTTTTTGCAACATCATCCGTACATTTTTAGAAATAAATCTGGGCATTTTTGTAGGCACTAACTCCCTACGTTCAGTGGATCTGTAGACCCAATCTCGATTCTCTTCATCTCCACGCTCTCCAGATTTATAAAATAGGATTCCAGATCCACCCCTATTTCTTCGAGGAGGTACATAAAATATTACAAGTTCCTCGACATTATGCACCTCTCGAGGAGCAATTTCTTTAAAATGTTGCAGGGGAATACGCGTGACCACGCATTCATTGTCTGAGATTGACAGATTATCTATCCTTTTTGAAAGTACATGTTGCACATTATTCATATAGATGGACTCGTAGTCATTGTCATCATCTGAATATCTTGCCTTCTTTTTCCCCCTTGTTGTTGATTGTCGTATCTCCTGAGATTTAATAGGGATGACATCATCTTCATCTGTGTCACTCCCTAAATGAGGCACATATTTTCTCAATTTAGGAGCGATTTCTATTTTATGAGGAGTCGGCGTTGCCTTCTTTCTTCCCACCTGCTTCTTCTCATCTTCTTGTTTGGGCCGCCTTACAGCCTTTGGGTCTGCTGCCTTAGTCTCGAGAGAACTTGACGGCTTTGATTCCTTGGGGATGAAGTATCTAGCATCTTCATAAATTTTTACCTCATGAACAGCAAAGGGCTGAATATCACCGGAGATTCTGAACTCCTCTCCTTCTCTGATATACTTCATACACTGATGCAGTGTTGATAGGACAATACCATAATCGTGCAACCATGGGCGACCCAGAAGCGTCTTAAATGAGGTATCCGCATCAATCACATGGAATTTAGCCTCGGTATGGAGTTCCCCAAATACTAGAGGGAGCATGAATGATCCAAGGGTCTTTTGTCCCTTTTCATTGAAGCCGTGCACCATCAATTTGTCTTGCCCAAGGTGCTGTACATCGAGACAAAGTGATCTCAGAGCTTTCAAGCTCATAAGGTTGATAGAGGACCCGGGATCTATCAAAATTCGACTGATTATCATCCCGTCACTTTCTGCAGTGACATATAAAGGCCGATTATGGTCTGCCGTTCCGAGCATCATATCATCCTTGGCAAAAGTAATGATTGGCTCATTCCGAGCTTGCAAGACTTCAGTCAAGTTACGCTCAGCAAAATAAGCCTCATATCTTTCAGGGTCCCTGAGAGCCTGAATCAGGGTCTCCCGAAGATCTTTAGACATCACCAGAGCGTCGTATATGCTAAGCTGTGCTGGAATCTTTCTCAAATGGGATAGGATATTGTAATCTACCCCTTTAGCTGGAGTTTCCTTTTTCTTGGAATTTTTGAGAATGATATCTTCATTAACGACAATCTCCTTCCCTTTGTCTTTATCAGGGATTCCTTTCTTTGGTGGAGACGGTAGTGTTTTACCACTCCTCAATTGTACTTGGGCAATTTCTTCCTGTTCAGACTCATTTAACAGTACATTATCTTCAGAATCAATCATTGCCTCATTTGGAGATTCGTCTGTTGATTCAGAGCTGCTGCCCAAATTCACCTGTTTCATCTGCGAAGTGATATCAGGCTCTGATTCATCATCTTCTGGAAAATACAAATCCTCTTGTACAGTGTAATCCATTGGTGATATCATCATACAGGACTCAAAGGGTGCTTCCTTTTCCTTTTTGGCCCGAGTTACTAGTGTTGTTGATATAACTCGACAAGTTTCCATGGGAAGTGTATCTTCATCAGCTTCTTTTTCTTCTTCAATTTTGAGTTCTGTCATAAAATCAGCCAGCTTAATAGGGCGTCTAACAGTCTGATAGTATTCATCTAAACTATCAATAACCCTTTGGGTTGCTGTCTTTTTCTCCCTAGGCTTCTTCAATTTGGTCTTCTTCTTCAAGGATTTTACCTTCCCAGACTTCGAAGTGCCAGCTTGGTTAAGGAGTTGCTTAGAATTGGACGCTCGCATTGCAGGTAGTGCTTTGAGATCTATCACTGGCTCTGTGGGAGACTTCCACTTCACACCCGAAACACCCTCAAGCTGCTTCAGCATCTTCACTGTTTTCTTGGAGACTACAGTCTCCCACCGTTCTTCTTGAATCGGCTTCTTTTCCTTTCTTTTTTCTTCAACCGTGGGTATGGAGGAAGTCGTAACTACCCGGGTTGATTCTTTTCTGGGATTAACTAACACATTATCTGACAATGTGAGCTCTCCCTTCCGATATTTCCTTTCAACCCAATCCTTGAAGATATAGCAATCTTCAATGGGATGGCCCAGCACTCGGTGATACGGGCAGTAGTTCGGGTCACTAGTTTCTTTCGACTCCTCTGGCCTCTTGCACTCTGGCAGTTCTAGGCCTGCTTTCAATACTTGTCGAAATAACTTTGCGACACTCTCTCTTTTGAATGGATATTCTTTATTCATTTTATCTTTGAGAGATGGGAACGTTCTATCACCGGTTCCCATTGCTTGCCTCGGACGTTCCCCTCTGCTTTGAAAAGTTCGTGGCCTATCATTTCCCTCGAGTATCAACTTCGGTTGAGGGTTAGGGTTGTAGACTTGTTTTGGCTTTTCTTCATACTGTATTGGTTGTTTGCCTTTGTCTACATTATAAATCACATGTTTCCCCCTGTTTGGCCTGAGAGAGGATGCAGAATAAGTTTCACTCCTTCTGGTCTCCATGATTTTGGGCTTTTTGGGCTTGTCAGAGTTGCCCTCTGATCTTGACAAGTTTAGCTTTTCAAATTTAGCCACTCTATCCAACAGGTCTTGAAAAGTGGTGATTGTAGCCATACATAAGAATGGTTGCATCTTATCATCGATGTTTCCCATTAATAATTGCACAGCATGTTCTTCTTCCAGCTGTTGCTCACATTTCATGCTTAGATTACGCCAGCGGGTTATGTATTTCGATACTGGCTCTTCTTTCTTCCGCTTATCTAAAGCGAGATCGGCAATTGTAATCTTCTCAGTCGCACTAGCGAATCTCTTCACAAATATGGCCTCCAATTCTGCAAAAGTCTTTATAGAATCATTTGGTAACTCGGCATACCATTCGAATGCAGTTGCTGTCAAACTGTTAACGAATTGCCGGAAGAGTAAGGCGTCATTTCCCCCCGTATTCCCGCAGGTGGCCTTGAACTGCGCCAAGTGTTGTCTGGGATTATTAGTACCATTGAAAGTGTGAAACTTTGGGACCGAATACCCTTTTGGATACGACACCTGATCGTATTCAGCGGGATATGGACGACCCTTACCCACCAATTTCTCTGCCTGATCAACAGCTATAATAGCTTTGATTTTCTCAGTTATAATTCCCTCCAACTGCGCAGCAGTCACGGGTTCGGAGGTACTTGCAATATTTTGTGGGGTGGGCTGGCGGACAGTATTATGGACCTCATGAACACCTTCAGGAGTTCCCCGTATTCCTGATACTTGTGGCACCTGAAGGTTTGGAGGATCGGCTGGAGGATTAGGCATGGCACCAATAGCAGTAGTCCTCTGCATCATTTGCATCATCGCCCCCATCTGAGCCATCATTTCGGTCATCTTCTCAATTAACTGAGAGATTTCTTTATCTTTGGCTCTCATTTGACGTCTTATATGTCTTTGCATGTCTGCGAGTGTGACATTCTCATCAGCCAAGGGATTATCCTCGGCATCTTCTCTTTCTTCTTCTGAAGAGTGACCACCTCTTTCGACGGTGGACCCAACTTCACGACGACGTCGATATACTTGCCTAACAGGTGGTTGTTGATCGTCGTCATCTTCACCATCATCATAGTACGCCTCCTCATTGGCGTTGGTGTGTCTCACCATATAGACGACTTCGATGTTTATGGCGTCTTTTTTTTCTTCTTCCATGTATTCTTCTATATTTTCTTCTTCTTTCATATCTTCTTCATTTTCTATGTCTTCTTCCCCTTTCTCCCCAAGTACTTGGATCTCCGAGCGGCGACGCCAATGGATCTCCGGCTCTTGATTTGATAATGATACTTCTTCGACCAGCGGGCTGCGGTCAAAGTTGGTTTCTCGGAGGAGATGGAGGGCGACGGGATCCCCTGGAGGATTCTCCAAGGTGTCGACCGTCAGGGGGGACATCATCGTGGGTCTTCTTTTGGACCCATCTTTGATGTTGTTTGTAGGTAGGGGCGGATCTCCGGGAAGCCATACCGGATGTCACGCCCAGACTTATTTCTCTTCTTCTTTCTTCTTCTCTGCGAGACTTTGATCTCCAGATTTCTTTACCTTTCCACCGGGACCTTTCGGCGGCAGATCCCTAAATCTGAGGTTCAGGTATCATGCCTCGATGTTCACCACGCGGAGCTTGTCGTCGATATCTTCTTTGCTCAGCTATCGCAGTAGATGATAGCCTTTCCCTTGGAGGGGTTCTTCTGGCCTCAATAACCAGCGGCCTCTGAAACTGCTTCTTCATAAGTCCCCACTCCTTGACTGTTTTCAGCACTCGATGTACTCGAGCAGATAGACGTTCAGGTCCTCTAGTCTTCTGTGGGGTCGGTGCTTGTGGTCGATGCTCCCAGAATGACTGTTTGAGCTCACCAGAAGAGCTATTTCTTTTCACCCATTTGAGATTGGTAAACTTATTCTCAGTGGGGACATTGGCCTCAAGTTCTTGGGCCGGCAGGTTTGATGGGTGCACAGGCACCAGTTGTTGCTGAGCTCGGATCTCAGCATTCAGCTTTCTCCTCTGCCTCCTTGTTAGCTTTCCTCTAGATGAGGAAGCTTCAGCATTATCCTTCTCGGGTGCAGGTAACCCGTTTGACAGAGCAATGGTGTTTGCAGCCACCACAGAAATCCTTCCTCCAGCAACAACTCTCTTGGTGGTCGGGGCTTCCGACTGTGACAGTCGTTCAAACACAGAAATCCTCCTATGAGGATTTGTAGCAGAAGGTCGTTGTGCTGGAAGATTCACACGACCGGTAGGAGCTTCAGCAGCATTAAGTCTTCTAGCAGACCTCTCAGCATTCAGTCCATTCGCAGGAATGGCAGCACTCCATGCAGCGATTGCCGGGAAGTCAACGCTACCAAATTGGATGGTAGCTCCGGCGCTTCCAGTGTTGATCAGAGCATTTGCCAATTGAATGTTGGCTCCACCGCCAAGTTGAACAGTGAAAGGAGTGTTCTGTAGATCCATCTGCATAAATGAAAGGCAAGGGTTAGTAATCAGAATCTGATACATCACCCCACACTTTCAAAATGCAGAGACTTGCACAGAACAAAAGATAAAAGCAGATAACTATTAGAAAGCAATAAAAAGTAACATAAATTAAAAGCACTTCTGACTAAGCTATCTCGATGAATGTATGAATGATCATATAGAAAATGATTTTAAAATTTTGATTTGCTAAATGATCATTTTTAAAAGATTCAAATTTTAAACACGGATTGATATGGCTGCTACCATAGCACCAATATGACTAGCCAAAGATGGAAAGAGAAACCATTCCCCAGCGGAGTCGCCAGAAATCTGTGGGCTCCGAAAATTCGACCCCGGCCTCCCCGCCGCGCAATTTCTTCTTACTTGAGCGAGGGGAGTTTTAACGAACTAAGTTCCGAGGTAAATTTTGGAAGGCAGATGGATTTGTAGATAAGACACTACCCAGAGATTTCGCCCTCATTTTATGAGGACTTTATGATCTGAGTTCTGGTTTCCTATAGGCGCAAGCCCCTATAGTTAATTACCCCTCCCGATCAAGAGAGAGAACTTTCGATTAAGGCTAGTCGTCAATCAGATACGTAGAGAATACGTGTTATCTGGCATATAGTAGCAGCAGAGGTTTGGGAATTGTTAGAAATTGAATTTGGAAATTGGGTTTGAAGATTTGATATTTAAAATAGAAATTTCACCATCGTGCACTTAAAGAGGATGGTGGGGGAATGGATGATGGACCCGATCAAGATCCCATGGTTCCGTCGTCCCGGGCCATCGTGGTCCCTGGTCTACTTAGTCAGAGGAGGTAGTCGACCCAACCTGACAGAAGGATCCTTGTCGGCAGCCATGGGTTGCTTCGTCCAAGGGGACCTTATAGACCGGGGTTGAATATTTGTCTAAGGGGACAAATTTGAATCCACCTTAGCTAACAGAGGGCTTTGTGCCCTATCGATCATATCCTATTGATTCATATCTCAAGGATTTGATGTCAATAAGGAGCGTAACGGCGATGGCCATAACCGATATTTTGTGGTGCCATTTGGCGGCAAAACCACTCGGTTCAGAGGGCCCCGTGTCATAACCGTTTACCTGCAGTGCCATTTGACGGCGAAACTGCCGGTTAGAGGACACGTACCACGTCCTTACTGGCAGGAGATTGTTTGAGAATGAATCCTAGTGATATTTTCGACTAGGCATTTCGCTCTTTGTGAGCTGAAGTAAATTTTAATTTGTCCACCCCGGCAAACTGTTGCGGAGGGTGGATGGGCTTTACTTTAAGTGTGTTGATGGATTGATTTCATTTTTTAAATATTTTTGGAATTTTGGGATTTTGAGATTTTTGTGGAGTTTTTGGGTTTTTGGATTTTTTTGGATTTTGGGTGGAATTTTGGATTTTGATAGGGATTTGGATATTTGGGAGACATTTAAAAAAAAAAAATATTTGTGAACCCCTCCGGTTGAGATAAACATTCAACACGGCCATCATCGGGGTGTTTGGGGGTCATTTTATAATTGAACCCTATCCACTCCTTTTATCTGCATAGAAGGATCGGGTTCAAATTTAATAACCCGCGCAGCATCCCTAGACATCACGTGTGTGCCAATAACACGCTCGTCGGGGCCCATGCGGGTTGAGATTGTACTTTCCCCTTTAGTGTACCTATGTGTATACAATTTATAGTGCACGTGCAGGGGTATTTATTTCAGACTTTGTTGACGTCTTCTATCCGCTTGCATAGAAGTTGCGGATCCGGTGGCGTGGCGTAGCAGCTTCTGAATATAGTTGTTCGTTGCTTCGTACAGGTAGACTGTCGTGCACTACTCGTTACTTTCTGCCGGTGGATTGTAGTGTACTAACGAATCTTCTGCCATAAGTCGTAGGAGATTGCACTTTTCATATTCTTCATGTATTTTGTTGTGGTATTTGATCTCCCATAGTATATCCTCCAATCCTATAGGTAGGTAGGTAGATGTACTCCATAAATTGAAATTGACTTCAGGATACTGCACTTACTGAAGTCTTTCTATATCTACCCATCTGTGGCATGTGGCACATACATCTGTCTTCGTAGAGAGATCGTATGTGTTGCAGATCCTCTATAATCATAATGAATAAATTGTAGCTTACAAGATGAAGCTTATTCTCCACTTTTATTTGTAGGAGATTGATGTAACTAATTGGTGGACCTTCATATTCCGCTCGCCTGTCTTTCGGCTTTCATAAGGACCAATGTGTATTCTGCTTGCAAGATAATTGGCCTTGGTCATAGGGAAATTCACTGCATTCACACAATCGTCTGTTGGTTATTGTCCCTTGCATGTAAGGAGTCTCTTACTTATTCATTGCTACTCGTATTTGAATTCATATGCCAATACATCAATCGTTAGTTAAAACTTTTATGTTGTTGATTGCGAACATAGCATGTCCCAAGCTCTTAATCGTGTATAGACACTTTGCATTTTTGCACATGTATGTTGTTCTTTGTAAGCAAATGAACATTTGAGCTAACACGGCAATTCTCCAATGTTGATTAAAAATCTCGCATGATTGATTTCAATCATGTGGTTGTGCTTTCATTTGACCATTCCCGGTGAGCTAATGATGCTATAGATTACAAACCTTTCATTATCATTGGACATAGCTTGTAGTTTGCAAGGGACTCATGTGTGGATGATAGTTTCACTAAGCACCTTATGTCGATTGCTTGGTCCCAATCATCTTCGATTCACCTTCAATCATTTAAGAGCATGATAGAGGCACATTGCTTATAGACTTGTTATAATTGTGAACTTCTTGTCTCCACACATTATTTGCAACATGTATGATAATTTGTCCCACACATCTTTCATTGATTATGAGAAAATCATACTCATTGAGATTTTAAAAGAAATCTTTTGTTGTTTTATTAATGACCAAGACTTGTGATCAAAAATGGGTGCTCACATTGGTTGTCTTTCATGAGCAAGATTAAAGAATTTTAGTTGTCATGAGCTGTTATTACATTTGTCCATCCTTATTTTGCCATTCTTTTGTTCACTATCAAGTCCCACTTGATGTTGCATGGCTCAAGTTTCATTATTTTGTTCAATTCAAGTGAATTATTTCAAATTACTTAAGTTTGTAAGCCTTTGTCATATGATTCAAATTCAAGTTCACAAGTTTATATTATTCATTCAATGTTTAAATCAATGTTCAAGTTCAATCCAAGTCCTTTGTAGCCTTTGTTCGGTTCAAGTTCTTTCTTGAGTCCAAGTCCCCTGTGGTTCGAGTTCTTTTATGTTTGTTCAAGTCCTCGGTTGTCCAACTCAAGTCTGAGTTTAGTTCATCATGTCCATTGCAGTCCCAAATCAAGTCCTCTTGTCCTTTGTTTAAATATTCAAATATTTGTTCATCTCATTTGATTTACAAGTTTAGTTATAGTTTGAATAAGTTGAAGTCTTTTTATTTGCTCAAATTTAAATATGAGCTCAAGTTCAAATTGTCCAAGTCTTGTCCATAATTTACTGAAAATTTCGGCAGCCTCCCGGCGTCTCCCCCGTTTAGGGGAAAACTACGGGAAACTGGGCCATCCCACCACGCTACTCGAGCGTGTATGGTAGGTGTCGGGAGGACACCGGGCCGTACATTTTTCATCCCACCACGCTACGCGAGCATGTATGGGGTCTTCAACAGTATCCGTAGGCGAGCACAGGTAGATCTCCCTACCACGCTACAAGAGCGTGTATAGGGCATTCCCTCCTCGTTGTATGCGTCGCACCGGGCTCCCTCCTACCGTGCTACGAGAGCGCGTATAGGTGGTTTGCCGGTCCGCAGCAAACACCGAAATGGGAATATGAGTTTTAGGTGATTACCCATCTCGTCGTAGGTGTCGCACCGGGCTCCCTCCTACCGTGCTACGAGAGCGCGTATAGGTGGTTCTCCGGTCCGCCACGAATGACGAGAATAGGAAATCTGAGTTTTAGAAGTTTATACCTTTGGGGTCGGCGGCGATGATGGAAAAGAAAGTGTACAAAAAAAATATTCCACCACTTTTATTCTTTCTTTCTTCTTTTTTTTTTTTAAAGCTCTTTTTTTTTTCTTGCTCTCTTTTCTTCTCTCTTTTTCTTTTTACCTCTTTTTCTTTCCCTTCTTTTTTTTTTTACCATACATACATATACACAAATATATACAGATATACATATCTAAAACTAATGACAAACATAAACATCATTAATTACAACATTGAATAAAAACAAAAAAAACTCAATAATACTAGCTAATTCTCAAGAATGAAGCTTGCTGTTAACAGACCTGGGCCAAACAGATTCAATAGATTCCCCTTCTTTTTTTTTTTTTTTAGTTAAATTTATGGGCTGAATTTGCTCTTTGGAGATCAAGTGGGCTGCAGGTTTTATGCAAATAAGGCTTTTGTGTGGAAGAAATGTGGGCTGTTGATTTGAAGGTGGAATGAGGTAGTAGATTGTTTGGACTGAATTGGTTTAGGTTTGTGGGCTGAATGTAGCAGATTTAGAAGGTTTATGTAGTGGGCTGCTGTAGGTGTTTTAGAGGAGTTATGTAGTGGATTGGATTGGTGGATTTAAAGTTTGTGGGCTGTTGTTTGAAGATGTAATGGGCTGCTGTTTGGGCTTTTTACATTGAATTAGTGAAGGGATTTGAAGTTCTGAACTTAGCATTAAATGGATGTTTGACAAAGATTGAAATGGTCTATATAAGGAAAAGGTTGCTAAGATGCAAAACAAAGGATAAGGAAAGGAAGCTCTTAAGTGAGCTAAATAGTTACAGTAAAGTATATAAAATAAAAAAACAGAATGTACAGGTGGACTAGTTTAGATGGGAAGATATACAGGGGCTGTTAGACAAGGTAAAATCTGTTTGGGAGTTTGACTTAGTGTGGAGACTTCGATGAAATAATTGAAAGAGGAAATGGGCTGGATTATGTACAGACCCAAAAACGAATCAGGTACTAGAGAAGTGGAGGTGGGTGAGTCTTTTCTTTCCTGATTCTGTTTCAGTTTCATCTAAAAAAAATGTGAAAAAGGAATATATTACATATAAAAGCTGCTATTAAGTCAGAGTAAATGGGAAAAGATCAATGCTGGGAGCTAAATTGTGAAGTTTGATTGGCTATAATTGTTGGGGTATTGGAGTTCTATTCCTTTTTAGTGAAGTTGAAGGGAGCAGGTGGCACAGTTGGGTAAGTGGTTCAAATCTAAAGCTTTAAGTTCACCTGCAGGAATATTCAACCACAGCACAGGGAGGAGGCAGGAGGTCCACGTGAGCTTGTATTGCCTTTGCTTGATTGTATTTGGCAGCAGGAGTTGTGGGAGCCAGGTAAAGAACGGGCAAAGGGTGGCTCAGATTTCAGAGAAACAACAGCTGGGGCTGGACGTCGGGTAGATCGCAAGCCACTGAGGGAGTTTTGAAGATTTGAGGAGCTCGTACCCGTAGAGAGAATTGGCTCTGAGCCTTTCTACAGGAACTAGAGAGAAACGGTTGTAGGCTTGCGAATAGAAGAATGGTTTGAGAAGAGAGCCAGTCCTCTGAAGTTCCGTGGCTGCAGGAGGAAAATAGGTGGAGACTCTGGGCTTTAGTTGATGCAAGAGGGGCAGACAGTTGGCTGACATTAACAGCTTCTAAAAGAACCAAAACCCGAGAGGAGACGCCATTTCACTTTGTTTCAATTTCCCTTAATCGTCAAGAGCCAGCTGTATTCATGCATCAGATTGACGGACAAAACAGGCGGATCTGACAGAACAAGGTATGACATTAGCAGGCATTTAATGGATTTCATCTCATTTCCCTATTTAGCATCTGATCTTTCATAAAAATTTTTATTGGTTTAACATCAAATTAGTGTTTTGGTCATTCATGCGTTAAATTAAAATGACCAAGCTGCATTACATAAGTCAAAAGCAGCCTTAATTTGCATGTAATTTCCTCGAAATGTGTGTCGACTGCCTCTTTTACTATGTCGAATTTGCCGAATATCAAAATTAAGCAAATTAATAGTGGATTTAGGGTATTGCTGACGTTTCGGTCGCAATGACGCAATCCATTTCATGATCGGGCGTCATTTGAGCATATCGATGGTAATTCTTGCATGTGCCCACCTCGATTTGCGTGCACAACCTAAATTAAACAAATTGGTAGTGCATTTAGTATATTATCGATGTTCTGAACACAACGATGCAGTCCGTTTCGCGATCGGGCGTCATTTGAGCATACTGATGGTAATTCTTGCATGTGCCCACCTCAATTTGCGTGCACAACCTCAATTAAACAAATTGGTAGTGCATTTAGGGTATTGCCGATGCTCCAGTCGCAATGACGCTATCCATTTCGTGATCGGACGTCGTTTGAGTAACATTGAGGCTAATTCTTGCACTGGACCGCCTCGATTTGCGTGCACAACCTCAATTAAATAAATTGATAGTGCATTTAGGATGATTTTGGTGTTCCGAACGCAACGACGCAGCCTGTTCATCAATCCGACGTCATTTTAGCAGCCTCGCGCTTTAATTTTGGGGGTCGGTCATCCCTTTTGACAGATCTCGTTCAATTCGATTGCGAGGGGCCTCGACCTAGCAGAATTCGATGATCGATTTGGTCTTTTCGCACGTGGTTTGAGATATAGGGGTCAACAATCAAATGGACTTAATTTAAACTCAAACAATCAATATAATTCTTTTTTTTTTTTTTGAACTGAACTGAAGTGAATTCAAAGTGAATTTGAACTCAAGCAAAGACTTGAGTTGGACCGCAGGGGACTATGGTTGAACTTGGACTCGAGCTAAACAAGGACTTAAATCGAACTTGTGGACATTTGAGTAGCAAAGAACATGAACTGGACTTGTAATTATAGAGAGCATAATCTAATGTCTAACGCTAAAATCTCTAAAATGAGAAGTGATTAAACATATAAGTATGAAACTCATGCAAAACAAAATTTTAATTAAAAGTGATGCTTGATCTATCATATGAGAATGATAGTGATCAATTACAACATTTGTATTCATTATGTGACTAGTCTACAAGCACACTCAAGAGGCATACACTGAACACAATGACAAATTCATTGTGAATAATAGTGATTCGTATGCAATGATATGTCTACAGTCGACAACAAGGAATTTCATTGAAATATCAAAGGGTCTTCCCACATGTTACTAATCATGAATAGAGATAAGGAATTTGCGTTCATAACCTATCTACAAGAGGAAGTTACTAAAAATACAACTCAATTACAAAGTCAAGTCTTGGGTTCTTTTGAACAATACCATGATTGCAATCAACAATGCAAGCTTTTCACTTAATATCAAAAGACTTGAAATGAATACACTGATCTAATTACATGTGCATAAGGAGATTTGATCCCCTTTCGAAGAATGTGAAAAATATGTGACAAACGAAGGCATGTGGAACTTATGATGAGCAGAGGTTCAATCGTAATTTGTTTACAAGCAATGATCCATGGTGGACAAAAATCCTACATCTCGCTTAAAGCAACTGATGGTATGAAAATCAATGATTAATCAAAAGATTCGTGATGGATAAGTGACCAAATACCTGACTGCAAAGTAATGTCAATACATCCCAAACCGATTTGAAAGGAATGTACAACATAAATGCACTAATATGATCGTAGGTGAAGCCTGAAGATCTGATATATCTACAAAGCATGATGAATGCAGAAGTCAATAATAATCACCCATATCATTGGCAATGGTATTGTGGAAAGAATACATGCATGTTCCCCACAAGGAGAGAAGTTAGACATACAATGTACAAGACAACTCAGAATACGTGATGAAGCTTGAGATATATACAAGAAGTTCGTCTTAGACACAAATGATAATAAACGCAACAGCTATCCCAATCATACCGAGGGAAACAACAATCATTTTAGGAATTGATTTCTTGCAAGGATCCCTTAGACAACATGATATATATTCAGTTATTGTAATTGTTGATTTAAAGTAGTGACCACTAAGCCTGAGGTGCGGAACATCAGTAAAAACACAATCATCCAAGGTCGAAGTGATTGGTTCTTTATTTAAACCGACCGCATAAAAGCCATAGCTGTCAATGGTGCAAAATAGCGCGCGCCATGGCGCATTGCGCGGCGCGGCGCACCTACGGCGCCATGTTCATGGCGAGGCGCATGTGTTTAAAATAGCGCGCGCTATTTGCGCCACATGTGAGCCATGGCGCATTGCGCACGGCGCAAAATAGCGCGCCAAATTGTTTTTAAATTTTCGTATACTTATGAATGTTTTTTATATTTAAAAATATATCTATATTTTAAGATAAATGACTATTCATTGCCCTAATTTCACGAAAGATTTTCTGTTTGCTGCATTCGCCGAACACATCCCGTAGTCCCTAAGTCGAGGTCGCTGAATCTATCCCGAAGTCGAAGGTTTTTTATTTTTTATTTGCTGCATTCGCTACTTCCGTCGAATCCAGTCGAATCTGTCCAGAAGTTGAAGTCGTTGTTTCCGCCGAATTGCCCCGCAGAGCAGTGCTTCTGCCAAATCCGCCCCCTCCTTCGTCTGTTCCAATAAAAAATCTTACCAGCTGACTCTGATTTGCAACCTCCAACTGTTCCGCACAGCTCTGTTGTTTTGCACGGTTATTTCTTACAAGAATTTACAACTTAACAGGTATGCTCGGTACCGCTAAGTAAATGCTCGGTACAGCTATGTATATGCTAGATATCGCTCGGTACTGCTAGTTACTTGCTCGGTACAACTAGGTACCAGCTCGGTACAACTAGGTACCAGCTCGGTACAACTAGGTACACGCTCGGTACACACTCGGTATTGCAAGTACATGCATGATACCATTCGGTACCACTATGTAAATGCTCGGTACCGCTCGGTACATGCTCAGTACCACTAGTTATATGCTTTGTACCACTCGATACAGCTCGGTACAACTAGGTACACGCTCGGTATATGCTCGGTATAGCTAAGTACATGCATGATACCGCTCGGTATTGCTATATAAATGCTCGGTACTGCTCGGTACAACTAGTTACATGCTCTGCACCGCTCGGTACAGCTCGGTACAACTAGGTACACGCTCGGTATCACTTCCTAATTTCCATACAAACGAACTTCAAAATTCCTCTTACAAATAAATTTTGTTCCGGGGGCGCTGCCCCCTGAAACCCCTGCAAGGGCGTTGCCCCTTGACCCAGCGACCTGACCGGGCAGGTCGAACCTCGCCAGGGGGCAGCGCCCCCTTGGATCCCTGGCAGCCCCCATATTATGTTTCTTGGACAATATTATATTTCTTTTATCTAAATTTATTTGCTTTTAGGTGATCATAAAATGTCAGATTCAGTTCAATCTTTAAAAAAAGATCAAGCATGAAAATATGCTATACTAATAAATGAATCCGACAACAACAGTGTGGCATGCATTTTTGTGGTAAAATAACAAAAGGAGGAATTACACGCCACAAACAACACCTTGTTGGGGGTTTTAGGAATGCAAGGCCTTGCTCTAACTGTCCCGAGCATGTGAAGTATGAAATTAAGGTATCCATGTTGAAAAAAAAAAGATTTAAAGGAACAGTTTAATGACATATCAAATGTCAACCTTGCTGAAGAAAAAGGAGAAGACTTTGATGTAATGACAGATGATATTTTAGTTGCTAAACCATCTAAAATGTTGCAGACAAATAAATCTAACACATCTTGTCAAGGATCGACATCTACATCTATCTTCAAAACATTACGACCTAAAGGTCCATTAGATACTTTCCTTACACCAAATCCAGAAGATGTAGTAAAACATAGAAAAGGTCAGTTTAACAAAGAAATGGATGCAGCTAAAAAGGAAATGAGGGGAAGGGCTGTTCAAGTGTTCAGTAGATGGATGTATGATGATGGGATTCCATTTAATGCTGTGAACTATGATAGTTTCCCTGCTATGGTGGAGGCACTTGGGCAGTTTGGACCTGGAATGAAACCACCTAGTTATCATGAGGTACGAGTTACTTGTTTGAAGAAAGAGGTTGGACATACACATGAGCTATTGCGACGCCATCAAGAAGATTGTGTACGATATGGTTGTTCTCTAATGACAGATGGATGGACGTCAATGAATGAGAAAAGCTTAATCAATTTTCTAGTTAATTGTCCAAGAGGTAGTGCATTCATAGAATCAATTGATGCTAGTTCTTTCTCCAAGAATGCTGTGAAAATGTTTGAACTTTTTTGCAAGTATATCGAGGTTATTGGACCACATAATTTGATCCAAGTAGTCACTGATAATGCATCCGAAAATGTTCTTGCAGGTTTGTCACAACTTTTATTCTAAAGTTATGTTATTTCATGAAGAATTTGTGTACATCTTAACTTAAATTATAATGACATAACAGGAAAATTATTGATGGACAAATATCCTCACATTTATTGGACTCTTTGTGCTGTTCACTGTTTGGATTTATTAATGGAGGACATTTTCAAAATTCAAAAGCTAAGACGATGCTTTGAGAAAGCAGTGGCAGTACACAGTTTTATATATTCTAAGCCTCGCTTACTTGAGTTAATGAGAAGGTGCACAAATCAAAGAGCACTTGTCAAACCCACAAAGACTCGCTTTGCAACAGCTTTCTTAACTTTACAACGATTTTATCAACAACAACTGAACTTGAAGAAAATGTTCACTTGTGAGGAATTTATCTTGGGTCCTTATGCGAAAGAGGCTAAAGCAAAACAATCTCAACATACAATCTTACAACAATCATTTTGGAACACTATAGTGTATGCCTTAAAAATAGTTGGTCCTTTATTAAAGGTTCTTAGATTGGTTGATGGAGAGAAGAAGCCCCCAATGGCTTACATATATGAAGCAATGGATAGAGCAAAAAAGACAATTGCTGCAAGCTTCAATAACAGTGATAAGTATGATCAAATTTTTAAAATTATTGATAGAAGATGGGAAGTGCAATTACATCGGCCTCTACATGCAGCGGGACATTTTATAAATCATGAATATTTCTTCAATAACCCTGATATTGCCAAGGATAAGGAAATAGCTGATGGTCTTTATCAATGTATTGGAAGATTATCTCAAGATGTAGCTGAAGAAGATAAAATCAGTAATAAATTAAGTTTATACATTAGGTGTGAAGGACTTTTTGGTATTCCTCCAACTGTAAGACAAAGAACTACCCGATCTCCAGGTATCATTATTTACAAAAAAAATTAAGACTGATTTGTTATATAATATTGAAAAAAAATTTTATTTCTTCCAGCTGATTGGTGGTTGGCATATGGACAAGGAGCTCCCAATTTACAAAGCTTTGCTATCAAAGTCCTAAGTTTAACAAGTAGTTCATCTGGATGCGAACACAATTGGAGTATTTTTGAATATGTAAGTATTTTACAATGTATGTGTTGATTTTTTATATATGTTCATAATATAGTAATGTAATAATATTTTAATTGCAGCTTCATAGCAAACGAAGAAGCAAATTGGATCATGGTCGCTTAAAGGATTTAGTTTATGTGAAATATAATAGAGCACTGATTCGGAGATTCAATCATCGTGATGTCATTGATCCTATTTCTTTGATTGAGATGATGCAAATGAATGGCTAACAGGAAAATTAGATGATGAGTTTGATGAAGAAAATGACTTTATTGCTGGAGAGGAAGATTTAACTTGGACAAATGTTGCTAAAGCTACTGGTGTTTATGATAAAAGCTATAATATTAGGGAAAGATCTAAAGGGAAAGAGAAAGAATCTTCAATTAGGCATGATGTTGCTATTGAGAATGATGATGAGGAGGGTGATGAAGAGGATTATGAAGTAGGAGACAATGTTGAAGAAGATAATGAAGCTTTTTTAACATTTGCTGATGATGATGATTCCCAAGAAGAGTAGATTAAATTCATATTTGATCTTTTTAAAAAATATTGTAATATTTGAATTATGAGATATTTGGATGTTACTTAGTCGAACTTATATATGTTATGGTTGTCTTTTATTATTATGATAGCTTGTCTTTCATTTTTAATAATATTTCATATTCATGCTTATTATTTTATATTTTTTATATAGCTTGCGCCATGTTCAAAATAGCGTGCGCCGCGCCGTGCGCTATGCGCCATGGCTCCAAATGGACATTTGCGCCATGGTGCGCCATTCGCCGTTAACAGGTATGATAAAAGCATCATCATGAAGTTGCCTATTGATTTCTATACGAATTTTGAGAAAAGAAAGCCAGATCAAATCATTATTTCCGAAGATGGAATGAGTCTCAGTTTAACAAGATCCTGAATATTAAATTGTATAAGATCATTGAGGCTTGCAAGTCTCTTCATGAACAATGGTTGTGCATCCAACATGCCTTCTACATACAAGTATTGAAGTACTACGACAAATGCAAACTTCTACAAGCTATTATAGAAGATCCACCAAACACCAGCATGGGCCCCAGCGAGTGTGTTATTATTTAGGTGAATTCAAGTTCAAACCCGATCCTTCTATACGGATCTATAGGAGTCGACAGGGTTCGAACCTTTAAACAAATACACGGTTGTGGCAACTGGTGTATTCATTTTAATACATTCATATTAGGCATTCAAGGTCTATAATCAAAAGAATTCACTAAACAAAAGGCACGAAGCCTACGAAACCCGATCCTCAGTCAATAGCTCGGCTAAGTTGACAAGGTTCAAGCTACAAATAGAAATGACCCCAAACACCCTAATGATGGCCGTGTTGAACGAAAATCTCAACCGAGGGGTTAATTTCAGGCATTTCCAAATGCCTCACAAAAGTTCACTCAAAATCCAAAACTACAGAAAATCCCAAATCTTTAAAATTGAAATAAATTCATCAATAACTTAAAGCAAAATCCATCCACCTTCCGCAACAATTTGCCGAGGTGGAGAAATTAAAACTACTTTAGCTCACATAGAGCTAATGCCTAGTCAAATATATCACTAGGATTCATTCTCAAATTATCTTCTGCCAATAAGAACGTGGTACGTGTCCTCTAACCAGTGGTTTTTCCACCAAATGGCACCGCACATGAATCAATAGGATATGATCGATAGGGCATAAAGCCCTTTGTTAGCTAAGGTGGATTCAAATTTGTCCCCTTAGACGAACATTCACTCCAGGTCTATAAGGTACCCTTGGACGAAGCAACCCATGGATGCCGACAAGGATCCTACTGTTAGGTTGGGTCGACTACCTCCTCTGACTAAGTAGACCAGGGACCACGATGGCCCGGGACGACGGAACCATGGGATCTTGATCGGGTCTATCATCCATTCCCCCCACCATCCGCTTTAAGTGCTAGATGGTGAAATTTCTATTTTAAATATAAAACCTTCAATTTCCCAAACATCTAAATCTTCAAATTTCCAAAATTTCATACCTATGCTAGTACTATATGCCAGATAACACGTATTCTCTACGTATCTGATTGACGACTAGCCTTAATTGAAAGTTCTTTCTCGTGATCGGGAGGGGTAATTAACTATAGGGGCTTGCGCCTATAGCAAACCAGAACTCAGATCATAAAGTCCTCGCAAAATGAGAGCGAAATCTCTGGGTAGTGTCTTTATCTACAAACCCATCTGCCTTCCAAAATTTACCCCGGAACTTATTCTGTTAAAACTCCCTCGCCTAAGATAAAAGCAAAACAACGTGGTGGGGAGGCTGGGGTCGAATTTTCGGAGCCCACATTTTTAATATTTTACTATACTTGTGAAAGTTTAAATTAATTATTAAGATTATTCATAAATTTTTTATGGTTAAATTATGATCCTTAAAGTTATTGAAATATTTAATTATGATAATTAGCATGTATAATTAAATCATCAATTTGTTAAAAAAATTAATTTATAGCTAAATTTTGCCATGCTTAATTAAAAAGATAATTACATTTTTAATTAATATATTATAACATAAAATACTAATTATATTTATTTTGAATGATTAATGTATATAAATTAGTTAAAAAGTTAAATACCCTAAGAAGTTAATAATTAATTAGTGATAATGTTAGTAACTTAGTTTAATTATGCCTCAAATAAGATTCAACTATATTATTTATTCCTTAGATTAATTATGAATTATATATTAATTATGCTAATTAAATTTATATTAACTTTTATTTTCTTTTTTTATTTGTTCTATTCTTGTTTCTGTGAGTAAAAAAAATAGGAATATATAAATATATATATATATATATATATATTAAAAAGAGAACAACACATAAATCAAAGTCAATTATCTATGATGGCATACACCATTCTAACAAAATAAAATTAAAGTGCTGAAGGCCAATTGGATGAAAAAGCCAGAAAAAGGATATCAAATTGGCAACCCACTGGCAAATGAGATATCATAATGGGCAAGATTTTCCATTAAATAATATCCTCAAATTAATTTTATTGATAAAAATTATACCCACATATTAATTATAAGTTCAATTCCAAATCAATTATTATGTTATATCATGCTTTAGAACCACACCAACAAGCCATAAATGCAATAAAAACAAAGCCGCCAATTAGAAGAAGATACAAAGAATCAAGTGGGTGGAATAGTGACCATTTATTATCACAAAACGGACCCCATGCATGAAAGCTATGGCTTAAGAGCATCTTCAGAAAATTCTATTTTCGACCTCAAAATACATCAATAATCATATTTTAAGATTTTTTTGAGGCTGTTCAGATCTTATGCATCACTCTTATAAAAGCAAGCAATCCCCTTCTCGCACTATCTTCATCAGAGTACTGGCAGAATCCCAGAAGAAAGAGAAGAAGCAGAAACAGAAGCCAGACTCAGTTGCCTCCAACGATGCAGCGGCTCCTCACAGCACCCAGGCGAATTCTACGGCTTCGAAGGGGTACGGGCAAGAGTTCTCGTGTAGCTGACGAGAGCTCGGTTAACGGCAATAGAGAATTTGATGGATACAATCACAGGGAAGGTGAAGCTTGGCATGGCGCTCCAGTGTCAGTTTTGGTGGCTATCTTGAGGATACCTCTTATCGCTGTTTCTTGGCTCTGTCAGGCTGGTGGTGATGAGTTGCGAGTCTCCACTGAGCTGCCGATGTCAGCTGGCGAGATTAACCATCTCATGGTTTATGACAGCCGGCCTTATGCAATCTATGTGTAGGATTAAAAGGTGTTAAGATGATTTTGATCCTTTGGTTGTAACAGTGGTGTTAAGATGATTTTGATCGATGATGTAGCAAAGAAGGTATTTAGTTGTGACAAGGGTTTCAAAGAACTGGTTTAGTCTTCATTTGGCTCAACTATTCTCTTCTTGCCATAATTTTTATTCTGCTCTGCAAAAAATTAGCTGTTTTGAAGCAAACAGGGGGAAAAGCTGCGAAGATTTCTCTTTTTTTTTTTTTTTTTTTATAATCTAAACAGATTCTTCTATTCTCTTACTGTTTTTCCTACCAAAAATAAGTAGAAAGATAAACCAAAAGAAGTCTTAGTATGTTTCGGTATGCCTTCATGCCTCAGCATAGCAATTGCTGAGTCTTTCTAGCTATCTGCATCTCTAGTTCAGTTGCCTTGTGAAGATATAGCAGAGTTCTGGTTCTTCTTTTTCATTTTCCTAATTATGCCTCCTTCGTTAATCTTTTGTAGCTTCTGGTGGTGTGTAGTTTAGTTGCTGCCGTTTACATGAATGTTTTTGCCTAAAACTAAGTTAACATGCTATGATTTTGAAACTGGAAAAACTTGGAAAATAAAAGCTGTATTTGTGTACTTCCTTGTCATCAGAATTGTGTGTGGCCATATAAAAATGGAGCACTCAAATCATGTGCTATGATATAGGCATATTCTTATCCAGAAAAAGAGATCATGACTGAAAGGATGAAGCCAATTACTTGCAGTTGAAGCCAATAAGAAGAAAAGAATGGAAATAAAATTATCTTGGATAACCCACCTTCCTCCTTTCTTTTCCAAAATATCCCTTCTTCTACTTTTTAAGTTATCAGTTCCTTTCAAGTACTCTTTGTAGAACTGATTATGGTGGTGCTGAGTAGCTCTCAATGCAGGGCAAATGACAGTGGTGGGTCCAGGCCTCAACTTGATGTATAAAATTTTGATATAAAGTTAGTGGGCGACCATGATTCTTGTAATCACAATGGAAGACGAATGAGCCAAGTTTGTGGTTTGCTATCATGGGTGACCGAAAGAATGTACCAAGGAAAAGTAGAAGACTTGCTAAATCTCTGAGAGAAATGGAGAGATTCCCACTAAATTTTTTTTCGTGGTGATTTCCACCCGACTTAATTAGAAAGCTAAAAGAAAAGGACTGCACAGTCTAAACCATGGATTTTTCTTCTTTTTTCTTTTTAAATTTGTGGCCTAAGGGGTTTCTTGTAAGTTTATTGAACGGCTAATATTTTTCATTTTTTCATTAAATTGAAACTTAAACTTCACCTTTGTGTTCTCTCCCCACTTTCTTTTTTGGGACTTTTGAATGAATTTAACCTCAAATTCACACACTCCGCACACTCACCGCATATGTAAGGCTTCGAATCCAAGATCTCTTGATTGAAAGCCTAATGTCATGGAAAAATCTTTCCCAAGGCCTTAACACTCATTCCTTGTGCTAAGTCAGCTGTAAACTCACACAAAGGTTGGCTAGAGAGCAAAGAATGCTAGAGAGAGAGAGGAACTAAATGCGGAATGCTTCACAATTACAAGATAACTTGTACAATAAGGGTTTGTGGGATTTTGCAGGATTTGAGAGATGTTGGGAGATGATTACAAATGAAGGTCGAGAGTCCAATTTATAGGCTGCTCCCATGCCTAAGAACATTTTAGAGTTACCTCCATTACTCATAAGTGTGAAGTTCTCTAGAATACTCCACATTATTCCCTATACTCTTACAAGATTCTATAATAATCTAGAGAGATCTACGGCATCCTAGATTACTCTCCAAATATCTATACTATCCTAGAATAATATCACTCCCAAAAGTTGGACCAAGAGTTTTGGCAAAACCCCATGGGCGTGACATGCCAAATGGAAGCTAAGGAGTCATCTGGAACCATTACTAAATGGAGTCACACGACATTGGAAGGTTATGAAAGACTCTAGATAGACCAAGAGTTTCCTAGAGTTTTCTAGAGTGCTCTAGAATGTTTTAGGATGGTGTAGATGCTTAGAGAGTATTTTGGGAAACTCTATAACTCTCTAGAATATTATTGTGGGATCCAAAAATTCACACCTCGGCTATTATGTGCCCCTTTTCTCTTTTTGGGTCTTAGATGAAAGAATTAAAGCTTAAGTTGCGAGGTAAACTTTCATAATGCTGATTAGGTTTTGCATAAGACATTACCTAGAGATTTCACCCTCATTTTGTGAAGAATTATTGATTTGAGTTCATGTTTCCTATAGACGCAAGCCCCTATAGTTAATTATCCCTCTCGATAAAGAGAGAGAATTTCTGATTAAGGCTAGTCGTCAAACAGATAAATAATATATGACATATAGTAGAAAAATGATGTTGGCTCCCAAAGTTTGTGCCCGGCCTCCCTGTCATTTGGGGAGTTTTAATAGATTATGTTCCTTGGTAAATTTTCAGAAGGTGTTGACCTCATTTTTGTATGAGGTCACTAAGTTATACCTGTATTTCTTTTTTGATCACCTAATTATTGGTAGGTTCCCACCTATCAATCATATATGTTCCAATCAAATCCCAATCCAACTCTTAATAAAATCCTAATCCATCCTCCAATCCAACCTTCAGTCCATTTTTTATACTCCTAATCTCCAGTATAGCCTCTAACTAACTTTCAATCATAATTCAAATCATATTCACTCAATTTCAATCATTCATTTGACTGTCATTGATGTGGATAATTCAAACTCAATCATCCAATCCAAATCCAACATTCCAAACTAAATCCTAAGGTTTAGGACCTAGGTCCTGAAACCCTTTTTGTGTGATTTTCTGTCACCTTGAAATCTAGTAAAATGACCTATGATTTAGGGAATATCAATTGCATATTATTTAGATATGTATCCAAATTTGGATCTCTTCCCCAAAAAACTGAATTAATTTCCAAAGGCTGCAAAACCTTCAAATATTTATGGTCTATGCCACTAGACTTGCCATTCAGTAGAATTTGACCTTGAGACTCCTTCCAAACCTTCTAATCACACTCATGGCCCTTATCATAACATTCTGACCAGTATTCTACACTTTGTTGGATCCACTTCTACCCAGGGTTGACCAGGGGTTAAAATGACCAAAATGTCCTTTTAAGGGGTTTTTGGTCTTTTCTCAAAAATTCAACATGGCCTAGGCCATATCAACCTTCAAAATTTATTTCAATGGATCCTAAATATCATTAGGAATACATTGGAATCAATCCCACCCTTTGGTTTGACCTGGTTGACCCAGTCAACTATTGTTGACCAAAGTGGCCCATAAGAGTTTAAACACCCATTTCAAACCAATTGACTTCCTCTTGACTTGGGACCACTTCTATTAAGTTCATGTGATCAATTTGAACTCAATGGATCTAACCGTTGACCCTTGGTCAACTTAGTTGACCAAGTCAACTAAGTTTGACCAAACGTCCCAAACATTCCTACCCATTCAACCCCTTTGACCAAGGCCTTACCAAGCCTACCTAAGACCCATGGGATAACCTCTTAGGTCTATAGGAGACCCCTCTTGAGGGACCATGCCTTGGTCCCACTTGGGTTAGCCATTTGGCTTGACCCAAGTGCCCAAAGAGAGGCCCTCTATGAGCCAAATTTCAACCCTAGCCAAATTTCAACACTTTCCCTAGTTGACCTAGCCCTTGGGTGAACTTTAGTTAGGAAGTATATTAACCCAAAGTGGTCAAAACCATTATAGGTTGAACCATTTCTCAACCTTGGTTCCATCAAGCCAAACCAACACATCCATTAGGTGGCCATAGGTCCAACACACCTACCCTAGTCAGCCTAGCCCTTGGGTTGACCTGGGTCAACCTCTAGGCTTGCCCAAAGTGGTCAAAACCACTTTAATCTAAGCCAACTTCCACCATAGACTAGACTAGACCTAATTGACACTTGCATTGGGTTCCCCTTGAACCAATGCTTATGCCCCATCAATCCTACAACCTGGCTTGACCTAAGTTGTAACCAAGGTGACCCAAACTATACAGGTTTGGGTCAGCCTAAGCCTTCCCATTGATTCAAGCTTCCCCACGCCAATTTAACCCTTCAATCAAGCTCACTGGACCTCATACATCTTTCAACCTCAGCTCAACCCAGCCCCTAGCGGGCGACAGACAAAATAAATGAAAAACTAGTCGCGGCGGTCCCCTCGATCCTTAAGCTCCACCCAAAGGCTTCAAGAGCCTTAGATTTGTTGGGCTTAAGCTCATGAGGCTCTAGGAAGATGTCCCCTTCCACCTGGAGTCCATCCAACCGTCCACCAGTGCCATCAGAGTCATCCAAGGTCATGGGCAATGC
This sequence comes from Dendrobium huoshanense, assembly GCA_016618105.1. Classification (NCBI taxonomy): domain Eukaryota; kingdom Viridiplantae; phylum Streptophyta; class Magnoliopsida; order Asparagales; family Orchidaceae; genus Dendrobium; species Dendrobium huoshanense. The sequence goes on from CM028347.1 coordinate 34,022,261, forward strand.
TTGAGTAGGGCTCTATCACCCAAATGGCCCCATTCGATTCTATTAATTCTAAATTATTACTTAGAGCACCCCAACTCTTCCTCTCTCATTCCCCATCTTCCCATTCCTCTTCGACCACTAGTTTGAGCGAACTCTGGCAAGGCCCATCCTCGTCCCGCTCGAAACCTACCTTTGGCGATCCACAAGCCTCGGCCTTTAAAGGAAAAGTCTTTGCCTTCATCATCTCAAGTTTCCTGATAGAAAAACCTATTAGTTGAGGACATCTACACGGTGAGAATCCACTCCCAAGCTCCTTAGTTAGGTAATCCTATCAAGTGTGAAGGAATTCTTGACCCCAATAGATTTTCACCATTGGATTGAAAGTTTTCATTGCACTAATGCTCCCTGAGAAATTTGAAGGAGTTTCACCAAAAGGTTCTCTCGGATCATGCCTGAGAAGCCCTATGGTTATGGGATCTCTTGGGAAGTTGTATATATATAATCTGAGCCATCGATCTTGATCAACTGCTTCGATTAGATCGCACAGTTTCGGAGCGGGTTTAATTCTAACCGCTTGATCTAGCATCGAACAACCGTGGTTAATCCTGTATTATCTAGTTAGCCTCTGATGATTGGCTGCCTAATTACGTGTTCCATGCATGGAAAAGTGCAACTAACTAGGTAATTCTGGATTTAAAAATTCTAAAAATTCTAAAAATTCAAGAAGACTTTTAAAATTAATATCTCTCAATCCACTTGACCAAATTAGGAGTTCTCAAGCTCATTGGAAAATCTTAAAGGGATCTTTAAAACCCTATGGTCTTAGGTTGTGATTATTCATGAAAATTATTGAATTTTAATAGTTATCCTAGGGGCATTTTAGGCATTTATTTTGAAATTGAACTCACCACAACTTGAGACTTTGGATAATCGAATTTGGCTATGTTTCTGACATGTCCAAATTTTATTTCCACTATTTAAATGTTTAAGGGCATGTTTGATTCAATATAAACATGGATGTATTGGCTTGATCCCTATGTTCAAATTGGCTTTATGATATTTACAATTAGAATTAGGAATTGAATGTTTGTATGCTGATTATGTTTAGTCTAGGGAGTTTAGAGCCATTAATTTTATCCCCCTCTAAGCTTAGGGTAGTGACTTAGGAATTTTCTAAGGTAACATAGTAGTTACCTTTGGTGGTCTGGTTAACCAATTTAGAAAATTCAATTTTGGCCCAAATTTAGTGGGTTTAGACCTTGAGATTAGGTGATCTTATGACCCAAGGTTCACTGGAATTAGTGCCCATGTGGTCCACCAACTAGGAACACAAAATCCCTTCCTAGATTTGACCTAGATTCTTAATTAATTCATAATTAATCCATATAAAATCCTTAAAATTTAAATAAGATATCTAATTACTCATAGTGGGACCATTAATCCATGAAAAATAAAATCCCCATTAACAGATTTTTAATTTAATATTAATTTAATTTTTAAGCAAAATTGATAATTAATTAGATTAATTAATTAAAAATATTTTAAAAATTCCAAAAAATCTATAAATACTTGGAGACATCCCTTGTAGGTTATTTCTAAGTTTTGAAAATAATTCCAAGTGGTTTGTGACTGATTTGGATCAAAATATAAAAATGCCCTTATTTAGGCAAATTTTAAAAAAATCCAAAATACCCTAACTTTCAAAAATAACAAATAATTCTAGAAAATTTAATTTGATCAAAATCAAAGTCATTCAATTCTAATTAAAATATATTATTTTCTAAAAAATATCAAACTTTCAAAATTAAATCAAAGTCAAAAAGTCAACTCTCCGATCAACCATAGTTTAAAACTATGTCAAACTTAAAAATCAAAACTTAATGTAGAAAATTCTAAATTAAGCAAACTTAGAGTTTAATTACTCATCTTAAGGTGTAATATTTAAAAAAATATATGAAAATTTTAAAAATCACTTTTATTTTGAAAGTCAACATTTTACTTCTTCATTTACACATCTAAATAATTCTAATAATTCAAAAAATTTAATTATTAGCCAAAAATTCTAGAAAACTATAACTTGATTAATAAAACTAGTTAGCCAACATTTTAATACATAATAATCGCTCCAAAGATAAAGTTTTTAGGATGTATTACCTTGAGCTAGAGAGCTAAGTATCTTACGGAGGTTAGGTTCCTCGAGCCCATTTTGACAACACCGAAAATAAATTCAATGGAGTGCAAAACCTTAAAATTAAATGACTCTTGATTACTTAACAAAAATAAAATCATTAATTCAACTTCATCAACTATGTTTATAGTCTAGACTACCTTGAGCTTCATGGCTAAGTGGCCTAAGGATGCTTGGTTCCTCGAGCCCACTATGACAACGCCTGAAACTAGTTAGTGGAAAATCTAAATTAATTTAATCCTTAAAATTAGCAACCAATCAAATTAAATAAAATTCACCGATCCTTTAATCTCTAACTAATTAAATTTATTTGGTCAGTCAATCTTTAAAGTATATTTTAAAATAAACCTTAATATATATATATATATATATATATATATATATATATATATATATATATATATATATATATATATATATATATATATATATATATATATATATATATGAACTCTAACTAAATTCTCCCCTTTTAACCTCTAATAAACCCAAACTTTATACAAATTTAACAAACTATCCAGCTTAAGATCTATCCCAGCCACACAACCTTTAACACACATTTTAGATAGGTTTCTAGGATTACCAACTCTTGTCTAAGCTAGGCTTGTGTTTACTTTTCACTATTATGTGCTGAGTTTTTTTATTTTTATTTCATGTTGTGATTGAAAATTGATTGATGTGATGTGATTGGCGGAAGCTTACCCTTAGGTTAAGATCAATCTAGTTACCCATAGGATTTTGTACATGTGGCCACGCTCGTATAGGATAATAAAAGGGGGATAAATTAATAATGATTTAAACTAATAAAAATTTCTATAGGTGCTTATACTACTCATCCCATACATAAATAAGAGTGTGGTTAAGTGCGGCTGAGTTTACAATTTAATACACATATCAAAACTACTTGTGATATATTTAATTTTTAAATGCTAAGGATTATCCTGCACGAGAGTCTAGATTGTTCATTTTAACATTTATATAATTTGTTTAAAGTTAAGAGTTGTGAAATTTAGATGTTTGAGTCGGGATACATATATCCAAATTTTGATTCCAAAGAGAAAAGGACATCCCTTAGGGGAGGGTCCTTTTCCATTTAGAAGCTCAAATTTGGATCATTTCACTACCTAAAGTGAAAAGAATAACCTCCTATTCGGGAGAAGAGTTTTCTTTTTAATTTGAGTATCTAGATAATACAAATCCAAGTAGCTAGAAGAAGAGGAGAATGAGGAGTGGAAGATAAAGAGTATCTCACTCAAAGTTAACTTACACCGATTCTAGGATTAGAATCTAGGTTTATTGTTAGTGGTGCCATACCACTTTTAATTTTTGAAAATTTTGGGTTGTAATGATGGAGAATTTTTCCAGTGGACATTATTTTATGTATAATTTAATTATTTAATTTGATTGATTAATTTTATTTCTATTAGGGTTGCCTACATTTTCTAGTTTTCTTGGCGATTGCATGTTATTTTTATTTTAGCCTAGATATGCGAGGCTCGTGAGGGTACTCTAAAAATTTTTTCTACTTAAAAACTAATAAAAATTTATAGGCTAACATAGAAACTCTAACAATCTAAGAAGTAAGCCCGAGACCATCAGGGGTCAGCATAATCATATTTTCACTTTGTCCTCCACGTTAGGCACCTCCCCGCCTTCGTGTTTTAGCATACCACCTGGCTTTTGAGAATGCAGATTTATCAAAGGGATGATGTGTAATCTCTAGGAAAAATGATTTTTAATTCCTTTTTAAAATTGCTACATATACATTTTATACATTTAATAAAATCGATCAGCATATAATGTATTAGAAATAAATTTAAGAGTGTCTAAAATTTTAATTTCATCTGATTGAATAATTTTACCCTGCATAAGTCAAGGGACCAATTAGGATCTGCTCTATGTTGCATTACATGACCCCTAGTATGAGATTTTGATGATGACAAATAATATCAATTGAATTATTATTCATCGAATATTTTTTATTTTTGCTCTTGTCTGTGAGTACTAATATTTCAGAGAGATCACAAATTACTGAGGATAACAAGAAGACTTAAGACTAGGTAGAGTAGGATTTGGAGTCTATAACCCTGTAATATTCTTTTTTATTATTTTTTCTTTTCTTGAGTTTTGCCAAAAAGTGTATATAAAATTGAGCAACCATGCACACACACAGGGGAGAGTTTTTTTAAAATGAAGATTTTATTTTTTGTCGATCGTACTATACAAGTTTTAATTGTATTGTATGATCTGCTTTGGCTCAATGACTATCTATGAACAAATCATACTGTATGATACATATCATACTATATGATGTGTTTCTTATTAAAACCCTAGCCACCAGATTAATTTAAGTAAGTTCTTAATTCATAAATTTTGAACTGATTGTAATGTACAATAATATCATACTGTATAAGTTTTTGAATACTTACTTAAATTAACCTCGTGATTAGTCAATTAAATCAAGGATTAATTACTTATTGGTAATTATACAGTATAATATGGTCGTACAGTACGATATACCGAGGCTATTTTTGATCATCCCAAACATCATACCGGATGATCCCTTAATTTTTGTTCTAATCATACTAGATGATGTGTACATCATACTAAATAACCTGATGTTTTTAACATATCGTACTATACAAAGTGGATAATACCATATGACATACAATGACGAGTTTTGGTCATCCTAGCAATCGACTTATACGAACAGAAGGAATTTAACATATCGTACTGGATGATGTTATATTGTACTAGATGATGTTATATCATAATGTATGATATTGTTCAAAAAAATTGCATGTTCGTACTCCTTTGTACAAGGACGAAGGCTATTTTGAACTGATCATACTGTAAGAACATAAATGACTATATTGAAAATTTAGGGTTTCTTGGAGCCTGATTTAAATATCTAAACTTCTATCTTTTTGAGATAATTTGTGAGAGAGGAATGTGAGTAGAAGGGGATTCCTTGAGAGAGAGCTCTTGAGAAGATTTTGGGTTTGTGAAAGGAGGGAGAATGTAAGTTTGTGAGGGAGATTACACTGTTTTAAATTATGAGGGAGAAGGAAATTGTACAGTATGATTAATTTTAAAAATTTAAATTTTGACTCACTCCCTTAGTTTATGTGTGCACGATTAGCAAATTACAATCACACTTTCTTAGACTCAAGAAAAATAAAATTTGTTTAGACTTAATTATATGAAACCCTAATCAACTCTATCTTGAAGTCTTTGATAGTCTGGAGTATAATTTCCCTAAAATATTAGTAAACAAAAATAATAAAAAGAAAACATATCCAATGTATGTTAGGAGAAATAGTAATCATAATGATAATATTTTGTTATCATAAAAAATCATATTATATCAAACTCAATCTTAAATTCTAAATTGCAACAATCTTCCCCTTTTTTATGTTGGTAAAATAATTATTATTTGAATTAACATTAAAGGTCATTTTTCCTCCTAAACTCCCCCTCAATGAATTCTCTAATGAAAAATAAGGGATTTCAATCAAAATCAAAACAAAAACAAAACAAATAAAACATAACCAAATTCAAAAACAAAATATTCAATCAAAATAAAAACAAAAAAAAAAAAATTAAAAACAAAACAAACAAAATATAACCAAATTCTAAAACAAAACATACATCACCAATTCAAAAAATAAAACATAAAAAAACAAAACACATATAGACCACATACACACCAAATAGAAACAACAACAAAACACATACACACCAAATAATAAACAATGACTCCCCTTTTTGATAACATCAAAAAGGGAAATACCTCTTGAAAAAGGTAAGTTTCTATTAATAAATCTAATAAAAGATGAAAAAGAAGATTGCACTATTTACAAGACAATATTAACGTGCTAATGGGAAAAGAAAAGTCTCATATTTTAAATAAAAGAGCAATTAAGATAAAAAAAGTCAACTAGGTTCACTATTTGTTCTAGACATATCAAATAAAAAATAATCATTACAAAAATAATGAAATAAAGATTAATCAGTTTCTAATTCAATAGTTGAGATTTATTGTTTATTAAATGGATATGTGTAAGAAATATAATGATAAAGGAAATAACTATATGAAACTCTCAATTGGTGACATTGTGTATCTTTCAATTTTTGACACACTTTGTGCATCTTTTCAGCTTGGGCTAATTTTTTGCCTCTTTTTTTTTGGCTAACTTTGTGCATCTTTTTAAACTTGTGGTACATTTTATGTATCTTTTCAAGCCTAGCATACTTCGTGCATCTTTTTAAATTTTTTTTCTTTCCATTATCAATAAATCTTAAGATAAAATCTAATAATTAAAAAAAATAATCACATTAAATAAGAAATAAAATAAAAATAAGATACCATGTTTACAACAATTATAGCTAAATAATATTTATCTATATGAACATGAAGATAATCTTCTAATCTACATCTAAACATAATTTAATTTTAAAAAAAGAGAAATTAAATTTTGCAAGGAAATTAATTTGTAGAGTAAAGTATTTTAAAATTTTATTTCATAGATCAACTATATTTGATTAGTCTATAGAAACTTAAACAATTCAAGAAGATAAAATAAAATTTCATCAAACATATGAAACATACACACCCAATACATGATTTTTAAAAAAAAAATACTAAGTCATCATAAGATTACATAAAGAAAAAACTCAAACACCAAGTACAATAGAAAATAACAGCTAATATCTTGAAAGACCCTGATCTGGAGGTGGCTGAGGAGGTGTGAACATCATAAAGTAGCTATTAATGGCAGCTACTTGAGTGTTGATCGAGTCAAATTGTCCTATAATCCACCCTATGTATTCATTATTCCTTGCATCCTGTTGGTTTATATGAATCTCAATTTGATCAAATTGTTGATCAAAATGAGATTCAAGTCTATCAAATTTTTGGACCCTTTCTTGATAGAAATGTTTATAAGGTCCAAGAGGAGGTGATGGTGTAGGAGCATAAGCAGGTCCTCCTTCTTCATCAAATTCTTCTCCCTCATCCTCTTAGTCCCGGTTAAATAGAGAATGGAAAGAAGAATCGGTGAAATAGATCAGAAGCTCAGTAGGTGGTTTCAGATAAATCGAACTGTACTTCTTTTCTAGAATATAGGCCACCAAATGTTATAGAGCCACATTTTTCTTTCTCCTATTGTGAGGAAGTCTAGTGTCAATAAGCTTATAGATGTAGTCTAGAATCAATTGGGCTTCATCTATAGGAGTATTTATTATGGTGAGATATGTAACTGTGGACAGTAATGGAGTTAAGTTGATACGATCACCAGCTTTAGGAATAATTAAAGTTCTTAAAACATGCTGGATGATCCTAGTATTTTGATTTAAGGTGTACAAAAGATAAATGATTGACTGAAGCAACACTTCTAAGAGTTTGATTGATAATAGAACAATTAAAATAAGACTTAAAAGTCATTGTGTGTGCCCTTACCCCTTGAGTTCTAAGACGCGGGTAGGTGCCTAAATCTTTCTTTGTGATCTTTACTCGCTATTTGAAAACATATGAAGACATCCCAGTATGGTTTTTATTTACTCTCAGGTTTGCAACGAAATAGAGGAATGACTCGTGATGGCAAGTATAAATCAGAGTGAGAATGAAAGAGAATTGAGTCAAATAAAAAAGAGGCATTACTGAAAAGCTAATGTCTCTTTGGATCAAGAGATGAGATGGAGTTATCTCACCTCAAAGAAACAAGTGTAAGCTTCTTCATTATCTTTTGAGAGAAAGTTCTCATCAAGTTTACTAGAATGAGAGGAAGAGGCCTTAGAAGTTTGGGCTCACTTGCTGCTAGTAGCCATTTTGAGTGTTAGAACATGAGATAGTTTGGAAGAAGATTGTGAAGAAAAACTATCGAATACCTTCCAATTTAAAGAAAAATGACACGATTGTATGGTACAAAAATGGATTTGCACGTACAATTATGCGATTGTACAAGATGAAAATAATTTTGTACATATAAATGAAAATTTTCAAAAATGAAATGTTTTTTGTAAATTGCAATTTCCAAGGAGTCATTTCGTACACCTTTTCTACCAATATGATCATATAGATGAACACAAGTTTGTTTGAGACGATCATAATAATAATGATCATATCTAGCAGTTAGGTTCATCTACATGCAAACTGAATATAAGATTGTATAGACGAAATATGATTTCATACATACGATCTATGAAAATAACTATCATTTTAAAAACTCATCCCATTTGTACAGACAAAATTTAATGAATCATACAGTACAATGACATCATCGTATAGTATGATATGTTTATAAAATCTCATTTTGTCTACTCTACTAAAAAAATTATGTACAGTCTATAGAAATCATACAATATGAAAGTGGTTTGTATAGTACGAATGAAAAAGTAAAACAAAACATGCTAAACAAAACTCTTTTCCAAAAACAAATCACCCAAGATCAATGACATGCAATAATGAAAAATAATAATATTAAAAGAAAAAAAACACAAAATAGAGGAAAATCAACTATTAACAAAATACAAAAAAAAAAAAAAAAAACAAACCAAACATATCAACATACATTAATTACATTACAAATCCAATTTATAGAATTTCAATTTTTAAGCATGAATATCAATCACACCTAATCTAGTTCTTAAGGTGTTAAATGTTTCAAAAGCCAGTGGTTTTGTAAAAATATCTACAAATTAATTATCATTAGCTACATGATGTGGCTCAATTTCTTCTTTAGTGACATGATCTCTCATGAAGTGATACATTATATCTATATTCTTGATTCTAGAATATTGAATAGGATTATTTGAAATGCATATGACACTTATATTATCATAGAAAATTGGAATAGTACCAATAGAAAATCCTAAATCAATAAGTTGTTATTTTATCCGAAGAACTTATACCACACAATTACCTAAGATAATGTATTTTTCTTTAGCAGTAGAAAGGGCTACTGAATTCTATTTTTTGCTAGACCAAGAAACTAAAGAGTTTCCTATGAATTGACAAAGTTCAAGAAATACTTTTTTGATTAACCCTACATTCTGTAAAATCTAAATCAGAATAACCAATGATTTTAAAAGAAGAGCTATGCCTTGGATATCATATCCCTAAGTTTTGAGTTTCTAAAAGATATCTTAGAAATTTTTTAACAGTAGTTAAATGTGATTAATATTAACACAAATAAATACTAAATATGATATATGTTATGTTAGTAGTTAAGTAAAGTAATGATCCAATGATTCAACTAAATTTCTTTTAATCAATAGATTTTCCTTTAGAGTCCTTATCTAACTACACTGAGGAACTCATTGGTGTACTCATTGGTTTACCTTTATCCATTTCATATTTTTTGAGGATATCCTTAATATACTTCGACTGACTAAAAAATATTTTCTTCTTCTTTTTTCCTTTGTTGCTAAAACCAAGAAAATAACTTAAGTCTCCCATCAAACTCATTTCAAATTCACTTCTCATTATTTTTGAATAATCATCACAAAACTTTTTGTTAGTGGATCCGAACAAGATATCATCAACATATTTTTTTTTATTTTATTATTATTTTTTTTATTTTTTAAGATATCATTAACATATATTTGAACAATAAGTATGTCATCTCCTACCTTTTTTAAGAAGAGAGTGGTGTCCACACTTCCTTTAATAAATGATATTTCTAGTAAGAAAATGCTTAGCCTTTTATATCAAGCCTTAGGTGCCTGTTTTAGTTCATATAATGTCTTTTTCAATTTAAACACATGATTAAAAAATTTTAAAATTTTAAAATCTAGAGGTTTCTTAACATAAATATTATCTTTTATCACCTCATTAAGAAAGACACTCTTAACATCCATTTGAATTAATTTACGATCTTTAAAATAGATAAAAGGCTAGTAACGCCCTTATCGCTTCAAGTATGGCTATAGGGGAAAAAGTTTCTTCAAAATCAATTCCTTCTATTTGATTATACCCCTTGGCCACCAATCATACCTTTTTTTTAACCACTACACCTGAATTATTCATTTTATTTTTAAACACCCACTTAGTTCCAACAATACATTTATTTTTAGGCTTTTCAATCAATTCCCAAATATAATTTCTAACAAATTGATTTTATTCTTACTATATGGCCAAAATCCAAAATTTATCCAAAAGTACTTAATTTATATTAATGGGTTCTATCATTAAAATAAATATAAAGTGATCCACTTCATTATTAAGGCCATGCATAGTTCTAACACCTTCACTTTGGTCTCCTAAAATAAATTCTTTAGGATAAGTCTTAGGATATTTTCATTCTCTAGGCAATGTATTTTATGTTCCAATATTTTCTTTAAGATTTGTTTTTTTAATTCATTGGGAGATCTCTTAAATATGTTTTTCTTCCAACCTTGACTCTTCAAAAATACTGGATTCATAAAAAACTACTAAAGTTTCAAAGTCATTCTATTAAAAACTCTATAAGATTTGCCAACATTGGAATATCCTAGAAAAATTACTTCATCAGATTTAGGATTAAATTTTCCTAAAAGAGTTTTATCATTATTATGAATAAACACTTTACATCCAAATACATATAAATATGAAAAATGAGGTGTTCTCCACTTGAGAAGTTCATAGGGTGTCTTATTCAACTTAGATATAATGTACACCCTATTCAGAATATAATAAGCTGTACCAGCCACTCTAGCCCAAAAATATTTAGGAAGTGAATATTCAGCTAGTTGGCTCTAGCGGCTTTTATCAATATTCTATTCTTTCTTTCAATAACCCCATTCTATTGAGAGGTCCTAGGTGCTAAAAAGTTGTGATCTATTCATTGTTCTTTACAAAAATCTTTAATTTTTTTATTTTGAAACTCTCTTCCATGATCACTTTGAATTATAAGAATTTCACATCCAGTTTCCTCTAAATCCAAGTAGAAAATTTTTTAAATTCATTAAATGATTTACTCTTATGTAATAAAAATCTAATCCAAGTGAATTTTAAAAAATTATCAACAATTACATACCCAAAAAATTTTCCTCCTAGACTTACAATGTTAACTGACCTAAAAATATTCATGTATAGGACTTCCAATGGTTTGCTTGTTCTAAGATTCTTAATTAAATGAAACGACTTTACTTATTTTTCTAATTGACATGCACACACAAGTGATACTTAGTGGAGTCTAATTTAGGTATCCCTCTAACCAATTTTTCTTTGTAATTTTCCTAAGATTTTTCATGCTTGCATGAAAGAGTATTCTATGTCATAACCATAATTCATTAGTGATTATTTTGAGACAAAAAGCATTATATGATTTAACAAAATTTAAATCCTTTATTTAACCTATTTCCATGCAATACATCAATTCCATTTTGGTTTATAATGTAGTTTGTAGGTAAAAATTTAATGCTAAAACTCTTATCATAAAGCTAACTAATACTTAACAAGTTATATTTTAAGCCTTTAACCAATAAAATATTTTCAATAAAGAAATTATTCTTGTTGCCAATCATACCTATACCTACCACTCTCATAGTGTCATTATCTCCCAAAATCACGTTTCCTCCACTTCTAGCTTCTAGCAATATGAATTGAGTTATATTTATAGCATATGCTTCAAACATCTACTATCCAGGTAATAAATGCTCTCATGAGGGCTTCTATGAGAGTATTTTGATAAAATGATCAAATATTAAACTTGAGAACCCAAACAAATTTGGACTTACCTTTTGTAATAATAATCTAGATGCATGTTTGATATGGTATGATTTATGCATCTTAGGTCTCCACACTATATGTGTTTTGCTATAAATTGTACAAGTGTGGGAGATATATCTTATCATTCCACAAGAAAAATATTTAACACTAGGAAAAGGATTTACCAATCTATATGAGTTATAATGTCTTTTCATAGGTTTTCAATTTATACACTTCTAATCAGGATTGGAAAATTGTTTAAGTGTAGGAGGTGTCTTGTTTTCCTTAAAAGCATTTAGTTTTTCTTTAAGATATGAGTTTACGCTTTCTAAAGCAACATTTTTAACTTTTAACTCATATTTATTTGATTTTCTTCATCTATAAACACCTTACATTCATTCTCAAGATCATTATAGGATATTTTTAATAAATCATGTTTCTTATTCAAATCATCAAATTCATCCAATAATACCATGTGGTTGCTATCTATAGATGCATAATCGTTCCTAAGGATTTCATATTCTTTTTGTAAATTTAAATATTTTATATTCAATTTAACATATAATTTATTGAGTTTCCTCTATGCAGCATGTATTTTCTTAGAAATTTCAAAAAATTTATCATTAGATAAATCATAAATCTCTTCTTGATTCGATTGATCAAGTTTTTCTGCCATTTAGCACAATTTTGAGACTTTCTCTTCTACTTATATTTCTAAGGAGTCAGAAAGCTGAGTCAACCTAGAAAGCTCTCTACAGTCTTTTCATGTCCTTCTTAACTTTGGTTTTCTCCTTAACTTTGTTCTACTGCTAACATCTTGATTTCTTCCTCCTAAGGAAACTTTTGAATTGCCTTGTCATAAATGTTGCGGATCAATGGTTTATGATTTTGATGATAGCAAAAATTTTTATTTCTCTACGACTGCCTTATGTACTGGCATTTCAGGTTCACACGATCTGACTGCAATTTAGAATCAAGTTAAGATTGGGTAGACTATGTCTGAGTAAGTTTGTACATTTTTTTCTTTCTTGAGTCCCTTGTGTTTGGTGTGGCTCCTAGTGTTTTGTAGCTTGGAAGATTTTTTTGTTGTTCCCAAAAGATTTTTATTTTTGGTAACATCGTCCAGGACGATATTTATATCGGCTTGAATGATCGGTCCAAAAGGAGAAATCCTAATTAGGGCATCCTCATTAAGGCATCCGTCATATGTTAATCGGGCTGAACGATACTTGTATCGGCCAGGATGATAAGCTCAATTCAGAAAAAATCAACCACCATGATCAGATTAGATATTCATTGTTTTAGGAAATTGGCCAGGATGATATAGTCATCATCCAGGATGATCTAACTCAATTATGCCTAAATTGATCTAGTATATTTGGAAAGCATTAATGGCTGATCGATACGATCACATCATCTAGGATGATCATAGGATCGGTCAGGACGATTTACATCAGCCAGAATTTATTCAGGGCGATGATTAAGATGATTGAAATCGATTTTAAACTAATCATCCAGGATGATCGTGAGATCGGCCAGGACTATGTAACAAATTTTCTTCTGATCATCCCAAATCGTCTCGGGCTGATGAGCTGAATTTGAACTAATCGTACAGGACGATAATATCGGCAACTTGCATTAATGAGCTCATTTTGAGAGCTTCTATTTAAGCTTTGTCAAGGCACTTTATAAGTGTCTTTGGTAGCCATTGTAGCTTCATTCTTGTGGGGGAAACTTGAAGAGAAAGCTTGAAAGGTAGTGAGGAACGGGTGAAGTCTGAGAGAGGGAGAAGATCCTGTGAGGGGGGACTCAAGTGAGTGTGGAGGGGGATTCCACACGGTTGCTCCGGCAGGCTTGCATCTTATTACCATTGGATTCAAGGCTTGTCTCGAGTGAAGTTCACCAAAGAAGAAGATCTCTTTGGTGTCAAAGGACCCAGCGACTCCGCCGCACCGGGGAAGGTGGAAGTGATTTTATAAGGGCTTCTCCGCCTAGCTGTGGGGGATAAAGGAGAGACACTTGTTTTAGTGCAATACATGGAGGGTGCCTCCAAGGAGTGGACGTAGGTCAAGGTTTGACCGAACCACTATAAATCCGGTGTGTTCTTTCTTATTATTTGCTTCCACATTTAATTTCCACATTTGTTTTATTTGTGGTGATTTTGGTTTGTACTTTGCTTAAAGTTTCTTCTTTACCAATTCACCACTCTCTTTATTTAGCCTTGGGCCAGTTATATGGGACTTTTTTTCAAACCTTCGCTTGCATTTCTTTAATTCGCACATTCTTGTTGGTCTTGCTTCTGTGTTTGGTAGGCCTTTACAGATAGATCAAGCTACTGCTACTCTGTCGAGACCTTCGGTGGCTAGAGTTTTAGTCGAATTGGATGTGACAAAAAAACATCCACACAAAATCTGGTTAGGATCTGAAATGAATGGTTACTTTCAAAAGGTGGAAATTGAAAATTTACCTATATTTTGTTCTCACTGCAAGATGCACGGTCATTCGATAAATGAATGTTTTTGTTTACATCCTAATTTGCGGAAGGAGAAGAGTTTGCCAAAAGGTAATGAAAATGTTGTTAGTAAGGTTTTTCATGAGCCTATTCCTCCTTTGGAGGACAATATTGGTCTTGCTAGCCACGAACTGGGTAATGCTAATTGCGGTAATGAGGGGGAAGAGAATGTTATTCATAACTCTGCTTTATCTAATGTTTCTAAACCGGCTTCTATAAATACTGTCACTGTTATTAATGATAAGGTTTCTCAAGTAAATGCGGTTCAAATTCCTTCTATTATTGCTTTACATGATGCTAATAATATTATAGAACAAGAGAAGTGGGTTAATGCTGAAATTGTTAACAGTTCTAATGATTTGGTTGTTGTTCTTGATGAGGGGGAAGCTGTTTCCTCCAAGCCCTTGGAGATGAGCCATACCGATGTTAATAATACTGTTGCTTGTAATTCTATCGATATTATTGATGATTCTCATATTAATAATGATGATCCTCATATTTCTTTGCCAGATCAAAGAAAGCGCAACATTTCCACTGTGGAGGATGGGGTCTTATTTTTAGAAGGTGATCATTCTGGATTGGACCCGTCTGGTGGTGAGATGAACAATGATTTCCTTTTAACTGATCATTATCATTGTGATGCCTTTACTGATACAGAAGTTGAAATTAATGCTAAATGCTATGCTAGAGAGGACAAGAGTTTTTCTAAAAGTCGTGGTAAGAGAGGTAGAAAACCTATAAACATTATTTTACAATCTCCTAGGACTACTCGCTCACATACTTTTCATTAATTTTGTTTTGTTATGTTTAATACGATTATTTGGAATGTGAGGGAGATTGGGTGTCCTTCTAAGCTTAAGGTTAAAAATTTATGTCGTATTCATAATATTTCTGTGCTTGTCTTGCTTGAACCTCTCATCTCTATGGATAAACTTTTGAATACTGCTAAAGATTTGGGTTTTAAGCATGCTTTTGCTAATGTTGCTAACAAAATTTGGGTTTTTTGGAAAGATTTTGTTAGGATTGATGTTATTGGGGATTTTACTCAAGTGCTTCATTGTAATATTGAATCTTCAAATTTTTAATGTGTTGCTTCTTTTGTTTATGCTGCTACTTCTCGTTCTTCGAGGAGAATCTTGTGGGATAAAATTGTTAATTTTCACAGTATTTTCACTTTACCTTGGTTGGTTGGTGGTGATTTTAATATCATTAGTAATCCTTCTGAGCGTGTTGGGGGTGTTGTGGATCTATGGTTTATGATTTTGATGATAGCAAACATTCATTATTTCTCTACGATTGCCTTATGTGCTAACATTTTAGATCCACACGATCTGACTGCAATTTGGAACCAGCTCAAGATTGGGTAGACTAGGTATGTGTAAGTTTGTAATCTTTTTTTCTTTCTTGAGTCTGTTGTATTTGGTGTGGCATCTGATGATTTATAACTTGGAAGATTTTCTGTTGTGCCCTAAAAGATTTCTATTTTTGGTAACATCGTCCGGGACGATATTTATATCGTCCTGGACGATCTGACTAAAGTAGAAACCCTAATTAGGGCATCCTCATTAAAGCAGCCGTCTTTATGCAAAACACATTGTCCTGGACGATTTTGTATCGGCCAGGACGATCGGCTCAATTCAGCAAGAATCTGCAGCCATATCTACTTAAGAAAATCTTATTTTTGGATATCGTACTGGTATATCGGCCTGGACTATAAAATATCGTCCTGGCCGATCCAGGTCAATTTTTCCAAAATTTCTCAGGCAGTTTTGGAAAGTAATTAATGGAGATTTTGTCCAGACCGATTGCAAGATCGTCCGGGATGATTAGTCATCGTCCAGCTTCATTTCAGGGCGATATTTAGGACGATTTTCCTCATATTTGAACTAATCGGCCAGGACGATATGCCTATCGTCCTGGATGATAATGTTGGAAACTTGCATTAATGAGCTCGTTTTGAGAGCTTTTATTTAAGCTATGGCAAGGCACTTTGTAAGGGTCTTTGGCAGCCATTGTAGCTTCGTTCTTGTGGGGGAAATTTGAAGAGAGAGCTTGAAAGGGAGAGAGGAAAGGGTGGAGTTTGAGAGGGAGAAGATCCTGTGAGGGGGAGGAACTCAAGGGAGTGTGGTGGGGGATCCACACGGTTGCTCCGGTGAACTCGCACCTTAGTACCATCAGATTCAAGGCTTGTCTCGAGGTAAGTTTACCAAAGAAGAAGATCTCTTTGGTGTCAAAAGACCGGCGACTCTACCGCACCGGGGAAGGTGGAAGTGATTTTATAAGGGCTTCTCCGCCTAGCTGTGGGGGCTAAAGGAGAGTCATGATTTTAGTGCAATACTTGGAGAGTGCCTCCAAGGAGTGGACGTAGGTCAAGGTTTGAACGAACCACTATAAATCTGGTGTGTTCTTTTCTTATTATTGCTTCCGCATTATTTAATTTCCGCACTTTGATTTCTGTGGAGATTTTGGTTTGAGTTTTAACTTCGGTTTTAAAGTTATCCAATTCACCTCTCTCTTTGTTATCCTTGGGCCAGTTCATAAGGGCTTAACATCCCTAACGAACTTTCAAGTAGTCTCAGAGCACTTTCTAGTGTCATCTGAGCACTCTCAGGGGGCTTGCATCCTATTTACCATTCTATGGAGGATTTCAATGATATAATTATGAATTGTAATCTCATTGACATTGACTTTTCTGATAATAAATATACTTGGAATCGAGGTCATCTTTGGCAACGGTTAGATAGAATTCTTTTTAATAATGCTAGGATTAATGTTTTTAATTCTACTAAGGTGGTGCATTTGAGTTGTACGCTTTCTGATCATTCCCCTATGCTTATTAATGTCAACTTTATTTTGGTGGGTTTTAATTCTCGTTTCAGATTCCATAACATGTGTTTAACTCATGATTTGTTTATTAATGTTGTTCAAACTAATTGGTCTGCTCCTATTTTCCCCGATGACTCTATTACTGGCATGCTTAGACTTTGGGCTAAGCTTAAAAGGTTAAAGATGGTTCTGAATTGGTGGAATCGGAATGTGTTCAAAAATATATTTTCTAATATTAAAGAGGTGGAAGAGAAGATTAATGCTCTTGAGGACTGTTGCCAAAATGATCCCACGGTTGATAATTTTGCCGTCCTTAATGAGGCCAAAATGGTCCTTAGCAATCTTCAATGTCAGGAAGAGATTTATTGGAAACAAAAGGCTGCTATTAAACACTTGGTGGAAGGGGATAATAATACTAGTTATTTTCATGCTTTGGTTAATAAGAAGCGTGCTATTAATGGTATTCACAAAATTGCTCTTGTGGATGGTTCCTTTACTGAGAATGGTGATGAGATTGCTAATCGTGTTGTTAACTTTTTTCAAAGTCATCTTAATAAAGATTTTTGTCCTATTCCCATTATTGATCATTCTTTTATTCCTAATATTGTGAATCAAGAGAAGAATATGAGTCTTTCTTCGTGCCCTCTTTTAGATGAGGTTAAGAGTACTTTATTTGACATGAATGCTGATGTTGTGGCTGGCCCTGATGACTATACTGTTAAGTTCTTTCAACATTTGTGACAGTTTATTTATGAGGATGTTTATGCTACTGTTTCGGATTTTTTTAATGGTACCCCTATTCCTAAGTTCTTCACTTCTACCTCTATTACTTTGATTCCTAAGAGTAATATGGTTATTTCTTGGAATGATTTTAGGCCCATTAGTTTATGCACTATTTTTTATAAATTAATTTCTAAAATTTTGGTTAACCATCTTTCTGTTCTTCTTTCTAAGCTTATTTTCCCTAATCAAATGGGGTTTGTTAAAGGTCGTGCGATTGTGGACAATATCTTGCTTGTGCAAGAATTTTGTCAAGACTTGGATATTAAGACTAGAGGGGGGAATAAGAATTTGAAACTTGATATCGCCAAGGTGTATGATAATATTAACTGGAGCTTTATTTATAACATGTTGAATTTTTTGGTTTTGATGACAAGTTCATTTCTCTTATTAGCTTATGCATTGAAAGTCCTTTCTTTTCCATCATCCTTAATGGTAAGTGTCAGGGTTTTTTTAAATCTTCTCATGGGTTGCGGCAAGGAGATCCTATCTCTCCGGCTATCTTTATTCTTGCCGTAGACTACTTGTCTAGGGGGATTTCTGATTTGTTCTGTAAATTTCTTAGTTTGTATTTTAGAACTTTGGGTGGCATCAACATTTCTCATTTATGTTTTGCTGATGATTTCATTATTTTCATGAACGCTTCGAAGAATAGGGTTTCTAAAGTTTTGAGTTTTTTTTTTATCATTTTGAAGCTGTGAGTGGCCTTGTTTTCAACAAAGCTAAAAGCTATTTTGTGATTTCTAAGAATGTTCCTCATAATAGAGTTATGGATATCAAGAACCTTACGGGTTTCTTTCAAGCTATTTTGCCGTTAAAATATTTAGGCATTCCTTTGTTTAAAGGTAGGAAGAAGACTTTTCTTTTTGATGATTTAATTTCCAAGGTGCATAATCGTTTGTCTACTTGGGATTCCAAGTTTTTGAGTTATGGTGGTAGGCTTATTCTTATCAAAAGTGTTCTTGCCTCGATCCATGTGTATTCTTTTCAAGTTCTTTTTCCCCCTATGATGGTGTGTTTAAGGATTGATAGGATTCTCAACAAATTGTTTTGGAGGGGTTCTTCTATCAATTCTAAAATACATTGGTCATCGTGGGATAAGTGCTTTGGGACTAAATCGGAAGGTGGTCTTGATTGCAAGACCATGACTGATATGGCTTCTATTTTTTATTTTAAATTGTGATATAATTTCAGGGCTAATGCTACTTTATGGTCTAATTTTATGAGGAATAAATATTGTGGGGTTCTTCACCCCTCCAATTATTTTTATTCTAAAGGGCATTCTAAAGTTTGGCTGCGTATGGTTCAGATTAATTGGAAAGTTGAGCCCTGTTTAGTTTGGGGTCTTGGAGAGGGGAATGTTTATTTCTGGCAGGATCGTTGGATTAATGGTTACTCCCTTGCTGCTCTCCTTAATACCAATTCTATGACTTCGGTTAAGGTCAACTTCTTTTTCTCTTATAATGGTTGGGACATGGATTAACTCTCTTCTGCTATCCCTCTTTCTATTATTAATTTGATTTCTAAAATTTCTCTTAATCGTTTAGCTAAAGATGTTTTACTTTGTACTTTTACTAAAGATGGTCATTTCAGAACCAAAGATGCTTGGCATGTATTTATAAAGAAAAAGGATCCTATCAAGCCTTTTAAAATGATGTGGCACAAGAGCATTCCTACCACGGTTTCTGTCTTTAATTGGAGAATTCTGAAGAAGTTTATTCCTACGGATGAGCTTCTTAGGAATAGAGGTTTGTTTATTACTTTTAAATGTCAATGTTATTCTAATGTGGAAAGTTTACAGCATGTTTCTGTTTCTTCTCCTATTGCTGTTAAGGTGTGGAATTACTTTGAAGACCTTTTTCGTGTTAATTTTTGGGGTCCTAACTGTTCGGTTCAGCACTTGTTTGAGGTCTGGATGGTTGGTGTTAAGGGTCATATTAGAAATGTTATCCCTCTTCTAATTATATGGTTGGCTAGAAATGACTCTCGATTTAATGGTAAGTTGATGAATCATCATAGCATTATTTTTAGAATTAAGGAGAAGGTTAAATCTTTTTTACTGTTCATCTTATTTCCTATAAAAGCTTTAACAAGGTCTTGTTTACGTTGGAGGCTTTTGGGATTAATTTTGACTGTTCTCATGTCAAGCCGGGGAACAGGATTTTTGTTTGGCTTAGACCTCATGTTAACTGTTTTAAATTGAATGTTGATATTGCTCTGGATAGGAGTAATTTGTGTATTGGTGGCTTAATTAGAAATTTTAATGGGGATTATGTTGTGGGTTTTGCTGGCAAAACTATGGAAACTGATATGCTCAGTGGTATCATGTTGGCTGTCTTTAATGGGCTCTATCTTTGTGCTGGTTTGGATATTCAGATTATTGTTTTAGAATGTAATTTTAATGAGGACCTTAAAGCTTTGCTTGAGGTGGATGGCTGCAGTTGTGGGTACTCTTACTTCTATACCCGAAGAAACATTAAGTTCTTTCTGGATTCTATGAACTGCTATTATAATATCGTTTCCCCTATGGTTAATTCTACTGCTCGGGAGTTGGCTCTGCTTGGTAGTCAGTTTAATGGTATTACTAATTTATCTTTCAATAATCTTACTGTGCAGATTCAAGGATTGATTAACTTGGATAAGAATAGTGTGCCTTATGTTAATGGTCATTAATGTTTTGGTTTGGGGTTTGTTCCAATGCTTTGGTTGTTGTGTTCGGGTGGTTTCTATGTGGTTTTGTTTGGTGGGGGTTGCATCTTTGTTTGGGGGGTTTTTTGGTGCGGGGGGTGTTTTCTGGTTGCTGTTTGCTTCCAGTGTGCATTTATGTTGTGTTCTTTGCTGGCCCTTGCTCTCTGTGCTGATTTCCGTTGGGGTTTGCTGTTTTGACTGGAAGTTGTACTGGGTGGTGAGGTTCTGTGATTATTGTCTTGACCTTCCCTCTTATGAGTTTTCTATCTTCTGGGACTATGGCATTCCAGGGAGTATTTACTATTTTTTGTCTTTTAGTTTGCATTATACTTTTAGCTGCTTGCTTATTTTTTTCTTCTAGTATCCTTGCAGGCCTCTTTTGCAGGTTTCTAGAGCTCCGCGCTCATTTTGTGCAGGGTACGTGTGGTGTTTGTAGGGCGATGCTGATTGTGCTTATTTTTTCCCTTTGTTTTTTGTTTCTTATAATGTTAGATTTTTGTGTACTTTTGCTTAGTAGGGAACTCCGACTCTTAGGTTTCTTTTTGTTTTTGTCTGTAGCTCGTATGAGAAGTAGGGAGCTAGAGGTCCCTTTAAGGACTGTGTAATTTTTTTCCTATATTAATGCGTAGGCCCGTCGGTGGGTTTTAACTAAAAAAAAGTATCAAAGCACTTTCTAGTGTCATCTGATCACTTTCAAGTGGTATCAGAGTCGTTTTCAAAAAATAAGTTTTAAAAGCTTTTGAATTTTTTGATCCATGACTAATTGTAAGGTTATTTGAAAATATGTCATTTGATTTTTGGAAAACTCGCATGTCTATTTTCTTGCAATCGATTGATTTTTGCATATGACATATGATTTTAATTGGTTATTCATCACCGTCACGTATTGTTAATGGAATTAAAACTGAT
The DNA here is from genome assembly GCA_016618105.1 of Dendrobium huoshanense. Taxonomy (NCBI): domain Eukaryota; kingdom Viridiplantae; phylum Streptophyta; class Magnoliopsida; order Asparagales; family Orchidaceae; genus Dendrobium; species Dendrobium huoshanense. The sequence goes on from CM028347.1 coordinate 34,043,834, forward strand.
ATTCCTTTAAATTAATGGAACAGGGAAGAACAACTAAATGCTCAACTGAATGCAAAATCTTTAAATTGCTTTTTTTGTGCTTTAAATTCTGAAGATTTCATGTTAGTATCCACGTGAATTAATGGTAAGAAAGTTTGGGATAAACTACACACCATATACGAAGGCACGAATGAAATCAAGCAATCCAATTTGAATTTGTTAATGCATGATTTTGAATTATTTTTTCATGAAACTTTATGAGACGATCTTAGACATGTACACTAGGTTCATTGAAATTGTAACATCATTGCATGCCTTAGGAAATGAATTTTTAAATTTTGAAAAAGTTAATAAAATTCTTCGTTGTCTACTGGATAAGTTCAATGCTAAAGTAGTTACTATTTGTGAATCAAAAGATTTGAATGAATATTCTATTAATAATTTGATTGGCTCACTCATTGCCTATGAGCAAAGTTTGGGTCAAAAACTTTTGTATGCAGGTGAAACGATTGTTTTAAAAGCTGAAGATATAGAAAGAGATAGCTTAGTTGGTGACGAATGCAATGACTTATCAAGCAAATCACAAAGCTCACCAAAGTATAAGCAAAAGTGGAAAAAAGGTAAAAATGGTAAGGATGTTCATATTCCTTCTGACGTTATTTGCTTTCGATGTAGGAAGCCTGGACATATGAAAAATTAGTGTCCTAATTTAAAAATTCTTCCTACGAAAGAAAAGGGCAAGGCAAAGCAAAATTTAAACTGGGAAATAATGAAAGGCAAAAAATCTCATGGCCATATCTGGTTTTTGAAGTATCGGACCAAGAGAGAGATAATGGTTAAAAGCCTTTCGTGTTTTTATGTTGTGTTTTTGTCTTTATGTTTTTCATTTTTATTTTGTGTTTTTGTTTTGTTTATTCTTTGAAATTTTTGTTTTCGTGAAAGTTTTTCTCTGATCAACACACACATTCACTTTTCTAAAAATAAAAAATCTACTTCCTATTTTTCTTGAAATCTTTGGTAAGTTGTGTTTGACTTCTCTAAAACAGTCAAAGGAAGGAAACTCATGTTTTTGACTCTCAATCTCTATTTCCTATAAGAGGTTATTCTACTTTTGATTTAAAATCTTTTTCATATTTTAAATTAGTCTTTGAAACTAAATTTTTTTATCTCCCAACATTTTATTTATCGCATAGAGATCTTTTGCAAGTTCTTGAATCTAACTCATAATTTTCTTAATCAAGAATTCGCTTTATCAAAAGGATGGGTTTACTTTTGTTTTTTAAGATTTTAGAAAGGTAGCATATTTAAAAAAAAAATTGGCCAATGATGCCAAAAATAAAAAATGCGCAAAGATGCCAAATTGAAAAATAGAATACACAAAGTGTATCAAAAGATGCGTAGTGCGCCAACCAATTGTCAAGAGGCATAAAATGAGCCTACAAAATTTAATGCTTACCATTCTTGTACTTCTTAAAAGCTTAAAAAAATTAATGATACTTTCGATACTTAAGTTTGAAAATCTTGATTCTTGATTCAACAATTCGTGCATTGATTTTCTATTAGATATATTTTATAGAAGGAATTTTTGAAAAATGATTGTTTCTATCTCTAATTTATTTCATGATTTAGATATTGAATTAAAAAGTTTTTGAGCCTTTTTAAAGAACTTGAGTTTAGATGATCAAATTCTAAATTTCTAACATTTTCTGGGCTATGCGTTGTCAATCCAATTCTACTAAGTTTTTGATTAAAACTAAGAGGTAACTTTCTCATTTTAAGAATATTTGCTTTTTCACTAGATCAGGGAACATTTTTTTTTCTTTTGTTCGGTTTATTTTTTGTGCCTCCTCTCTTTTTGATAATGTCAAAGGGGGAGAACGTAATGTTGAATTTGTATCCTTTTTTTTCAAAACATTAAAAACAACAAAAATATTTTTTGGGTTTATTCTAGTGAGGGGGAAATTAGGAAAAATTGTTTTTTTTTAAATTCAAATTGAATTGTTTGCCATCATCAAAAAGGGGGAGATTATTGCGAATCAATGATTTATGATTTTGATGATAACAAAAATTTTTATTTCTCTACGACTATCTTATTTACTAACATTTCAGGTTCACATGATCGGACTGCAATTTGGAATCTGCTCAAGATTGGGTAGACTAGGTCTGAGTTAGTTTGTACATTTTTTCTTTTCTTGAGTCCATTATATTTGGTGTGGCTCCTGGTGTTTTGTAGCTTGGAAGATTTTTCTATTATTCCCTAAAGATTTCTATTTGGTAACATCGTCCGGGACGATATTTATATCAGCCTGGACGATCGGTCCAAAAGGAGAAACCCTAATTAGGGCATCCTTATTAAGGCAGCCGTCATATGTTAATCAGCCTGGACGATACTTGTATCAGTAGGACGATAAGCTCAATTCAGAAAGAATCAACAGCCATAATCTGATTAGGTATTCATTATTTTAGGAAATCAGTCAGGACGATATAGACATTGTCCAGGACGTTCTAACTCAATTATGCCTAAATTGATCTGGTATATTTGGAAAGTATTAATGGCTGATTGATACAATCACATAATCTAGGACGATCATAGGATCGGCCAGGACGATTGCCTGGATGATTTACATCAACCAGAATTTATTCAGGGCGATGATTAGTATGATTGAAATCAGTTTTAAACTAATCATCCGGGACGATCGTGAGATCGGCCAGGACGATGTAACCAATTTTCTTCTTATCGTCACAAATTGTCTTGGTCTGATGAGCTAAATTTGAACTGATTGTACAGGACGATATGCCTATTGTCCTGGATGATAATGTTGGCAACTTGCATTAATGAGCTTGTTTTGAGAGCTTCTATTTAAGTTTGTCAAGGCACTTTGTAAGTGTCTTTGGTAGCCATTGTTGCTTCGTTCTTGTGGCGGAAACTTGGAGAGAAAGCTTGAAAGGGAGTGAGGAATGGGTGAAGTCTGAGAGAGGGAGAAGATCCTATGAGGGGGGACTCAAGGGAGTGTGGAGGGGGATTCCACACGGTTGCTCCGGCAGGCTTTCATCTTAATACCGTTGGATTAAAGACTTGTCTCGAGAAAAGTTCACCAAAGAAGAAGATCTCTTTGGTGTCAAAGGACCTAGCAACTTTGCCGCACCGGGGAAGGTGGAATTGATTTTGCAAGGGCTTCTCCGCCTAGCTGTGGGGGCTAAAGGAGAGACACTTGTTTTAGTGCAATACTTGAAGGGTGCCTCCAAGGACTGGACGTAGGTCAAGGTTTGACCGAATCACTATAAATCCGGTGTGTTCTTTCTTATTTTTTGCTTCCACATTTAATTTTCGCATTTGTTTTATTTGTGGTGATTTTGGTTTGTACTTTGCTTAAAGTTTCTTCTTTGCTAATTCACCACTCTCTTTATTTAGCCTTGGGCCAGTTCTATAGGGCTTAACATCCCTAACAAACTTTCAAGTATCAGAGCACTTCCTAGTGTCATCTGATCACTTTTAATAAAGACAATATCTTCTTCATCCTCAGGTAAATATTGATCACTGTCTGAATCATCCTATTTTAATAATATATTCTTCTCCTTTTGCTTGTCACCTACATAAATCTAGCTTTGAGTTACTCCTTGCTCATAAGAAATTATTGATCCAAATAGATTATTAATAGAATATACATTTATGTCTTTTGACTCAATTATAGTAGTAAAATTTACATCATAAGTAGTAGGTAAACAACATAGGATTTTATTAACTTTTTCCAAATTTGTTAGTTCCCTACCTAAAAGATGCAATGAGGTAACTATCTGAGTAAAACATGTATATCTGTCAAAGATTAACTCATTCAATTTCATAGTCATAAAATAGAATGTTCAATCTAGATTGTTTCACCTCATTAGTTCGTTCATACGTTATGCAAAATCTATCCCAGATTTATCTTCCATTTTTACAGGTTGAAACTCACATGTAGTCCTTAGATTTTAAGGCATAGAGAAAACTTTTTAAGCAATTTGCATTTAATTGAGCTAAGACTTTTTCCTCTAATGTACAACTAATAAACGATGTTTCAATCCTAATGCAATCAATAAGTCTAGTGGGTCTATTATATCATTCATGTACTAAAATCCATATATGATAGTCAAGTGATTGCAGAAAAGTTGACATGTCAGTTTTTCAAAAGTCAAATGAAATGTTATAAAATAGCAGTGGTCTAGTAATCGAATATCCTTCATGAGTGTTTCAATTTTGAAAAGTAGCCATGATCATTTTTTAAAAAGTAGTCTAAACTTTAATTTTTGAAACCTTCTCGGATACCACTTGAAAGTTTGAGTTGGTTATTAGACCTAGTAGAACTATCCTAAGGCTAACCAAGAGTGAGGGTGAATTTGTAATTTAAAAATCTATTTGATTATAAAAAACTATTTTAAGAATTTTTAACACAATGATCCTTAAGTATGCATTTACTAATAGAAACAGATTTTTACAAAAAATTCTTTTCAAACATAGTAAAATAAAGTGAGGAAAATAAAAATACAGAAAAAATAAAGGAATAGAACAACACCAAATTTTATAATAGTTTGGTCCAACTAGACCTACGTCCACTCTCTGAAGACTCCATCTTCAGGTGTTGAACTAAATCAAAGTGACTCTCTTTTTACTCCCACATTAAGATAAAGAAGCCCTTACAAACTCTCTTCCACCAACCCGGTGTAATAGAGTACCAATATTCTTTTTCATCCTCTTAGTGATATCAAAGTACCAACATCCTTTCTCACCCTCCTGGTGATGGCAGGGTACCAATGTCCTTTCTCACCCTCTTGATGATGGTAGAGTACCAACATCCTTTCTTACCCACCTGGTGAAGGAAGAGTATCAACGTCCTTTCTTACCCTCCTGGTGATGGTAGAGTACCATGGTCTACTCTAAAGATCTTCCTACAATAATCTTCAAAAAAGTAGGGCAGAGTTTTGAAAAATACACAAAGAGATTCTTACCTTTCGGCAACCTTATGAATCCCTCATAATTTCCACTTACCAGATCTCTCAATCTTAACTCCCAAATGCTTTCACAAAGCACTCTCATTTTCACTCTCAAGAGAAAATTCACAGCAATAGATTAGAAGTGTTACTTTTTAGGACCCTTGTATTTGAAAGATAAGAAAAATCATCCATAAAATAAAAAATTACAATTAAAATGTACTTAGATCATATAGTATGATCACGAATCATCTGTACGAATAGATCAAAAATCCATGTATGTTCCTTTACAACCCTAATTTTGTGCTCTATTAGTTGTCTGTACAAACTAATATCATACTGTACAAATAGTTCAAAACTAAACTTATTCATCTGGTACAATCTTGTATGAATCTTATTTCATACACCAGTAGTTATTAGTATGAACTAACATCGTATAATATGATATGTTAAAACAAATTATGCTTAGTTTGGTATGAATGTGGTTGACCCAAATCATACTCTGTAAGTTATCTCTACGAACCAACTTCATATAGTATGAATAATTCAAAAAATGGTGAGTTCATTTGGGATGAACTAGTATATATCCATTTCATACTCTGTGATTCATCTATACGAATAGACATCGTACAGTATAAATAGTACAAACAAAAACAAAATTTCAAGCATGATTTGTTTAACTTTATTTTGGAGGAAATACCATAACAAATTGTCCAACATAATTTGAAATCATATAGTATATTTAGTTTTAAAAATTTAAGTTTTAACTCTCTCCCCTAGTCTGTGTGTTCACGGTTATCCAATTACAATCACACTCTCTCATACTCAAGAAAAAGAGAAAATTTATAAACTTTATTACATGAAACCCTAATCTACTCTATCTTGAAGTCTTCAGTAGTTTGGAGTATGATTTCCCTAAAATAATAATACACACAAATAGCAAAAAGAAAATATATCCAATGTATCTTAGGAGAAAAATTAATCATAACAATAATATTTTGTTATTATAAAAAAAAAACACATTATATCAAACTCAATCTTTATATCTAAGTTGCAATAGAAATTACATGCATCGCAGTATAACATGCACTCATGTCATTTATTCATGCATAAGGTTAAACCTAAACTCACTTAGGTTCCCAAATCTAACATTTAAATAACAATATAGGGGTGCTCTCATAAAAGAACTAGTGAGACCATGTGGTACATATATAGTTTTGCAAATTTAGATTCAAGGATTATAATTTTGATTATAGAAAAAATTTCTAACATTTTATAATTTTATACTATTGACCTACCTACTAATGTTTTAGGTCCACAAGGTCAATTGCAAATCAAGCCAGCTAAAGGTTGGGTTTTTTGCCTCACCAGAGTCGGTGGAAAGGAGTATTTAAAGTCTTATCCATCTTGTTGTGGGAGTAAAAGGAGATTCATTGAGTTTAGTGTAATACTTGGAGGAGAGGCTCTAGGGAGTGGACGTAAGTCAAGTTGACCAAACTACTATAAAATCTGGTGTGTTGATTCTTATTGCATTTCTGTATTTAGTTTTTTCACTTTATTTTTGTGGGTGATTGTTTGGTTTAGATCATAATTTTTGTTTGAGAATTTTTAAAACACTAATTCATCCCCCGTCTTGGTTAGCCTTGGGCTAGTTCACAAGGGCTTAACATCACTAACAAATTTTTAAGTGGTATTATGGTGGGATTCATAAAATCTAGTTTTTGAAAGCTTTTGAATTTCGATCCATGGCTAATTTCTATAATCATAATACTGTGGATGGGTTCTCCATTACCACTATTTTTTGACAATATACCTTTTTATTTCTGGAAAACTTGCATGTCCACATTTTTACAATCAATTGACTATCGTATGTGGATGCTTGTTAAAGAAGGTTATTCACCACCATCACATGAAATCAATGGCATAAAAACTAAACTTCTGTTTATTGATTGGACTTTTAATGATAGGGATTTAACATAACTTAATGCAAAATGCTTAAACTATTTTTTATGTGCTTTGAAGTCGGAAGATTACATGCATGTCTCAACTTGTGATACTAGTAAGAAAATAGGGATAAATTTTATATCACTTATGAAGGCACAAGTAAAGTTTAACAATCTAGGTTGAATATCTTACTTCATGACTACAAATTTTTTGCATGAAACCTAGTGAATCGATATCTGACATGTAAACTTGGTTTACTCATATTGTCACCTCATTGCATGCTTTAGGAGGAGAGTTAACTAACTATGAAAAAGTTAACAATTTTTTAAGTTCCTTTCTTTCTTCCTTTGATGTTAAGAGTACTGTAATAACTGAATCTAAGGATTTGAATACTTATTCTATTGATAAGTTACTTAGATCACTTATTTCTTACGAGCAACGAGTGAACTAAAGACAACTTGATGTAGGTGAAAAAAAAAGGGAAAGTTGTGGCGCTTAAGGCTAATGATACAGATACTGATTCTTCCAGGTCTAAAAGTGATGATGTTTCCTTAATCACTAGACAATTCAAAAGCTTTCTAAGGAAGAAACAAAAGCATCATTAGAAATGGAACAAATGTAAGGGTGAGAAAAATTTTAAAAGTTCTTTTGATATTGTTTATTTTGAGTGCAAAAAGCCAGGACAAGTGAAAGCTGATTGTCCTACACCTAAGGCTCACCTATGTAAGGAGAAGGGTGAGGAGAAACCCATATTTAGGAAGGATAAGAAGCAATTTTAAAAGGCATTATGGGCAAAGTCTGCATCTGACTCATTTGAGACTGAAGCTGAGGAGGAGACAATAAACTTGTGTTTGATGGTGGATGATCATCTTGGTTAGTTTGACCAAGAAGAGGTATGTGAACTAACCTACGATCAATTACTTGAAATTTTTGAGAAACTTCATGTATTATATATGAAACTTAAGAAATTTCATGCTAGCCTAAAATTGGAATTTTTAAATTTACAAAAAAGATCATAAGTTTTACTTAAAGATCACTCTATACTTGATAGCAATCACATGTCATTTACTTGGATGAGTTTGATGCATTAAACAAGAAGCATATTGAATTATGTGATGCACATGATTCCTTGAAGTCATTGCATATTGAGTTAGAAAAAGAGTTTAAAAAAATAGAGGAACTTACATGGGAAATAAAAAATAATGAACATCAACTGTAAATGAAAGTGTAAGCTTATGAATATGAAAATAAAGCATTCAAAGCAAAACTCATAGCATTTGAAAATGATAAACCATCATTGTTTACATCACACAACTTTAAAAATAGACATCACCACCTGAGTAAATTAGTAAATCCTTCTCCTAGTGCTAGATATTTTTCATGTGGCATGCTAGGATATATTTCACACACTTACATTGTTCACTATAGTTCACATTGGGTGTGGAGACCCAAATTGTATGATTCATAGACTAACATATATGCATTGCATTCTTTTTTCCATAAGAAGGGAGCCAAAATTGTATGGGTTCCTTAATATGATATTTAATGTTTTTATAGGTGTGCTCTCACCAAAGACCTTATGAGAGCATGTGGAACCTAGACAGTGGATGCTCACATCACATAACTGAAGATGCCAATCAATTCATTGCACTGAAGGCCAGGGCTGGAGGTAAGGTCACTCTTGGAGACAACACCACCATGAAAGATGTGGGAATAGGTATAATCAGAAACTCCAATAACCTTTTGATTGAAAATATATTTCTTGTAGATAGATTGAAACACAACTTGCTCAGCATCAGTCAGCTTTGCGATAAGGGTTTTATCATAAATGTTTTGATAAATACATGCATTATAAGCTTGAATAACAACACTATTTTATACGTAAAAAGGATTAACAATGTTTACATACTTGATTTAAATAATATTGAATTTTATGCATCTTTCTGTTTAAAAACTGTTGCTGATGAGTCTTTATTGTGGCATAGGAGGTTATATCATGCTAGCATGAAAATCCTTAGAAAAGTGACCCAAAAAGACCTAGTTAGAGGTGTCCCCAAGCTTAAGTTCACTAAGGACCACCTGTGTGATGTCTGCCAACTAGAGAAGCATGTCCAGTCATCTTTTCATTCCATTAAGGACATTAGTACCTCTAGACCTTTAAAAGTCCTTCACATGGATTTGTTTGGACCCATTAGCACTATCAACTTAGGGGGAAAGTATATGGATTTTTTATTATCGATGACTATTTGAGGTTCACTTGGATTAAATTTTTATCATATAAGAGTGAGTCTTTTGATTAGTTTGTATCCTTCTTCATTTAGAAAAAGCTAGGTTATGAGATCTTGACTATTCAAAGTGACCATGGTGGAGAGTTTCAAAATGTGAGATTTGGAGTCTTTTGTGAGGATCAAGGGATTAATGACAACTTCTTAGTACCTAAGACCCCTCAATAGAATGAGGTAGCTGAAAGGAAGAATAGGACCTTAGTTGAATTTTATAGAGCCATACTTACTGAGTATTCACTTCCAAAATACTTTTGGATTGAAACGGTAAACACAGCTTGCTATGTATTGAATAGGGTGAATGTTAGATCCAACCAGAATAAGACACCCAATGAGACCATTAAGAGTAGGACTCCTAACTTTTCTCACCTGCATGTCTTTGGTTGTAAGGTTTTCATTCTTAACAATAGAAAGTCACTCTTAGGAAAATTTGACCCTAAATTAGATGAAGGAGTATTCTTAGGATATTCAAGAATGGAAAAATCCTTTAGGGTGTTTAACAAGAGGACATTGGTGGTGGAGGAGACTACTCATATAATATTTGATGAATCTGATCCTAAGAAGTCTAGAGTGTAGGAAGAAGATGAAGTTAGAAGATTACCTAAGGAGTTAAAAATTTAGAGAAAAGGGTAGAGCCTCAAAACATTGAAGGAGTAGGTGAGATTATCCAAGGAGTAGAAAATATAAATGTGGTGGAAAGGGTAGAACCTAGATACACTTTTCCTAGAGATTGGAGATATTCTTTCAATCATCCTAAATAACTAGTCTTAGGAGTCCCTTCTGAAGGTGTTAGAACTAGGCATAAACTTAGGAAGGAAGTGAACCACTCTACCTTAATCTCAATGACTGAACCTACCAATATCAATCAAGTTCTTTTTGATGAATTTTGAATCTTAGCTATGTAAGAAAAACTTAACCAATTTGTGAGGAATGATGTTTGAGAGTTGGTAGAAAGACCTGAGAATCCAAGTGTGGTAGGAACCAAATAGGTCTTTAAGAATAAAATGAATGATTCTAAAGTGATGGTTAGGAATAAGGCTAGATTGGTAGCTAAGGGGTACAACCAAATAGAAGGGATTGATTTTAAGAAGACCTTTGCCACTGTAGCTAAATTGTAAGCCATTATAGTGTTACTAGCCTTTGCTTGTTATAAGGGATTTAAGCTTTTACGAATGGATGTCAAGAGTGCTTTTTTAAATGAGATAATAAAAGAGGATGAATTTGTAGAGCAACCCCTAAGTTTTGAGAGTTCTCAATTTCCAAATCATATTTACAAATTAAAAAAGGCCTTATATGGATTAAAATAGGCACCCATAGCTTAGTATGAGAGGCTTAACACATTCCTACTATAGAGGGAGTTTATTAAGGGGAGCGTAGACACAACCCTTTTTTCTGAAAAAAGTTGGAGATGAGTTACTCATTATTTAGATCTATGTTGATGATATACTTTTTGTATCTTCTGATAAAAGGTTATGTGATGATTTTTTTTAAATAATGAGTAAGGAATTTGAGATGAGTATGATGAGAGAGTTGTCCTACTTTTTAGGATTTAACATAAGGTAATTGGATGATGGAACCTTTCTTAATTAATTAATGTACGTTAAGGATATCTTAAAAAAATATGAAATGGATAAAGCTAAGATACTAAATACTCATATGAGCTCTAGTGTTCAATTGGATATGTACTCAAATTGAAAATCTGTTGATCAAAAGAAGTATAGAGGAATGATTGTATTATGAATTTACTTGAATGCTTATCGACCTGATATAATATTTTGTGTTTATTTCTATGATAGATTTCAAGCTGATCCTAAAGAATTCCACCTAACTACAGTTAAGAAAATCATTAGATATCTCTTAGGGACCCAAAACTTATGAATATGATATCATAAGCACAACACTTCTTTTGAGATTATTGGATATTAAGATTTTGATTTTATAGAGTCTAGGGTGAATAGAAAGAGCACTTCTAAAATTTACTAATTCATAAGACAATCTTTAGTCTCCTAGTCCAGTAGAAAATAAAACTCTGTTGAACTTTCCACTAGTAAAATTATGTACATTGCCTTAAGAAGTTGTGTGGCTTAAGTCCTTTGGTTGAAGCAATAAATCCTGGATTTATGATTACCTGTAGGCACAATTTAAATCATATGTGACAACACTAGTGCCATATGTATATCTAAGAATCTATCCAACATTCAATGATCAAACACATTGACATAATGCATCACTTTATTAGGGACCATATTACTAAAGGAGACATTGAGTTATACCATGTGACAACTAAAAATCAACTAGTTGATATATTTACTAAACCACTGGCCTTTGACACATTCAGCAACTTAAGGACCAGATTGGTTGTGATTGACAAAAATACATGAACTTGATTCTTTATGAACTCTGATTTTTATGTTTTCTAATCTATTATTTGGTGTTGTTTTCTATTATTTCTTTTGTTTTTAGTTTTAAGTATTGATTTTTATTTGATACTATTTTCAGTATTTTCATTTCTGATGTTCTTAATTTTCTTTTAGTTTTTCTTTTTAGTCATAGCTGAAATGATATTTTATGCCTTATTTTATTTTGAAAATTTGTAATCAATGTTTGACATCCCTAAATCAATTAAAGGGAGAAACATCATTGATTGTTTCCCTTCCTCTAATTCTTTTAGCGGTGTAATTTTCTTTTCTAAATAAAAGTCTATCTCAAATTAACAACTAGACTTTGCGATTGAGATTTTTTTTTATCTTGTTACAGTAATCTATCTTATATAAATTATGTTTAGAGTCATTAAATAACTTTTAAGCTTTCATAATCTTATCGTTGCATTTATCATATGAATTTGATTCTTCTTTGTGGTTTAATCTTCTTTGTATTAGAGAGTGAGTTTTTCTTCTGTAATATCTGAAAGATATTCTCACAATGGAGAGTATTTAAAAGTTTTAAAAGGGAGCTAGCTTGAAAAAATGATATGAGGCATAAATTGGGCCCAAACAAAAGAAAAATTGAAAAGATGAGTAATGATTGCCAAAAAATTTAAAAGATGTAATGTGTATAAAAAATTAAAAGACGCATAAAGTGCACTAACCAATTGACAACAGGCACAAAATGAGCCCACAAGAAAGAAAGCTTCCTTCCCTTTCAAACCTTTAAATCATAGAAGAATTCATGTTTCACTTGATATTTTCAAAGGCTTGATTTTGAAATTCATGATTGTAACAAATTACATCGGTATATTATTTTATAAGATATTTTTTGTAACCAAGTTTTGAATGGATCACTTTTTCTTATCCAATTTTTTCTAAGTTAGATTTTTATTTCAAAAGATGGGTTTCCCTGTAAGAAGTTCGAGCTAGGGTTAATAGGATCAGTTGTTTTATTGTTTTTCGGATTTTGACTATGTTAACTCATTTTCTTACAAATTTTTAATTCAATCACATGGAAAATTTATAATATTTTTGATTTGATCATAAAAAAACTTTTTTTTTTTCATTCTTTTTCTCATTTTTATTATCTTTTTATTTCTTTACATTTTATTTTTATTGGTTTTTATGTTATGGGGCACCTTATGATAACCTCCCTCCATCATCAAAATTTATTTATTTTTCTTCACATCATCCTGGATGATATTATCAAATTCTACTTCATTAATTTGTGATTATCCTTAATAATTCACATGTTCATCCTGGACGATTCATATAGCCAGAGATGTTACACATTTTAAATTCGGCCGGTATGATCCATAATTATCAATTATCTTAGATGATCCACCTAATCATCCTGGACGATATACTTTTTCAATGGTCATACGACATGACTCCTCGGGACAATCACCTGTGTCTAATCATTTTGAAAGACATCTGATCATCTTGGACAATATAAACACCTTTTTGGCCAATCATCTCAAATGTCATAAATTCGCCTGATCATCCTGCATGATCCTATTATCGTCCTAGACGATATGGATGATTCTTTATAAACAGTCAGCCTCAAATAATTTCTCACCCCAAATATTTTTATTATGCTCTCACTCATACTCTAATATTCTTGTCAAAGGCAGGTGGAAAATGATCTAGAATGGCGACTGGCAATTCTTCGAGGGCCTCTATCGACCCTAATTTCATTGAGGTAGCTCACCAAATCGCCTATCTTCACTACAAGATTACTAGGATCACACTATCTAAGACCGTCAAGCCTCGTACACTCACTTACTCAATCCTAAATCTTTTTTCTCATGCCTCCCTCACCTTCATTCTTACACTTTCCTTCCCTTTCAATTTTATTATCATTTATGAATTTTTTATGAGCTTTAGGATCAACTCTATCTACACTGCCCTTCAATCCTATGTAAATAAATGACCTATAGAAATTACCTATCAAGACTTCCATAAACTCTTCTAGTTGTCCACTACTAGAGACAAGATTCATCTTTTATCTCAAGATCCTGATTATGACTGGGCTCCTACCAATCACCTTCTAAGGAACACTCATGTATCCTATCATGATAGGATGTCTAGTACCATAGTTAAAGATGCTAGCATAATCCAACATGTACTTTACACCTTAGTACTTGAGGAGGAAGCTACTCCTGCACCTATTTTGATTAAGGCCCTTCCATGTTTTTTAACTAATCCAACATGCACTAAGAGCCCCTTCCATGTTCTTCATAGCACTCATCTCCATCAAGAGCATGAGGACATTGAGGGAGCTGAGGGGAAAGCTACTCCTACATCAATTCTTGTACCTGTTTTGATCTACCAGCAGTCACAACTGGATCAGTTGGTGAAGCGGTTTGACCAGTGGGAGGCTAGGTTCCGTTCTTACATTATTGCATGGGAGCAACAACATAAGGCGGATATGGCTAGATTTGATGCATTTGTGGCACACAACTAGCAGCAGCAAGACCAGCATATGGCCTAGTTTGGGGAACATTTTACTACTATTTCTAGTTTCTTTTAGCCACCACCATCACCTCCTTCTAATGATTAAGGCCCTTCATACTTGTAGAATATTTTATTGTGTTGTTGATTAGTTTCTCTTTTATATTATATTTCTCTTTTCTATTTTCCTCCTTTTTATGATGTCAAAAGGGGGAGTAGTGTTAGTGTTAGTGTGTTCGTTATATTATTATTTTTCTTCAGTACTACTATTATTTAGTGTTTATAACACTTGCTTAATTTTAGTAAAATTTACGTTTCTTGGCTCATAAAGTTTTCTATTACGTTATGTTTCATTTAATTGCTTAAGTTGAATTTCCTATCAAATATTTGTCATTATCAAAAAAGAGGGAGATTGTTGTAAATCTGGATTCAATGATTATAATTTTGATGATGGAAAACATTTTTGAATTATAATCATTGAATCCAGATTTCAGGTCCATAAGGTCAGTTGCAAATTAAGCCAGCTCAAGATTGGGTAGATTAGGACTAAGTTAGTATGTATGTGTATTTCCAATATTTTTATCTTTTCTTGAGTCAAATGTAATAATGTGGATCCTGATGCTAAGTAACCTTGCACACACACACACGCACTCAAGGGGAGAAATTCTGTCTATTTTAGAGTATTCTATTTTTGATCATATTGTCTAGGATGATCCCAAATCTTCTTGAACAATCAGTTAAAAATAGAAACCCTAATTAGTGCATTCTTATTAACATAGTCGAATTAAACAAATCATCATCAATGATATTATGTTGACCTAGACGATATACTCAAATTTGAAAGAATCAACCACCAACTCTTTTAGGTATGTTACTATTTTTTGACTTCATACAGAACATCGTTCTGGATGATGCATTATAATTATGCCTATATTAGTTTGATGAGTAAGAAAAATAATTAAGGATTGACTGATTGATCATATCGTATGTTGACCTCTATTTTCATTCGAGTGCCCTCGAGGATCTTCGAGCGATTTAATCGAACCTCATCGAACCCAATTCAAGCTCGAGTCGAATAAGGATCAACTGGGTTTGATTAAACTCGATCGATGTCCGCGAAACCCGTCGAAAGCGATTTGAGTTTAATCAGCATTAATTTTAGTCTAATTTTTAGTAAATTAGTCTCGTCGAACCGCATTGAACCAAAGTTCATTTGATTTGAGCCAAATTAGATTTAATTTGAGCTCAGATTTGACCCAATTTAGCCTAAGTTAATTCCAATTAAACTCCAATATGCTTTTAATAAATTTTGAATTTAATTCCAAATCAGGTAGTTGAATCCAACGGCTCTCATTGTGTTGACATTTGGACTCTGCCATTGTTAGGCTTCTCAGTCACGTGATACACTCGTTTTGGAATGAGGCAGATCGGGTTAGCATGATTCAGTGAGCAAAGACCATTTTTGATGTTTCAGGCATAGTAGAATGTCGAGAGACGTTAGGAAGGCAGGGGGAATCCTCTCCGTTTCCTCTCTCTCTCAATTCGCAGCAGCCGAGGGGTGATTCCCAATTTGCAAAGGCTCCCTCTCCCTCGCGTAAGCCCAGGAAGACCCGAGCGGCTTTCTCCCTTCAGCGTCTTTCATTTGTGAGCCTCGACCGATGCCAAAGCTCTCTCGCTTCCAGGCGAAGGATCCGCCTCGACCTTCCTCCTACTCTGCTCACGATCGACCAAGACCCGAAGCCCTACTCTCGATCTCCTTTGGTCTGAAAGTCTCCAGGCTCTCGGTTAGCAAGACCGAAATCTCCTCTCATTTTCTCCCCCTCGGCTTTGCACACCTGGAACATATCCGACTCCGCCTGGACCGACCTCCAACCTCTCTCTCTCGCGTGAGCCTAAGAGGATCGAAGCCTCCTTCCCTATCTCTCGGGTTCGCGACTCCAACTGCAAGCCGAGACCCATCTGAACCTGGGCAAGGCCGAATCCTCCTCCTTACTCTCTTATGTTTGTGACTTACCCTTGCCGACCCAAACAAATTTTACAAACTGCAGAACCCAAAGCACAAATGGCTCAACCGGTATACAAAAAGGTACCTTTTGGAAAGCAATGGATAAGGAGTACTGGAGCACTTGGAGAAGGAGCAAGGATAACCAGATCCGAGCATCATTCACCCCTATTCATCCTAGTAGGGGTGCTACGGGTGGAACCACCGGGTCATAGCCCCCGGTGCTGTAAGTTTTCTAAAAAATTTAGAAAATCTTAAGGGGCCTAGATGATTGCACGCTCCCCACCCCTTAGGGCCTTATAGAAACTTCATTTATAATTATGATTGCTTTTCTTTTATTAGATCCCTAAACCTTTTGACATACATATAGAAGTCCTAAGGGTTAGAAAATAAAACTCTTTTTATCCATACAACTTTAGTGACACCTAAGGACAAAAATTAAGGACCGAGTCTTAGAAAACATAGACTTTGGGTGAATGCTCCTTATAGGATAGAGACATCAAAATAAAACTTATTGACACATTTTCCTTGGTTTAGTTTTTCTTAATCTATTAATAATCAACTAACTAATCTTAACCTAATTCTTAAAAAGCTATTAAAACACTTAATTCTTAATCAAGTTATTATTAACATTCATAATCATTAAACTATAAACCTAAGACATGCACCTAAACCAATTCCAACTAATATAATAATTAATTCCTAACTAATCTAAAATTTAAAAGAAGTAGATTTAATTAGGAGATCAAATCATAAGCTAAAATTTATTAGGATAAAATACTCCTAAATATCAAACTTTAGAATAATCTTTAAAATCAACTAATGAATTTGATTAATAAAATCCTTAATTCACTTTTTCTTTTCCTTTTCATAACAAACTAAAATAATTCAACAAAAATTTGTTGCTGCTGGGTAACCCAGGCCTACGTGGCTATTAAGTTAGCCCCAAGGAGGGTGAAATAAACCTCACGGCCTCGGTGTGAAACAAAGATGGTAACCAATAAAACACTAAAATAAAATATTTAAAATCAATTCTAAAATACTAATATTTAACCTTGAATTAAATACCTTTTTTCCCTTTTAACAAATCAAATGCATGTAACTTTAATTAAACTTCCCTATATAGGATCTACCAAAACTACACAACACACACACACTTAGACCTGCTTGTTAGGACACGACTACTAACTGTAGGTTAGGCCGATGTTGTTGAGTCCAGTAATTAGGTTGTTAAGCCTAAGTAAATGTCCCACGGCTACCAAGAGGGGGGTGAATTGGTAGTTTTAAAAATTTTAAACTCTCTTAATAATAAAGTTGAACCGAAATAAAATTTTCTTTTAAAGTTTGTAGAAAAATGTTTTTCAACCACAGAGTTGTTAAAACTGAAATTTAAAGTGCGGAAACGTAAAAGCAATAAAGTAAATGACACCAGATTTATAGTGGTTCGGTCTATAACCAGACCTACATCCACTCCTCAGAGGCACCCTCTGAGTATTGCACTAATACCACAAAGTGACTCTCCTTTAGCACCCACAGCAAGGCGGAGAAGCCTGTACAAAACACTCTTTTCACCACTACCCGGTGCGGCAGAGAACCGTCGTCCTTTTACACAATCCACAGTGCTGGCAGAGAACCGTCGTCCTTTTACACTCTCCTAGTGTGGGTAGAGAACCCTACGGCTGTTCACACTCTCCAAGTGTAGGCAGAGAACCTTCGTCCTTTTACACTCTCCTAGTGTGGGCAGAGAACCCTCCGTCTGTTCACACTTTCTAAGTGTCGGCAGAGAACCGGATCTCCTTGATTGATCTTCTCACAAGAATCTAGAAGGAAGAAAGAAAAGAGTGAAGAAATCTAATTTCACAAGTAGAGACTCTTACCTTAGCAACCCAAGTGAAGCCTTCTCGCTCCAGTGGTAGGAATCCTCCTTTGAATGCTCTCTTCCACTCTCTCCTTGGCTATTCTCTCAAGAGGCACGAAGATCAAATGACAAAAAGATTGGGTGGCAGTCTAATTTGGACTATTTATACAAAAGACATGAAAAACCGCCCAAAAACTGCAAGTTTTCAATTCTGTACGCAGTGGATCGTCCTGTACGATCCTGGATCGTCCTGGACGATTTTACTTAAACGATCTGAAACGACCCAATTTGTATATGTGTATGAAATGACTTCGTACAGCTGATCGTCCTGTACGAACTAGGTTCGTCCAGTACGAACGGTTATTACAAGGTCGGTTCTAGAAACTGCTGAAAACTGTTCTAAGTCGGTTCATCGTTTGGACGAAAATATGTTCGTCTGGACGAAAATTTTCCAGAGAGCCGATCGTCCTGAACGATTATTTATTTCGTCTGGACGAAAATTTTCCAGAGCACCAATCGCCGCAGCCGATAATTTGTTTTCTTCTGGACGAAAATTTTCCAGAGAGTTGATCGTCCGGTACGATATTTATTTTCGTCTGGACAAAAATTTTCCAGAGGACTGGTCGCCTCGTACGATGATAAAATTCATCTGGACAAAAATTTTACAAAGAACCCATCGTCCGGGACGATAATAAAATTCGTCTTGGACGAATAGGACTTAGAAAATTTTTTCAAACAAGTTCCTATTCGTTCCAAGTGCTCTATAGGAGATAACTGACAGATCGTCCAGTACGATAAATATCGTTCTGTACGATAAGTATAGAATTTTAAGATCTCCTTATTTGTGTGTGTGAGATTTTATTCACTCAATTACAATCACTCCCTTTCAAAATTAATTCAAAGAAAAGGCAAACTTCAAATAAACAAAAATATCTCATGTTGAATTTGATTTGAAGTTTTCGTAGTCTGGAGTCTGATTTTCCTGAAATGTTAGTACACACAAGAGCAAATGCAAATCTTCTAAAATTGTAAGGAGATAACTATACATCTGAACAATAATGTTTGAAATCATCAAAACTACATAAGTTGCACAAATATAAATCATTCAAATAGCAACTATTCAAACAATCTCTCCCTTTTTGATGATGGCAAAACAATTATTATTTGTAAGGTTTCAAGTTAAACAATTTTCCTATCTCCTAAACTCCCCCTGAATTGATGAGACATTAAAATAAGGAGGCATTAAAGAATAATATTTTATTTTTTTTTAAAGTTTTTAACACAAACAAAAAACTTGCAAACAGAAATAAAAAATAGATAACAAAAAATAAAAAACACAAACACAATACAATAATTTAAATACAATAATTTCTCCCCCTTTTTGACAGCAACAAAAAGTGAAGAAGAAAAAGACAAGAAATGTAAATAATTATATGAAATTCATTTTTAAAATTTAATCTAAATTGTGATTTGACATAGGTATGCAATTTTAAACTAAAGATATTAGGTGAATCATAGAAATTCATAAAATTTAAGATATGATATAACATTGTAAGTAAGAAGAATTTATCAAAGACATGATTCAATTTAGACATTTGACTATTGAAGATCATTACAAGAGAGATGAAAAAAAATTCTATATTTCAAAGTTCAATATAATATAAATGAACATAAGATCAATTTGAATTAAGAGATTGAATGAATTTGGAAAGAAGAGAATTACCTCATGTGGCGCTTTGCGCATCTTTTCAAAGTTTTGGAGCACATTTTTGTGTATTTTTCTTTGGTTGGGCTTATTTTTTGTGCCTCTTTTTCACTTTGCAAATTTTTGCGAATTCCTTTTGATTTTTGTACATTTGTACAATGTTCAAGAGTAATTTGACCAATTCTTTCCAAAATCTATAATCTAAAATTTCAAATATTTCTAGGTGCATAAATATCATTTGAGCATAGAAATACAAAATAAGAAAACATCAAAATTGCAATAATAATATTAACTTTTTTTGTAGTCTAAATGAATAGACATGAATTTAAAAGTTCTAATTACAACAAGTTAAAAACAAATTATAAATTTAGAAAGTCTAGATTTTCTAATATAGATAATCTCAAATTACAATCGAATTTAAGCACTATGTAGATTAAATAATACTAATGAAATTCACAAACATTAACCACATTTCAAAACAAATCTAATAGAAACAAACTTTCATTAAAATTAAAGGAACGGATTACACATAAAAAAATACATTGAACTTAAAAAAAATATAAAAACAATCACAATAACACAGATAAGATAAAAACAAAACAAACAAAAACAAAACAAAAAAATACAACAGACACACATAAAAAACAATTCTACTGTTCTGGAGGAGGAGGAGGAATGCCGCCAAAGAGATTGAAGTAGGAGGCCATCAACATGACATTGGTATTAATTTCATGAACTTCATCTTTAATGTTACCAATGTCTTGTTGCTGCTGTGTAAGTTGAGCATCAAATTGATCAAATCTTTGTTCAATGTGAGTCTCTAGTCTATCAAATCTCTCAATCAGATTCTGGTAATCTGATTGAGAAGCAGAAGCTTGTACTCCTTCTTCTTCTTCTTCTTCTGAAGCACTAGCATGTGCTTTTTCTTTTTCCTCCTTGAAGAGCAATCTGAATGATGCATCGTTATAGTAAACTGGCTCTTCATATTCTTCATCAGGATGCACTATATTGTACTTCTTCTCCAAAATATAAGTAATTAAGTGCCCTAATGAAATGTTCTTCTTCCTCTTCTGATCAGCATGTCCTATTTCTGAAAGCCCATAGATATGATCTATGATGAGTTGGGCTTCATCAATAGGATGTCTTTGCATGATTAAAAAAGTTAGACAAGAAAGGAGAGGAGTAATGTTAATCCTATCACCAGCTTTAGGAATAATTGAGGATCTAAGGATATGCTGGATGATTCGGGCATCTTGGGTCATACCGGAGACTCTAGCAACATGATTGTCAATCGTATTTTCTCTAATTACCCTATTGATTTGAAACCATTTGAAGGAGGTTTCTGACATTAGGGTGTGGGCTCTATATCCCTCAGTTCTTAAGTTTAAAAATGCACCAAGGTCGTGCTTGGTGATCTCAACTTTTTTCTTAAAAACAAAAGAACTAATGATAGAGTGATCAGAATTGAAACTCATGTTGGCTAGAAAGTAGTGGTAGGTTTGCTTATTGTAGAAGTGGACGAGAGAAAGAATGAACTGAAATTGGGTTGAGGCGAAGAGGTGCAATACACGAAATTTCAACTCTGTTTGGATAAGATGTTGCAACAATCTCCCCCTTTTTGATGATGTCAAATAATTTGTTGCAAGTAAGAAAGAAAACCATTTCTTTTGAAAAACATTTCTTTTGTTATTTTTTTTTTTTTTTTTTTTTTTGAATTAAACACAAGAAAAAAAAAGGTACTACAAGTAAGTACAAAACAAAAGATACTGCATTTAGATAAATAGGCATTACAACATCACAACAAACTTCTCCCCCTTTTGACAGCACAAAAAGGAGGAGCAACTAAAAGCAAAAAGTAAGAGAAGAAAACAAACAGAAACTACAATGCAAACATAAACAAACTAAGCAGACGGGTCCTGATCTGGTGGTGGTGGAGGTGGATTTGGTTGAAAATATTGAAAGAGAGCATCGAAGCGGTGATCAATTGCAGTGAATCGTTCGCCAAACCACTGCATATCAGTCTCGTGTTGGTGATGCTGTTCTTGAATATGCATGTCGAGACGAGTCTGCAGCTGGTCGAAGTGGGCGACTAAGTCATCATCAGAGTGCGCTGGTGCTGGTGCAGGTGCTCGGGGTGCAGCATGGCATCGTGGTCGAGCTGGAGCTGCGGCTGGTGCATCTTCTCCTTCTTCTTCATCAAAGACGGGTTCTTCAGGCTCATGACCCCGATGAAAGAGGATACGGAAGGAAGCATCCGTATAAAAAATAGGAAGCATGTCGGGTTCACCAGGGTAGGATAACTGATATTTATGGTAGAGGATATATCCTATTAGGTGACCAAGAGCCAGATTTTGTTTCCGTCGAGTGGTGGGAAGACGAACAAAGGTCATATGCTGAATATAATTGCTAATCAAATCGACCTCATCAAACTTAATGTTGGACATAATAAGGTAAGTAGCGACTGACAAGGTAGGGGTCAGATTGATGCGGTCGCCACCTTTGGGTATGATAGAGGTTCGAAGAACATGTTGAATGATACGGGCATTTCTGGTTAAAGATTGGACTAGAGGCTGGTGTTGATGAAAAACAGTATTCCTAAGGACTCTATTTACATCGCTCCAATCAAAATCATCGGTAAGAAACGAGCGAACCATAGGTCCTTCAGTGGACAGCCCAATATGTTGGGCGATGTCAGCTCTAGTTATTTCAACGGGACGGCCACAAACAAAGGAGTGAAAAGTGGTGTTACATAAGAATGCGAGAAGGAGTGATTTTTGCAGATGCAAAACGAGGAAAAGATTCCTCAAAATCAATTCCTTCAATTTGATTATACCCCTTAGCTACTAATCTAGCCTTATTTCTAATGACTACTCCTGAGTCATTCATTTTATTTTTGAACACCCACTTGGTTCCAACAACACTTTGATCTTTTGGCCTTGTAGTTAGTTCCCAAACTTTATTTCTTACAAATTGATTTAACTCTTCTTGCATGGCCAATATCCAAAATTCATCTGAAAGTGCTTGATCAATGTTAGTGGGTTCAATAGTTGAAATAAAGGCTGAATGATTGACTTCCTTGTTTAATCCACGCCTAGTTCTAACACCCTCACTTGGTTCACCTATAATCAATTCCTTTGGATGGTTTTTAGAAAATCTCAAATCTCTAGGCAAAGGGTCTTCTCTTTCTAAATTTTCTTCCACATTTTCTTCCAAATTTAATCTATCAATCTTTTGGGAGTTTTCTTCAATTTCTTCTTCAACAACTTTTGGCTCTTCCATGTTTCCATTTTCATCAAAAACAACATGTGTGGTTTCTTCAATGACTAAAGTTCTTTTGTTGAATACTCTATAAGATTTCCAACACTTGAATATCCAACAAAAATTCCTTCATCTGATTTTGGATCAAATTTTCCTAAGGCAGATTTTTCATTATTATGTATGAACACCTTGCAACCAAATACATGCAAATGAGACAAATTTGGTGTTCTTCCTTTTAGCAACTCATAGGGTGTTTTATTCAAATTTGATCTCACATTCACCCTATTCAGAACATAGCATGCAGTGCTAACCGCCTCAGCCCAAAAATATCTAGGAAGTGAGTATTCTGCTAACATTGCTCGGGCGGCTTCTATTAATGTTCTGTTCTTTCTTTCAACTACTCCATTTTGTTGAGGAGTTCTAGGTGCAGAAAAATTGTGATCAATCCCCTTTTCTTTACAGAAATCTTCAAATCTTTCATTTTCAAATTCTCCTCCATGATCACTTTGTATAGAAATTATTTCACATCCTAGTTTTCTTTGTATCCAAGTTGAAAAAATTTCTGAATTCCTCAAATGATTCACTCTTATGAAAAAGAAATTTAACCCAGGTGAATCTTGAAAAATCATCTACTATAACAAATCCATATACCTTTCCTCCTAGACTTACCGTGCTTACAGGTCCAAAAAGATCCATGTGAAGAATTTCTAATGGTTTACTGGTCCTAAGATCTTTATTGGACTTAAAAGAGGACTTCACTTGTTTTCCTAGTTGACATGCATCACACAGATGGTCCTTAGTAAAGTCTAGTTTAGGTATTCCTCTCACCAAATTCTTTTGGGTAATTTTTCTAAGATTTTTCATACTAGAATGACAAAGTCTCCTATGCCAAAGCCATGATTCATCAGAAACAGTTTTCAAACAAAAAGCAGTAGGAGATTGAATACAATTTAAATCTAGCATGTAGACATTGTTCACCCTTTTTCCATTTAAAACAATTTTCCCATTTAGGCTAATTATGCTGCTAGTAGGTAAAAATTTTACATTATAGCCCTTATCACATAGCTGACTTATGCTAAGCAAATTATGTTTTAAGCCTTCAACTAATAAAACATTGTCTATGAAATTTTTTTTCAAATTTCCAATCATACCTGATCCAACCACTTTCTTTGTGGTATTATCTCCAAGTGTAACCTTGCCTCCACTCCTGGCTTCCAGCATTATGAATTGAGCAGTATCTCCAGTCATGTGCTTAGAACATCCGCTGTCCAGGTACCATATACTCTCACGAGGTCTTGTGTGAAAGTATTCCTGCAAATTCTCAAATGTTAGACCTGGGAACCCAAACTAGTTTGGGTTCACCTTTATGAAATTTATAATCAGATGCATGTATGATATGTCTAGGTTTATGCATCTTAGTTCTCCACACCAAATTAGGTTTCATCTTTAAAGTGCAGGTGTGAGATATATGTCCAAAAAATCCACAATTGTTACATTTAATATTAGGAAAAATATTCCTATGTTTTCTTTCATATGATTGTCTTCTAAGGGATTTCATGAATTTAGGATAATATTTAGGATTTGTAAAATCTTCAAGTTTAGGGGGGTTCCTATTATCCTCGAGAGCTCTTATAGTAAGTTTGTAAAATGAATTCATATCCTCCAAGATTCGATTTGTATAATTGATTCTATATGTCTTGCTCTCAGATTCATCCTTAAATTTCTTAAATTATTTTTCAAGTTCAGCATAGGATGATTTTAAATTCTCAAAATTTTTATTCAAGTCATCATATTCA
Organism: Dendrobium huoshanense; assembly: GCA_016618105.1. Classification (NCBI taxonomy): domain Eukaryota; kingdom Viridiplantae; phylum Streptophyta; class Magnoliopsida; order Asparagales; family Orchidaceae; genus Dendrobium; species Dendrobium huoshanense. The sequence goes on from CM028347.1 coordinate 34,068,503, forward strand.
TCAAGTAGTTTCATGTGGTTGCTATCAATTAAAGCATGATCTTTCCTAAGGATTTCGTGTTCCTTATTAAGCTCTTCCAATTCTATAACTAAACTAGCATGCATCTTTTTCGTTTTCCTATATGCATCATGCATGTGTTCAGAAACTTCAAACAATTCATTATAAGTTAAATCACATACCTCTTCTTGATCTGATTGTTCAGATTTATCTGCCATCAAGCAAAGGTTGGTGACTTCTTCTTCTTTTTCAGTCTCAGATGAGTCTGAAGCTGAGTCCGCCCAAAAAGCCTTTTGAAACTTCTTCTTGCCCTTCTTTACCATTGGTTTCTCCTCTACCTTCTCCTTGCTAGGAGTGGCTTTGAGTTTTGGACAATCAGTCTTTATATGACCTGGTTTCCTGCATTCATAACAAATCACTTCATTAGAAACCTTGCCATTTCTGTTATACTTACCTCTATTCCATTGCTGGCGTCTCTTCTGCTTCCTCTTTAAAAAGCTTATGAATTGTCTAGTCATCAGTGCAATATCGTCTTCATCCTCAGGTTGTGAGTGTTCACTTTCTGACTCTTCTACATTTAGTGCAATATTTTTGTCCTTTCTTGGTTCACCTGCATCAATCTTTCTTTGACTTACTCCTTGCTCGTAAGCAATGAGTGAACCAAGAAGATTGTCAATTGAATAAATGTTTAGATCTTTAGACTCTGTAATTGCAGTAATTTTAGCATCATATGCAGTAGGTAAACAACGAAGAATCTTATTAACCATTTCAGCATTTGTTAATTCCCTACCAAGTGCATGCAAAGAGGTGACAATTTGAGTGAATCTTGTGTACATGTCAGATATAGATTCATTAGGTTTCATGCGAAATAATTCGTAGTCATGTAACAAGATATTGAGTCTTGATTGCTTAACCTCATTTATCCCTTCATAAGTAATACAAAGTCTATCCCATATGTCTTTTCCGCTTTTACAAGTGGAAACTCGCATGTAGTCTTCAGATTTTAAAGCACAAAAGAAACTATTTAAACATTTCGCATTTAATTGTGCTAAGTCACGTTCTTCTATAGTCCAATCTGCATAAGGTGTTTCTACCCTAATTCCACCAACTAATCTAGTTGGTTTTGTGTAACCTTCCTGGACTAGCATCCACATGCGATAATCAAGTGACTGTAAGAAAGTAGACATGTGTGTTTTCCAAAAATCAAAAGGAATATTGTCAAACAGTGGAGGTCTAGTGATAGAGTAACCCTCAGGTGTGTTTCGGTTTCCAAATGTAGCCATCTACGTTAATCAAAAAGTAGTTCAAACTTATGATTTTGAAACAATGCTCTGATACCACTTGTTGAGTCCAGTAATTAGGTTGTTAAGCCTAAGTAAATGTCCCACGGCTACCAAGAGGGGGGTGAATTGGTAGTTTTAAAAATTTTAAACTCTCTTAATAATAAAGTTGAACCGAAATAAAATTTTCTTTTAAAGTTTGTAGAAAAATGTTTTTCAACCACAGAGTTGTTAAAACTGAAATTTAAAGTGCGGAAACGTAAAAGCAATAAAGTAAATGACACCAGATTTATAGTGGTTTGGTCTATAACCAGACCTACATCCACTCCTCAGAGGCACCCTCTGAGTATTGCACTAATACCACAAAGTGACTCTCCTTTAGCACCCACAGCAAGGCGGAGAAGCCTGTACAAAATACTCTTTTCACCACTACCCGGTGCGGCAGAGAACCGTCGTCCTTTTACACAATCCACAGTGCTGGCAGAGAACCGTCGTCCTTTTACACTCTCCTAGTGTGGGTAGAGAACCCTACGGCTATTCACACTCTCCAAGTGTAGGCAGAGAACCTTCGTCCTTTTACACTCTCCTAGTGTGGGCAGAGAACCCTCCGTCTGTTCACACTTTCCAAGTGTCGGCAGAGAACCGGATCTCCTTGACTGATCTTCTCACAAGAATCTAGAAGGAAGAAAGAAAAGAGTGAAGAAATCTAATTTCACAAGTAGAGACTCTTACCTTAGCAACCCAAGTGAAGCCTTCTCGCTCCAGTGGTAGGAATCCTCCTTTGAATGCTCTCTTCCACTCTCTCCTTGGCTATTCTCTCAAGAGGCACGAAGATCAAATGACAAAAAGATTGGGTGGCAGTCTAATTTGGACTATTTATACAAAAGACATGAAAAACCGCCCAAAAACTGCAAGTTTTCAATTCTGTACGCAGTGGATCGTCCTATACGATCCTGGATCGTCCTGGACGATTTTACTTAAACGATCTGAAACGACCCAATTTGTATATGTGTACGAAATGACTTCGTACAGCTGATCGTCCTGTACGAACTAGGTTCGTCCAGTACGAACGGTTATTACAAGGTCGGTTCTAGAAACTGCTGAAAACTGTTCTAAGTCGGTTCATCGTTTGGACGAAAATATGTTCGTCTGGACGAAAATTTTCCAGAGAGCCGATCGTCCTGGACGATTATTTATTTCATCTGGACGAAAATTTTCCAGAGCACCAATCGCCGCGGACGATAATTTGTTTTCGTCTTGACGAAAATTTTCCAGAGAGCTGATCGTCCGGTATGATATTTGTTTTCGTCTGGACGAAAATTTTCCAGAGGACTGGTCGCCTCGTACGATGATAAAATTCGTCTGGATGAAAATTTTACAGAGAACCCATCATCCGGGACGATAATAAAATTCGTCCTGGACGAATAGGACTTAGAAAAATTTTTCAAACAAGTTCCTATTCGTTCCAAGTGCTCTATAGGAGATAACTGACAGATCGTCCAGTACGATAAATATCGTCCTGTACGATAAGTATAGAATTTTAAGATCTCCTTATTTGTGTGTGTGAGATTTTATTCACTCAATTACAATCACTCCCTTTCAAAATTAATTCAAAGAAAAGGCAAACTTCAAATAAACAAAAATATCTCATGTTGAATTTGATTTGAAGTTTTCGTAGTCTGGAGTCTGATTTTCCTGAAATGTTAGTACACACAAGAGCAAATACAAATCTTCTAAAATTGTTAGGAGATAACTATACATCTGAACAATAATGTTTGAAATCATAAAAACTACATAAGTTGCACAAATATAAATCATTCAAATAGCAACTATTCAAACAGATGTTTTGCTTTTCTTTTCTGTCTCTATTTTGTGGTGACTTGCATGTGACCCGTGTGCTGTTTGCTTTGTTACTTGTGTTAGCTTTTTGTGTATTTTATGTGGTTTTCTAGCTCTTTCTTTTTACACTGTTGTTGTGAACGTTAGATACCCATATGTTAGGCACGCTTTTCATACTGATGTTGTCTTCTTGCAGATGGTCGTGCTCATACAGCACTAAAGGGGGCTAAAATTAATAATAATTTTTTATAACTGCTTTAGGTACTTGCTTCAGCTGCTTAGCCCCTAATGATTATAGCACGGCCAAGTGTGATTTATTTTGAGCATTTTCATTATATATATATATATATATATATATATATATATATATATATATATATATATATATATATATATATATATATATATATATATATATATATATATATATATATATATATATATATATATATATATAACTGCTTGAATGATTTTGATTATAACTGCTTAGGATAACCCCTGCAGGAGATTCTAGATTTTCTCTTTTCACTGATGTAATATATTTGATAGTAAATATTGTGAAAATCATTAAAATAATGCATTTTAAATATATAGGAGTCCAAAGGGAAAAAGGAAACTCCAACAGGGGGTTTCCTTTTTTCATTTGGGCATCCTTTTGGAGTATTCACTACGAGGAGTCCGAAGAACGAAGATGATCCATAGACGAATCAAGGAAGTGAAGTCGAAAGCTGAAGATAAAAAATGCCTTATTTTAAGATTTGTGTCGTTCCCGGGTTGTTGTCGGTGGAGCCCGGCCACCACTACTTTTCTGTACTCTATGATGTAATATTGTATGGCACTTTCTATGGACACTCTTTTTTGTGGGATTTTTTTGTTTTGTTGTGGTTTGTTTAGTTTGTTTGCGTAGAAGAACTGACATACTTTTTATAAGTTTCTTTCTTGCATGTGCTTGTGCCTGACTCGCTAGGCTCTTTTAGGGATAAAACGTTTCTACTCGTAATTACTAATAAAATTTTAGGATTAACTCACATAGAAACATAACGATCTAGGGAATAGCCAGAATCGTTTGAGGTCACATACATGCATTCTATCTTCTTTCAGACAACTTCCCCGCCTGTGGGTAGAGTCCGGATAATCTGGCCTATGAGGATGAAGTGCCGGACCTGGGGAAGTTTAGTCATTCTAAAAATTATTTTATAAGCCTTTTTAAAATTTCATACATTCCTAATTTTGAGATTTTGACTAGCATAAGCTGCATTAGTAACTAATTAAAATTAAAACTTAATTGCATTAGTTTAGGTGCATATTACCATTCATGAGTGTGGGATCACTTAGGAACTTCTCTAGTTGTCGATCCTAAATTCCAATGTCTAACTACCCACCCATCTTTCATATGGACCGGATAACATGAATTTTGTACGATTAGGTGGTTTTAGCTGGCTTCCTTTTTCATGCAAGGAATAGGATTGCATTAGCTAGGTCATAGATGTTAGTGTCGTGTGTACAACACTATATATTTTATAGATTTAGGGTCTAATGGTGAGTGGTATGAGTGAACCAATATACACCTTATTGGTGGGTAAGCTTTCCTTTCTTCTGAAAGCTATAAATCCTGTCCATCTACGTCACACAGATGACTCCACCTCCCTCTTTCTCTCATGCTTGTTTGAGGTGCACTGTCATTCCTTTTTCTCCGAGTTTCTCTTTTTTAGACTGGCCGGGTGATGATTGAGCCTTGCATGATTGATTAAACCAAATTGAGACTCTCTTTTATCTTGATTAGGAGAACCTAGAATTTTCCCTTCGCACTAAACCCATTTGAGAAGATAATCTAACATCCTTAATCGAGAGTTTTCTTAGAACAAGGTCTAAGATGTAATTAACTACGGGGGCTTGCGCCCATAGAAAATTGATCCCCACAATCAAATAAAACTCATTCGAGCTGATGTATCGAATAGAAATCTCATGAAATTTTGGGTTATATATATTATTATCCATAGAGGTGTGTAGGTGAACGCCACTATCCTCCATGGCTAATCATATGTATAACTTCATCTTCTCTTCCATCGACCTGCTTATGTCGAGTGTAAAGGCCTACGATTATTTTGTCCTATGGGATAGTGTGGTCGTACTCTTTACATTAGAACCCTATAAGAAGAATCCTTTTAGAGACCCACATCGTACTAGACGATCAATTAATAAAACCTTAGTTCCTTCCTGAATCATCAGGGATGAACAAAATGATATGTTGGATGATATTTGTTGATTTGAACTATTCATACAGGATGATCTAATAATTTTTCTGGATAATTAATTATTTTTTCATCATCAAATTAATAAAGTCTGGCTGAGCAGAGCTATGGTCTAGACAATACTTGAGATTTTATACTAATCGTATAGGATGATATACTCATCATTATGGTTGATTTAAAAAAACAAATCTTCTACTCATCCAACCCCTCTCAGATCATCCTAGCCGAATGAGCTAAAAAAGAACTGATCGTCCTCGACAATCTTTATTGATTAATTACAATTTAGGGAAATTTTGAAGACCTTCTATATAAGAACTCTTGTTTACCCAAGATGGGATCTTTTGCTGCTGTCTTGACCTAAGAGTGCCAATAGAAGGAGAGGGAAAGCTTGGGAGAGAGAGAGAGGATCTTGTGAGGGGGAGTTTATGAGGGGTTCACAAAGGTTACTCCAAGCAAGGATCTGAGTCATCTACTCCAGTCATCATCCCTAGTTCCTCAGAGGTTTTAGAGAGGTCTACTTCAATGATCAATCAAGGTTCTCTACATACTTCAAAAGAATGTGAAACGAGGTAGAGGTTCTCTACCTGCTTAAGGAGGAAGCGAAAGGAGTTCAGGTTTTCTGCCTCACCAGAGTCGGTGGAAAGGCATTTTGTAAAGGCTTTTTCACCTTGCTATGAGAGCAAAAGAAGAGTCACTAAGTTTAGTGCAATACTCGAAGGAGAGGCTCCGGGGAGTGGACATAGGTCATGTTGACCGAACCACTATAAAATATGGTGTGTTCTTTCTTATTGCATTTATGTATTTAATTTTCACATTTTATTTTATGTGGGTGATTGTTTGGTTTAGATGGTGATTTTTGTTTGAGAATTTTTAAAACACCAATTCACTCCCCTCTTGGTTGAGCTTTTATTTGGTCCAGTGAACATATGCAACTCTACATTCGGCCGCTAGTAGAATCGCGCCATGCATTTTCATTATTTAGACCCAGAACGGACCCAAGATTGCTCAGTATTGCTAGGTATTGGTCAATTTTGCTCGACAATAACCAATGTCGAGCAAATACCTAGCAATACCGAGCAAATACTGAGTTGTATCAAGTTTTTTCTAGCAATACCAAGCAAATACCTAGCAATATTGAGCAAATCCCTAGCAATACCGAGCAAATCCTGAGCAAATACCGAGTTGTACCGAGTTGTAGAAAAACTCGGTACAATTCAGTATTTGCATGGTATTGGTCTTCACAGAGCTGTATTTCTCATTTTTTCAGAGCAATACCTAGCAATACCGAGCAAATACTAAGCAATACAGAGAAAATTGTGAACATAGCATTCCCGGGTTTCGGTCCGGGTCAAGTCATCGGGCCGTGCGGTAAAGAGTAAGAGCACATGGCGACATGTTATTGGCGGCCAAATGTAGCTCTACGTTCGGTCAGAGGATGTAATAATTATTCCTCTTGGTTAGCCTCGGGCTAGTTCATAAGGGCTTAACATTCCTAACAAATTTTTAGATAGTGGCTGCTTAAGGTATATGACTGGTGATATGGAGAAGTTCATCACACTAGAGGCCATGCTAAGAGGCAAGGTGACCTTAGGAGATAACAACACTAGGGAAGTGGTGGGCTTTGGTATAATTGAAACTCTAAACACTTTATGATTTAAAATGTATTATTAGTTGATGGTTTAAAGCATAACTTTTTTAAGTACTAGTCAACTAAATGACATGGATTTAATGTAAAATTTCTTTCTAATAAATGCATGATTAGTATAAATGAAAAACTTATGTTAGAAGGAAAACATATGAATAATATTTATATGTTAGATTGAATTGTATTGAATATTTAAATTTGTTATGCTTAAAAACTATAATTGATGAATCTTGGCTATGACATAGGAGACTATGTCATACAAGCATGAAGACTCTTAGGAATATCACTGAGAAAAACCTAGTTATAGGCATACCTAAGTTAGACTTCAATAAGAACCCCCTATGTGATGCCTACCAACTAGAAAAATAAATATGATCTTTATTTCATTCAATCAAAGACAGTAACACTTCTAGGTCATTAAAAACCCTTCATATGGACCTATTTTGAACTATTAGTACTACTAGCATAGGAGGAAAAATGTATGGATTTCTTATAGTGGATGACTACTTTAGATTTACTTGGGTTATGTTCTTAGTACACAAGAGTGAGTAATTTGAGGAATTTAGAACATTTTCCACTTAGATTCAAAGAAAATTAGGATGTGAAATCTCAATAATTAATAGTGATTATGGTTGAGAGTTGGAGAATAATAAATTTGAATCCTTTTATCAAGATATTGGAATAAAACATAATTTCTCAACTCCTAGGACTGCCCAACAGAACAGAATATCTGAAAGGAAAAATAAAACCTTGGTGGAAGCTACTAGGGAAACGTTAACTTAGTATTCACTCCCTAGGTATTTTTAGGCAGAAGTAGTGAATACTTCTTGTCATGTTCTATATAGGGTAAATGTTAAATCCAAAATTAATAAGACACCCTATAAAATCTTTATGGGTAGGACACCAATCCTTTGTCACTTTTTTGTCTTTGGTTGTAGATGTTTCATCTTAATCATCAGAAAATTACCCTTAAGAAAATTTCATCCCTAGTCTGATGAGGTGTCTTCTTAGGTTACTCATTTGTAGGTAAGGCCTATAGAATCTTCAATAAGAGGATCCTGGTAGTAGAAGAGTCTATCCATATAGTATTTGATGAATCAGATAAGACCTTTGAATCTAAACCTAAAGAAGAATAAGTAGAGGACATTCAAGGGGTAGAAACCATTGCTATAGGTGATAGAGTAGAACCTCGTGAAAAATTGCCTAGAGATTGGAAATATTCTTTTATTCATTCTGAAGAACTTATTTTAGGAGACTCATATGAAGGTGTTAGAACTAGGCATGAACTTAGGAAGCATGTTAGTTATTCAGCCTTTATGTCTATGATAGAACCCATAAACATAGATCAAGCCCTAGTTAATGTTTGGATCCTAGCAATACAAGAAGAGCTAAACCAATTTATTAGAAATGATGTATGAGAATTAGTCAATAGACCTAAAGATGAGAGTGTGGTTAGAAAAATGTGGGTTTTCAAAAATAAGATAAATGACTTTGGAATAATAGTGAGGAATAAGGCCAAACTAGTAGCTAAGGGGTATAACTAGATTGAAGGAATAGATTTCTAGGAAACCTTTGCCCTATAGCTAAACTAGAAGTTATTAGGGTACTATTAGCATTTACTTACTTTAGGTGTTTTAAGCTATATCAAATGGATGTTAAGAGTACCTTACTAAATGGGGTGATTCAAGAGGATGTTTATGTGGAGCAACCCCCAGAATTTAAAAATTCATAATTCCCTAATCATATATTCAAACTTAAGAAAGCCTTAAATGTATTGAAGCAAGCACCTAGAGCCTAGTATAAAAGCCCGAGCAATTTTGTTTTAGAGTGAGGATTTGTAAGGGGTAGTGTAGAAACCACCTTCTTTCTAAAAAAAGGAGAAGAATTACTCATTATTCAAATTTATGTCCATGAGCTCTTGTTTGGATCCTCAAATAAAAACCTATGTGATGAATTTTCATAAATAATGAGTAGAGAATTTGAGATGAGTATGATGGGAGAACTAAGTTACTTTATTGGATTTAGTGAAAAATAGAGGGATGATAGAACCTTCCGTAGCCAATATAAATACATTAAGGACTTCCTTTAAAAATATAAAATGGATAATGCTAAGTCCATTAACACTCCCATGAGCTCCAATGTTCAATTAGATAAAAACCCAAATGAAAAATAAGCAGACCAAAAAAGTATAGGGGAATAATAGGATCACTTCTTTACTTAACTCCTAATAGATAGAATATTATATTTAGTGTTTTCCTTTGTGATAGATTTCAAGTTGATCCAAAAGAATCCCATATGACTGCAATAAAGATAATTCTTAGATACCTATTAGGCACTCCAAACTTAGGAATTTAGTATCCTAGACATAATACTTCTTTTGAAATAATTAGATATTTAGATTTTGATTTTGTAGGGTGTAGGGTAGATAGAAAATGCACTTTTGGAACCTGCAAATTCATAAGATAATCCTTAGTTTCCTGTTCAAGTGCAAAATAAAACTTAATATCCCTCTCCATAGCTTAGGCAGAATATATAGCAGTAGGGAGCTATGTTGCTCAAGTCTTATGGCTAAAGTAACAACTCTTAGAACTTGGATTACTTGTAGGAACCACTCCAATTATATGTGATAACACTAGTATAATTTATATATCCAAGAACCCAATTCAACACTTCTACACAAAGCATATAGACATTAGGCATAACTTCATAAGAGATTATATAGCCAAGGGAGATATAGAATTGTACTATATAGCTACGTGAGATTAATTGATAGACATATTCATAAAACCCAAAGCCTATGACACCTTTAGCACCCTGAGGATGAAATTGGGTGTTATAAACATTCATTCTTAATTCAAGACAAATAAAAAATAATAATTTGAAAGCATTCATTCATATGTGTTTAAATTATATATATTTAATCATGTACTTGTTTATGCATATTTTTATGCATTGTTTGTGATTATTTAGAAAAAAATCATCCAGTATGATATGAACATATTATAACCCCTTATTTAAATCAATGATCTAGGAAAGCTCAATGAATTATTCACATTGTACTGTACAAACCTATACTCATGCTGTACGATATACATGTCACTAATCATTGAGGAAATCAATGTGTATTAAATTATTGCAATTCATATGGTACTATACCTTTCTTCATACTGTATGATCCACATGTCATAAAACATTGAGAAATTCAATTCATTTTGTACGAAATTATTACCATTCATATGGTACGATACCTCTCTTCGTACTATATGATACACGTGTCAAACTGGATTGTGATGAATTTAATTTGGCTGGTATGATAATAATTACACTTTGTATTATATGAACACCCATTCATACTATACGATACGTTTTGTCAAAGGACATACCAACGACCCCTCAAGATGAAAACAATTCCTTAAGATCGTTCAGTATAATTATATGATCGTATTATACGATTTGACAGCTTTTTCTAACAGGTCATCTAAACAAATTAACTTACCTGATCATACTGTATGAACCTTAATCGTACTGTATGATGACCTAAAAATCTATAAATTAGAGGGTTTTAATGGTTCACTTCACTCAACTTCTTTTAAACTCTTACTCACTAAACCTTCTTATTCAATGGCTGGTGGAAGCAAGTGAGACAGAATGACTCAGAGGAGCTCCTCCTCCTCTCGTCATCTTAATGATCATCTCCTCTCCACCACAGATGAAGAAGCCTACCACAAGTACAAAGAGGCCAAAAGTACTCCATCTCGAATATTGAATCAACCTGCCCTTAACTTCGAGGTGATGAACCTCTTTGCCTCTATTACATGGCTAACTTTGGTAATCGTAACACTACATAAGGCTATTCAAATTACTCTACCACCACTATTTGAAAATTTACCTTTTGATGTTTGGAAAACTAGCATGCCCACCTTCTTACAATCAATTAATTATTATATATGAATGCTTATTCAGGATGGTTATTCTACAACTTCATGATTAGTAAATGAAGTTAAAACTTTTTTTTTTGAATGGACTACTGATGACAAAGATTTAGCCCAATTGAATACTAAATGCTTAAACTATTTCATTTTGCGTTAAAATATGAAGATTACATGCGTGTATCTACATATACTACTGGTAAAAAATATTTGGGATAGATTATGCATTACATATGAAGGAACAAGTGAAGTGAAACAATCTAGGTTAAATTTTTAGCTATATGAATATGAACTCTTTTGCATAAAACCTAGTGAATTCGTATCTTAAGTGTATACTAGGTTACATAAATCATCACATTCCTGCATTCTTTAGGTAAGAAATTATCAAATTTTAAAAAAGTAAATAAGATTCTGCATTGTTTACCTTCTTCTTACGATGTAAAAATTACTACTATTATAGGATTGAAGGACTTAAATTTTTATTCTATTAATAATTTACTTGGATCACTCATTCTCCACGAGAAAGAAGTGTACAAAATACAGCTTGATACAGGAGAAAGAAAGAAGCATAAAACTATAGCCTTTAAGGCTAATGATTCAAATTATTTCTTTGAGGGAGGAGATGAAGAAATTGCATTGATGACTCAAAAGTTTAGAAGCTTTCTAAAAAAAAAGCAAAAGTGTCATCAACAGCGGAACAAAGATAAGAATTATAGAAATTATAAAGCTTATGATGATATTGTCTATTATGAATGCAGGAAACCAGGGCACATTAAAATTGATTGCTCGACTCTTAAAGGCTATCAAAGCAAGGAGATGTTGAAGAAAAAGCCATGTTCCATAAGGACAAGCAAAAATATGAGAAAACTTTTTTAGCAGACTCTGCTTCAGATTCATCTAGAATAAAAGCAGAAAAGGAAGTGAAAAATCTATACTTAATGGAAAATAACTATCTTGATCAATCTGATCAAGATGATGTATGTCAACTTTCATACGATGAATTACTTTTTATTTAAGAAGAAATTAATGATTCTTTCATGAAATTGAAAATAAATCACACTAGCTAGAAAATTGAATTCTCAGTTCTACAAAAAGAAAATAAAATGCTTAGAAAAGATGGTTCTGATGTTGATAAAGATCATATGGCTTTTTTGGATGAGTTTGATGAATTGAATAAGAAATATTCAACTTTATTTGAAATGCATGAGTCATTGAAAGCATTACAACTTGATATAGAAAAGTCATTTAAATAGTTAGAAGCATGTGTTAACATTTTAGATCTCGATGATCACTTATTAAAAATTGAAATTTTTGCTCTTGAAAGTGCTAATGATATATTGTTAGAAAATTAAAGGCTTTTCAAAATAATTATGTTCATAAGCACTCATCATGTTATGCATCTCATAAACCTAGGAATAGGAATCATAACTATCATAGGTTTGTTAACCCTTTCCAAATATTAGGTGTTATTCATTTGGCATGTTAGGATACATTAGCCACACTTGCACTATTTACCTTAGAACAGATTGGGTGTGGAGACCAAAGCTGCATCAAATACAGTATGACATGCATTCTAATGATTTATCCAAATTTAAAAAGGGTCCCAAAATCTGTTAGGCTCCCAAAATTATTCTTGCATGATCCTTGGATTTGAGGGCTCTCATAAAAGACCCTATGAGAGCATGTGGTTTTTGGGCTCGATAATATTTCCCTATCTCTTGAAATCACCCATTCATGAGCTTCTTAATGTACACTTTTTTTGTCTTATGATTTCTTGTGAATTTATTTTTATTTCATGTTCTTGTTCTTTTGGTTTTATTATTGTCATTATGTATGATTATGTCCTAATCTTCACACAAACCACTTTACTGAATTTCATTATCTATTCTAAAAATAAAAAATCCTAATTGTAATGTACGAACCACCTTCATACTATATGATTTTCACAACACTACTTAGATCACAACCCCTGGCTTGATAAATGATCCATATTGCTTATATTATTGACCATCATACTATACGAACACCTCTTTACATTGTATGATCCACGTGTCAACTCCATTTTGGATGAATTGAATTTAGTTTAGTATGACATTTATTACTGATCGTGTTGTACAAACATCTATTTGTATTGTACAAACCTTTTTTGTCAATAATCATAAATCTTGACTCCTTGGGATGAGATCCATATCTCTAATCATCTCGTATGATGTCTGATTGTTCTGTACGATCAAACACAACTTTTTAGTGAATAGTATGGCCAAAATAATTACATACAATTGCCTTGTATGATCCCACAATCATACGATATGATATGTTCATTTTCTATTTAAAGATCCACCCCTTTCAAAATTTTCACACCTCTCTTAACATTCCTCCTTACTTTCCAATCCTTGCAATGGCCAACGGGAAACTTATTCATCAAATCTAGGAGGCTTCCTCCTCTCGGAGCACTGCAGACAAATATTTTCTAACAGCTTATGATGAAGTTGCCGACAAATAGTATAAGGAAGCTATGATCATGACTTCCAGACTTTTAAATCAACAAGCTCTTAGCTTCCCTGTAATGAACCTTTTCAACTCAACTGCACTTCAATTTTGGCTAACCTTGTCCCACCCCTTTCATTCTAAAATCTTGTATGAATTTATTGTAAATCTTAATATTAGTGGGGAAGCTAAGATTATGGCCTCCCGAGCGTGCTACCAAAATGTAGAAATAACCAAGGAAGACATAGGAATACACCTTCAACTAAACACCCAAGGGAATAGACCTCTAGCCATGTCCTCTAGATCCAATCTTGACTGGAGTGTTATAAACCTTCTACTAAGAAATGTTTCCCTTAATTTTTACCAACCTTTGGTTCAGATCCTTAACCAAAATTCTTAGGTTATCTAGCATGAGAACTTCAATCATACCTACAGATGGAGGCCGATTAAATATGACTCCCCTACTATGAATTGTTACCAATTTCATCATGTCAAATACCTAAATGGATGAAGCTCAAATGCTAATTTACTACATCCAAAATCTCACTTGCATTCAACTTCCAACCACTAAGAAAAAGCAGAACATTACCTTAGGACATGTGACATGATATATCATATTTAGAAAATACAACATTATATATCTTGCACCTCCTGATTTCACTCTAATCTACTTTTTGGATGCCTCTTTCTGAATGTTATTTCATAAGGACCAGGAGACTGAAGATTCTCTATTTGATGATGAAGGAGAAGCTGACCCTACAGCTAATCCTCCACTTGCACCATCGCTTCACCACTACTAATATGAGGAGCTGATACAAAGATTTGATAGACTGAAGACTTGCCTGGATCAAAAGTAGATCCAACAAGATAATGATATGGGTTGGTTCAAGAAGAAGTTTGGAAACATTCAACATGAGTACATGACAATCTAGTAGTAGTATGGCAGTTTTAGCCAATTCTCCCAACCACTTCCACCTCCACCTTCTGATCAGGATCTATCACCGTACTAGTTTCTATTATTTTTGTTATAATTGCACTGTTTAATTTGAAGTCTATGCCTATTTGTTTGTATGTTATTTTAAAATAGAAATTTTCTTTTAAGTCTTTATTATGTTTTTTTTTCTTTCTTAAAAAAAAAGTGATTTTTTTTTCTTTCAAATTATATTTTTTCTCTAGTTTTTTTTATGCTCGTAGATCTCATTTTTGTGCTCTTTACTTAAAAAAATTTTAGTTTATCAAATTGACGGTTTCTGTTGATCATATTGTATGAATTATATGAACTAACTCATACTGTATAAATGAACTTGTATTGTACGATTTAGATTGTATTATACGACATGGTTTAGCCTGAATTATGCTTTTTCTTATTGTGTAAACATTCATCTACTGCTACTTAAAAGGTTTAAATAAGTAATTGTTGATAATTTTAAACTAATAGGATCTAAATTCATAAATTTACATATCATATTGTAGTTTCTTTGCCTGATAATTCCTTGTGAATGCTTAAAAATCTAAATCAAATTAGAATTAAGATGGTTGAAATAAAATCTTTTTCACTATACTACATGTTTTTATTATGGATATATTCTACAAATTCTAAGAATGAAACTCATTATTTTTCTATATCAAGCTTTTATTTATATTAAAAAAGCTCGAGTTTGATTTGTAGATTAGTTGTCCCTATATGAGAGAGAGAGGGAGAGAGTTAATATTCTCTTCTATTTTAAAGATAATCATATAACTAAGATTCTTAAAGATTTAGAAAGGAAATAAATTGCAAAAAAAAAAAAAAAATCTAAAGAAGTAAAAAATGAGCCCAAAATCAAAAGATGTGCAATGACACTAAAAGTAAAAAATGCACTAAGTGTATAAAAAATAAAAGATATACAATGTTCACATAAAACTATTAAAAAAGGCATAAAATGAGCACAACCTAAATTAGCTTCTCTTTTTGGTAAATCTTTTAAGTCTTAGAAAATTCTAATGCTTCATAATATGTTTGATACTTAATTCTGGAAAATCTTGGTCCATCATTCATCACTTTTGTAATATTATTCTATTTGATATATTTCATGCTAGCAGTCTGAAATGACTAAGTGTCCCTATCTAATTATAATTTTTGAATTAATTTTTTTGTTTAAACAAAGGATTTTCGCTTGTGAAGTTGGTAAGCTAGATGTGCAAACACTAGAATCTAAATCCTTTTGTTGCAAGATTACCAAGGCTTCTCTTATTTGTCCTTTTTGTGTGTAGAGTAAGTTTATTACATTCTGAAAATGCCCATGCAAGCTAATAGAGGTGTGATATTTGTAGTTGTTAATCTGTTTGCATATGTTTATTTCCTAGTTATGTTTCTGTTTCTGTTGTTGTTCCTATATCTATTTATATTTTTTTCTTTCTTCTTGTTATTTCCCTCTTTTTGTGATGTTAAAAAGGGGATTGGTATTTTATTGTTTATTATTATTGTTGTTATTTTCTTTTTATTATTGTTTCTTTTTTACACTCCTTTTAGTTAAATTGATTTTCATCAAAGGGGGAGACTTGTGCTTGTTGATTTTCTCTTTATTTCATATTGTTATATTTTATACGGGGGAATTTTAGAAGAAGGTAAGTTTTTGAAAAAACCTGAACAACAATGTTTTCCATCATAAACAAGGGAGAGATTATTACAAGTCTGATCTAAAACACTATGTTTGTGTTTTGATGATAGCAAATATTATTGTGTCTGATACTACTATTGATTATTTCTATGATATTATGTTTTATTCAATGTATACTAACATTTCAAGAATTCAATCCACCATTCACTTGCAATTTTGATCAACTCAAGACTAGGTTTGTTATTTTCAAATTATTATGTATTTTTTCATTTCTTGAGTCAAATCATATATTTGGGTGGATATCTTTGCTAAGCAACCTTCCACACACACAGGGGCAGATAGAAATGTTTTTTGAGAGAGTCTATTTTTTAAATAATTCATACTATATAATTTCTTTGTATTATACAATATGTGTATCGTACTGTACACTTTTATTTCGTACCATACTATCTGTTGTGCTCTCCAAACCCTAGCGGCCAAAGTTAAGGAGGATTTTAATTCTATATTGATCATACAGTATGATTTGAACCGTATTATACTCACTAATTAATAATTTTCTAAATTAATTCTGGGATATCAAACAATCAAATAATGGATAATTATTGTGATTGATCGTACTAAATGAATTCGTTCGTACTATACGATTACATGTGTATGAAACTGGTTGACCCCTTAATTGTACCAAACAAAATTCATGATTTTATACTAATCATACCGTACAATGTCCACAATGCTGTATGATCGGCCATATACGAAGTTGGTCATCCCAAGGATTGTACCAAACAAATAGAAGTATTTTATACATATCGTATAAGATAATTTTGGATCATACTATATGATGTATTATAAAAAAGTTCAACTATTTATCTGAACTATCTTGCTGGATGACTCTGAATTGAACTGATCATAACATATGATATATCTATTATACTGTATGAATAGAAGACAGATGATTGGAAATTAGGGTTTTTTGAAGCCCTCTATTTAAGGATCTATAATGCTCTTGTTGTATATCTTTAGCTGCTTAGTCTTCTTGAAAGGGAGCTTGAGGGAGAGAAGAAGGAGAGCTTGGCGAGATAAGAGAGGGAGATTTTGTGAGAGAGAAGTTGTGAGGGGATTCACAAGGTTGCTCCAAGCAAAAATCTTGCCTAGTACCTTCAAGCATCAATTTGGAATCTCTATGGCTCTAGAGAAGAAGTTCTTCAGCAAAGATCATGGTTTTCTGACCATCACATGGAGGGTGAAAATAAATTTGTGATTCTCTTACCATCACCGAGGGTGAAAATAAAGTTAAGGTTCTTTGCCTATAAAAGAATCATGGTTCTCTACCGCATCGGGAGGTGAAACAACATTTGTATAGGATTCTCTACCTTACAATAGAAGAAAAAGGAGAGTCACTTCTGTTTAGTGCAATACATGGAGAGTGAGTCTCCAAGGAGTGGATGTAGGTTAGATTTCATCGAACCACTATAAAATTTTATGTTTTCTTTCTTATTACTTTTATCACATTTTATTTTTGGACATTTTTGTGATATGATCTATGGTCAAAATATCTATTTTTTGTTATTATAAAATTACTTCAATTTTTGTATCAAAAGGTTTAAAATTCTTATTTGATTAAGAAATTTTTTAAACTACCATTTCAACCCCCCCCCCCCCCCCCCCCCCCCCCAGGCTAATTCCTTAGGATTTAACCACCCTCATAAACTTTCATCCCCAATCTCTCAAAAGAAGAAGGAGCCTGAGACCCTATATAGGGTCCTAAAAGTTGTGAATGAGAAGTGGTTAAAGAAAAAAAAGTCAAACAACCATTGATGATTGAGGCTAGAAGGACCCTGCCAAAGGATCTACCATCTTTTGTAATAGCATAGAAGAGAGAAAGAAGATAACTCCCATGTGGTACATCAAGGCACATCACCTAAACCACAGGTTCATGGATCCATCATCGAAAAGTCCTGGAGAAAGAAAAAGAATTCTGGAGGATGAAGACTTGTAGAGAAGAGAAAGAAGAAAGAAGTAAAAGAATAATAAATATGGGTGTGACATCTGATATAGCTTCTCGGAGATCTACCCCCACCATCAAGAAGTGATAGAAATGGGTACCAAAGAAGGAACATAATGATGATAACCTCAATGGTCGACACCCAAGAGAATCCTTCAAGGGATCTTGTCGCTAACCGACTCAGTCCAAAAAAGTGGCCAACCTCGACTGCAGTCCATGAATCAAAAAAATCTTCATTCCGAATCAAGAGAAAAAAATTCATTGGGGTTGCTGCTAAAAGATCTAAATATAAGAAGAGGAGGATGAAGAGGAAGAAGATGCCATGAATGTAAAGTAATCTATATAGTTAGGAATAGTAATTTCTATGATGGGGCCTTTTATGACAATGGTGATAATTAGTGTCCACCACCTAGTCAAGTACACCAACGTCACTGTGAGGATGGGTCCATTTCCTATAGAGGTGGTCGCTCTTTAAAAGAAGGAGAAGAAGAAGAGGTAAAGGAGAATCACCTCAATACCAAATGCACCATGCTTAATGATATGTGGTACAAATGAGATGCCAAATGAGAACCAAAGATAGGGAGATCTCTCATCTAAATGATAAAATGTCTTAGATGAAGACCCAGATGGTAGTAATGATGCATATGATATAAATGATGTAGAGAACTACTGTCACAGGCCCTTCACCCACTCCTATGGCCGACCCACCAAACCTCCAAATACCTCATGTTTTTATAAATTTGGACCAAGTTTAGTGATTTTGATGGAAACAAACATTATTGGATTTATTACTATGTTATCTCCAGTTAATTGCAATTAATGAATATTTGATTTTTTTTTCATGCACTAATATTTTGGGTCCACCTTATAATGGAAAGGTTGATCAGCTCAAGATTGAGTAGACTAGGGTTAAGTTTGTCTTGACGAGTCTATATTATCAATTTTATGTATTTTTATCTTTCTTAAGTCAAATCATGTATTTGGTGGATACTAAAGTTTAAAAATCATGCACACACACACACACACAAGAGGGTGAGTTAATGAAAATATCAAAAGTTGGATTTTCTAAACTATTCATAATATATGATGCATATCATACTGTATGATCAACTAATTAAAAAATAACCAAAATAGCTAATTATGATAATTTATGCAAGATAAACTAACGTATTATATGATGTATATCATAGAGCACGATCAATTAAAAATAAGGATCCTAGCCACCAATCATAATTTAGGAAATATTTTTATATTCAAATCTTGTGCTGATCTTATTATACAATAGGTATCACACCGTATGATGTATTTAAATCTTATCAAAATTAATCTTATGATTAGGGAATGAATTTGAATTAGTTGATTTAGTTAGATTGTACAGGAAGATTTGACCAATTGTATTGTATGACCTGATTCCTATATGGGACGATAATTAAATTGTCCCCAATCATACTGGATGATAATCCAAGTCGTTTATATTGATCATATTGGATGATGCTCTGAATCCTCCTAGAAAATTAGCTCAATTTTTTGAACTAATCGTACAACACTTAGCTCTTCATATAGTACTAATAAGAGTACTTTAAACTAATCATAGAAGATGATCCATGATCATATTGAATAATCAAAATTTATAGAATTAAATTTAGGGCTTTTTGAGAGGCCTTATATTTAATTTCTCTCATTGACTTGTTTGAAAAAAAATTTCTTGCTTATTGAGTTTTCTTGAGAGGGAGCTTTCAAAAGATGTTCTAGGAGATCGTTGTGAAGAAGAGGGAGAGCATATGTATGAGGGAGAAGTAGCATGAGGGTAACACACGGTTACTCCAAGTAAGTATCTTGCCTTGTTCCTCCAAGTGTTCATCTAGTTTTTTTGGCTCCAGGGAGAAATTTTTAAGCTCAAAAATGTCGTTCTTTGCCATCTCCAGGACTGTGAGAAAGAAGTTTAGTGTACTCTTCCTTCTCCAGGAGGGAGAAAAAGTTTGATGGTCTGTTTCCAACTCTTGGAGGGTGATAAAGCATCTGGCTCTCCGCCACACTAGGTTTGGTGGAAGGGATTTATGTAAGGGCTTCTATGTCTTGCTGTGTGGAAAAAAGGAGAGACACTATAGTGATAGTGCAATACTCAAAGTGGAGGAATCCAAAGAGTGAACATAGGTTGTTGTTTGATCGAACCATTATAAATCTCTGGTATGTTTGTTCTTATTTCTATTTTCTACATTTTACTTTTTGCACTTTAAATTGATTATTACTGTTTAGTGAAAAATTGTACTAAATAATTAGCTCTACTAATTAAAAGTTCATCATCATTATTTTAATGTTTTGTTAAATTTTTCTTGCTTCCACACTAAGTAAAAATTGCTACTAGTTTTTTTTTTCAAATATTGAAAAATAAAAAAAAATTGTCTTTTTAAAAAAAATTAAGAAATTAGCTTTTAAATTTACCAATTCACCCCCTTCTTGTTGTGCCTCAGGCTAGTTTATTGAGGTCTCACAACTTCGTTGAACTTTCAAGTGTTATCAAAGTGATTCTTGAAATTTTGATTTTAACATCTTCAAGTAAAGATCCAATGGTACATTTTGGTAATAGGAATAATGCTGAGGGTTATTCCATAACATGTCTACCTTTCTTTAAAAATATCACATTCAATTTCAAGAAAATTTTCATATCAACATTTTGCAATCCATTGACTATAGAATTTGACATATGATTCAAACTAGATATTCACTTCCATCTCATATAGTTAATAGTGTTAAAACTGACATCCCCTTTAATGAATGGAGTTATGAGGATAGGGAATTCACATAATTAAATGCTAAAAATTTGAATTATTTCTTCTGTGCTTTAAAATTAAAGGATTATATGCGAGTTTCTACATGCGCTACTAAGAAGGAAATTTGGGATAGGTTATGCATCACTTATGAGGGAACTTATGAAGTTAAATAGTTCAGGCTAAACTTTCTAGATCATGACTAAGAACATTTTTGCATGAAATCTAGTGAGACTGTATCTGAAATATACACTAGGTTCACTGAGATAGCGACATCCTTACATGCACTAGGTAGTGAACTATCAAATTCTAAAAAAAAAAAGTTAATAAGATTTTATGATGCCTACCTAGCTCTTATGATGATAAAATAACTGCAATTATCGAAACAAAAGATTTGAACATTTACTTTATTGATAATTTACTTGGGTCAGTCATTGCTTACAAGCAAGAAATAAGTCAAAGGAAAAATGATGCGAGTGAAAATTAGAAGGAGAGAACTGTGGGCCTGAAAGCAAATGATTCAAACAGTAACAATTCTATAGCAGAGTAAGATGATATTTCCCAATGAAGATACAATAATTTAAAAGTTTTTTTAAAAGAAAGCAGAGGTCTCATCAACATCATTTAAGTAAAGGTAAGCATAATAAAAATTTTAAAGCTTCATCTAACATGATCTATTTTGAATGCAATAAACTAGGTCATCTTTGAATAGACTACCCCAACCTGAAGACTCACCTATTGAAGGAAAAGGGTAAAGAAAAAGAAAAATAAGAAAAGGGAAAATTCAGGAAAGGAATGAACTGGATGTAGAAAGAATTTTGGGCTGACTCTACCTCAGTATCATTGAACCATAGGAAGAATAGGATGTAACCTATGCCATATGGCTAACAATAATCTTGATTAATCAGATTAAGATGAGATATGTCAATTTTCCTATGAAGAATTATTTATTATATCAAAAAAATTCATGATTCGTATAAAAATTCAAAAAATTATGTATGCAAATATAAACGCTAATTTTATTACTTTGAAAAAAGAGCATATTAATTTGATAAATGAGCATTCTACTTTAGATAGAAATTATATGAATTTACTTGATAAATATGATGCATTAAATAAGATGCATACTGATCTATCTAATGCATATGATTCCTTGAAATTATTGGATATTAAACTAGAAAAATCATTCAAAGAATTAGAAGCATGTGCATTTGGAATAGATGAAAGTGAGCATGAATTAAAAATAAATATGTTCAATAAAGTGCAAATAAGTTTTTAGAAGAAAAAATAAAAGCACGTCAATGTAATAAACCATCACCTACCTTGGCACAGCTTCATAACCCTTCATCATAGCATGTATTATATATCCCTAGGAAGAGGCGCCATAACCCACTTAAATTAGTAAATCCATTTCCTGGTATTAGATGTTACTTTTGTGGTATTTTATGACACATAGCTCGCACTTGCACTATCCACCATAGGACACATTTATTGTGGAGGCCAAAATTATATGCATCACAATATAACATGCATTCATATCATTTATTCAAACATAAGGTGGAACCCAAACTCACTTGGGTTCCCAAATCTAATGTCTAAGTGACTTTATAGGAGTTCTATCATAAAAGACCTAGTGAAATCATATGGTACCTAGAAAGTGGATGCTTAATGCATATGATTGGTGATTTAAAATAGTTCATCACAATGGAGGCCAAGTCTAGAGGTAAGGTAGCACTGGGAGACAACACCACCAGGAAAGTGGTTGGCTCGGATATAATTAGAAACTCAATAAATTTTATAATTGAAAATAATTTATTAGTCGATGGTCTAAAGCATAACTTACTGAGCATCAGTAAACTACATGACAAGGGCTTTAATAATCTATTCCTTTATGCAAAATGCATGATCAATTTAAATGAAAAATAGGTTTTAGAAAGAAAATGACTAAATGCTTGACTTGAATTACATAAAATATTCTGATTCCTTTTGTTTAAAAACTATTTTTTATAATTCCTAGCTATGGAATAGGAGATTATGTCATGCAAGTATGAAGACCCTTAGGAATATTACCCATAAAAACTTTGTTAGAGGTATACCTAAGCTATACTTTATTAAGGACCACCTATGTGATGCCTACCAACTAGAGAAATAAGTTAGGTCTTCATTTCACTTAATCAAAGTCATCAATACTTCTAGGAAACTAGAAATCCTTCATATTGACCTATTTCAACTAGTTAGTACATCCAGCTAGGAGGAAAGACAAATGGATTTGTAATAGTAGATGACTTCTCTAGATTTACTTGAGCTAGTGTTCTAGCACATAAGAGTGAGTCGTTTGAGGACTTTAGAACTTTGCCCACATGGATTCAAAGAAAATTAGGATGTGAAATTTTATCCATTCATAGTGATCATGGTGAAGAATTTGAGAATGATAATTTTGAATCCTTCTTTCAAGAGATATGAATAAAACATAACTTCTCTACCCCTAGGACCCCTTGTTAAAATGGAATAGCTGAGAGAAAAAATAGAACCTTGGTAGAAATTGCTAGGACCATACTAGTTGAATATTCACTCCCTAGATACTTTTAGGAAGAAGTAGCAAATACTTGTTGTTATATTTTAAATAGGGTGAATGCTAGATCTAAATTAAATAAAACACCTTACAAACTTCTTAAGGATAGGACACACAATCTTTCTCATTTACATATCTTTGGATGTAGGTGCTCCATTCTAATCAATAAAAAAATTACACTTAGGAAATTTTAATCCCAAGTTTTTTTAATGTGTCTTCTTACGTTACTTATATGTAGGAAAAGATTATAAAATCTTTCAATAAGAGGATCTTGGTAGGAGAAGAGTCTACCAATATGATATTTGATAAAAAAGATAGGGCCTTTAAATCTAAACTTGAAGAAGAAGAAGAAGTAGAAATCATTCAAGGGGTAGAATGTATTATCATAAGAGATAGAGTAGAACCTCGGGAGCCACTACCTAAAGGATGGAGATATTCTTCTAGTCATCCAAAGATCTGATCTTAGAAAATCCATCTGAAGGTGTTCAAACTAGGCATGGACTTAAGAAGAAGGTTTATCATTCTACATTTATCTCTATGTTAGAACCCACTAACATTGATCAGACCCTAGTTGATGAATTTTGGATCCTAGCAATACAAAAATAATATAATCAATTTATTAGGAATGATGTTTGGGAGTTGGTGAGTAACCAAAAGACTAAAGTTTTGTAGGAACAAAATGGGTTATTAAGACTAAAATGAATGACTCTGGCATAGTAGTATGAAATAAGGCTAGATTAGTTACTAGTAAGATCATATTGAAGGGATTGATTTTGAAGGAACTTTTAACTTAGTAGCTAGACTATAAGCCATTTGAGTTCTTTCAGCTTTTGCTTGCTTAAAAGAATTTAAGTTATATCAAATGGATGTTAAAAGTGCTTTCTAAAATGGGGTTATCAAAGAGGATATATATGTTGAGTAATCCCTAGGTTTTGAGAACTCAAAATTCCTTGTCTAATAGAAAATAGAACTCTGTAGCAATATCTACTGCTGAAGTAAAATATATAGCTATAGGGAGTTGTGTTACACAAGTTCTATGACTTAAATAACAAATATTAGATCTTGAATACCTGTAGGGACCATTCAAATCATGTGTGATATCACTAGTGCCATTTACATATCAAAGAATCTAATCTAACATTCAAGAACCAAATACATAAACATTAGGCACCATTTTATTAGAGACCTTGCGATAAAAGGGGATATAAAGCTACATCTTGTAGCTACTTAAAATTAATTGGCATATATATTTAAAAAAGCCCTAGCCTTTGAAACCTTTAGCACCTTAAGGATTATACTAGGTGTTATAGATATTCATGCTTGAATAAGGATCATTTGTGTGTCTTTTGAATTTGTGTTGCTTTTGTTTATGTAAAATAAAGTTAAAAAAGAATTATGCTCTTGTGTGTCTTTCTTTAAAATTTATTTTAAGTTTGTTTATATTGTTTCTTGTGATTTATTTTGTGTTCTTTTTATGGAGCTTTTCTGATCATCACATACCACCTTCTGAATTTTTTTCACACCACACTGTATAATTTCACATCATACTATACAATCTTCACAAAAACACTAGATCACTGATCAAAGCACATCTAATGGCTAATATTCATCAATTAATTATGATCGTACTATTCAAAATATGACTTCATACTATACGATACCTGTGGAAATGATTGTTAGATAAATTGAATCCAGTTGGTACGATATTTAATATAATATCATACTCTACAAATACTTGTTCATATAAGATAATCTGACCAATCATTGATTATCCAGGTTAATGCCTAGAGATGAATGTCTTCTATCTAATCGACTAGTACAATTATCATCGTACTGTACTATAATAACACCTTTTTTGATTGATTGTACTAGTTGAAATTGAATGCACTCAATCATATTATATGATGTCTCTATTGTACTGCATAATTTGTCCATTCTATAAAAAGGGAGGAAATTTAATGCTTTTTTAACTGAATTCCTATTACACTATTCTTCCCTTCTCTTTAAAGATCTTGTTATGTGAAATGAACAGAGGAAAGCATTCACAAGCTATAGTAGAAAGTTCTTCTTAATGCCTCGTGGATCCTCATTTTGTTGAAGCTACTAACGAAGAAGCTTACAATCAGTACAAAACTGTTGGGATCATGCCTTACAATATCATAAACCAAAAATTTTTAAACTTTCAAGTACTTTATCTCTTTCATTGCACCACCCTTCAATTTATTCTCACACTTTCCTACATATTTAAATCAAAACTTCTTTTGAATTTTTTCTAGTATCTAAATCAATAGTGAGGGTACTACCCTCCAATCTTACATAAATAGGAGGCCTGTCAAAATCATCAACCAAGATTTTCATGAATCCCTCCACCTTTCCAAAATTTGGAAATAATTCACCTTTTAGCTTCAAATCTTGATTATAATTGGACCCCTTAAAATACTACCCTTAGAGAAACAAATCTTAGATACCACATCACCCATACCAATACTTTAGTCATAGATGATAGAATCATCCATCATATCCTTCTCAACTCCATAATTCCAAAAAATGGAGATCTAATTAACACCACACCACTTCTATCCATGACTACCTACTACATAATGGATGATATATACTTTAATGCGGCTGATCTAATCATTTGATTTCTTGAGCTTCTAACCCATAGTAGAGATCTTAGACATAAAAGAAGCCAAATCTTTCCTTAAGCCATATAATTTATTTCATCTGTAAATCCAAATATAGCTTTCAATTTTTTACACCCCAGATCACCTTCTAATTTTCAATTCCAATAGCTCCTTCCATATCCTTCATAGTGCTCACCACTGTAGTGTTCATTTATTATAACTTAGTTTTCATAATTATATTTTTATATCATGTGTGTTTTTAATAATTCCAAAATCTTATTATATTGATTACTTTTTTGCTTAACATATATTGGAAATATTGTTTTTGTTGCTTGTGTGTACTAACATTTTAGGAAAATCATACTCCAAACTATTGAAAACTTCAAGATAGAATAGATTAGGGTTTATTATAATTGAAGTATGTACTTTTTATATTTTTCTTGAGTATGAGAAAGTATTATTATAATTAGGTCACCGTGCACACACACATTGGGGGAGTATAAAAACCTGTATTTTTAAAACTAATCATATTATACGATTATAGATCGTACTGGATGATTTGACCTGAGTGTTCCTCCATAATGGAGTTGATCAAATCATGCCAGGAAAAAATTTTCTACATTCTGTTCATACTGTACAAAGTTAGATTCATACAGTTAACATCTATAGTATGAAATGAATACGTATGAGTTCATTCGAATAAACTCAAAATTTTTCTAAACTGATCACATATACTGTATGATTATAGGTTTGTAAAGATGACATCCAGAGTATGAAATGGGTGCGTATCAATTTATCCATATGAACAAATAAAATTTTTGAATTGTTCATACTATACGATCATAAGTTTGTATAGACGACGTCTAGAGTATAAAATGGACTTGCCCATTTTCATACCAAACTAATCAAGATTTTAGTTAAATAGATTGTACTGTATGATATTAATTTTGTATAGTATGCTATCTAGAGTATGAAATCGGTTCATATCAGTTCATACAGAATCGTTCGAGCAAATTTTGAACTGATCATATGTATGATATGCCATCAAACTGTATGATCCTTGATAGATAAATTGAAATTTTTAGTTTTTTAGATGATTTTTCATGTCACTCATATAAAAGACTTCTTAAAACTGAATGTCTAAGAACTCCTACAAATTTTATACTAAAAAATTCTTTTGAGAGTGCGCTTGGAGAGAGTTTGGGAGAGTTTTTATAATTGGAGGGAGAGATTTCTTAAGAGGGAATTATGAGGGGATTCAGAAGGTAGCCCAATGGTGAGTATCTCTTATTTTTTCTTTAAAGGCTTCTCTTCTTTCTTGAAGTTTCTTGGAAGAAGATTTTTCGAAGGAGCAACGGTACCGTACTGACACCAGGAGGGTGTGATAGGATGACGGTACTCTACCGACGCCAAGAGGCTGTGAAAGGATGATGGTTCTCTACTGACACTAGGAGGGTATGAAAGGATGACGATTCTCTGTCGACACTATGAGAGTGTAAAAGGATGATGGTACTTTTCTAGACTAGGGATTATTAGAAGAGAGGTTAATTTTATGGGCTTCTCTGCCTTACTGTGGGAGCAAAAGAAGAGTCACTTTAGTATCGTGCAATGCCTGAAGAGAGAGTCTTCAGGGAGTGGATGTAGACCACTATATATTTGTGTATTTTTTCTATCTTTACTTTTTAGTATTTTTATTTTCTGCAAGATAATTTGTAGTTGAAAATTTTATTTTGATAAATTTTCAATATGCTTATAAGATTATAAAAATAGTTTTTCTAATCTACCAAGAAACCCCCCCCCCCCCCTCTTGGTTAGCCTTGGGATAATTATTTTAGATCTAACAACATAATTAGACTTATATCATTATGTGGATGATGATCCAATGGAAGTAGAGGGAGGTCCAACCCCAACACATTTCCACTAATAGTCTCAGTAAGATATGCTGGTTTAGAGGTTTGACCGATGGGAGGCTTAGTTTGACACCTATGTAGCAGAGCAATAAAAGCAGCAAGATGATGATATGCCTCATTTTGATAACTACTTAGCACAACATCAACAATATCACAACAATGACATAGCTTGGTTTAGGGAGAAATTTTCTTCAATCCATCGATTCTTCCAACCACCACAACCACTTCCATCGAATTAGGATCCTTCATACTTCGAACCAGAACCAAGCTATGTCATTGTTCACCCTAAAGGATCCTTCATACTTCGAACCAGAACCATCGATTCTTCCAACCACCAAAATTAACCTCTTAGGAAGTGATTTAGGATCCTAATTCTGGTTCGAAGTATGAAGTATTGATCCATATCTTAAAGAATTAGGATCCTAAATCACTTCCTAAGAGGTTAATTTTCTTCAATCCATCGTTTCTTCCAACCACCACAACCACTTCCAAAGCTACCTCCAACAATATCAGAAGTTGGATTTTCTAAACTAATCATATTATATGATCCATAGCATATTGTACAATTAGCTAAAAAAAATCAAAACAACCGATTGTGATAATGAATGTAAGACGAACTAATCATACTGTACGATGTATATCATACTGCACGATCAGTTTAAAATTAGGATCATAGTCACCAATCATATCTTAGGAAATATTTTGAAATTTAACTTTTGTGCTCATCATATTATATGATAGGTATCATACTATACTATATGTTTAAATCTTTCCTAAATTAATCTTGTGATTAAGGAATAAATTTGTGTAAATTGATCCAGTCAGATCGTACTGAATGATTTGGCCAATCATACTGTACAACCCAATTCCTACATGGGATGATAATTAAATCATTGTCAATCATACTAGATGATAATCAATATTGTTTGAACTAATAGTACTAGATAATGGTTTGAATCATTCTGAACAATCAGCTTAATTCTTTGAATTGATTGTACAACACTTAGCTCTTCATACAATACTAATAGGAGTATTTTTGAACTAATCATACATGATGATCCATGATCATACTATTTGATCAGAGTCGCTAGAATTGTATTTAGAACTTTTTGTGAGGCCTTATCTTTAATCTCTCTCATTGACTTATTTTAAAAAAGGTTCTTGGTTGCTGAGTGTTCTTAAGAGGTAGCTTTGGGAAGAAGTTCTTGGAGAGCTTTGGGAAGAAGATGGAGAGCATGTGTGTAAGGGATAAATAGTGTGAGGGGACCCCACGGTTGCTCTGAGAAAGTGTCTTGCCTTGTTCCTCCAAGTGTCTATCTAGGTTTCTTGTGTGGCTTGAGGGAGAAATTCTTTAGCTCAAGAATATGGTTCTCTACCATCACCAGGAGTGTGAGAAAGGATTTCAAGGTACTCTACCTTCTCGAGGAGGGAAAAAATGATTGTAGGTATAGTGTCATCATATGGAGAATGATGAAGCTTTTGGCTTTCTGCCGCACTAGGTTTGGTGAAAGGGATTTTTGAAAGGACTTCTTGACGTTAATATGGGGAAAAAAGGATAGACACTATAGTGATAGGAAAATACTCACAGTGAAGGACTCTAGGGAGTGGATGTAGGTAATTATTTAATCAAAACACTATAAATCTCTAGTGTGTTTATTCTAATTTTTTTTTTGTATTTTGCTTTTTGCACTTTAAATGTGTTATAACTTCTTAGTGAAAAATTGTACTTAATAAGTAGCTCTATTGACTAAAATTTTATCATCGTTATTTTAATATTTTGATAAATTCATCTTGCTTCCATACTAAGTAAAAATTGCTGCAAGTTTTTTTTTCAAATATTGAAAAATATAAAAATATTGTTTATATTTTTTTAAATTAAGTAATTAGTTTTTAAATTCACTATTTCACCAGCCTTTTGGTGCACCACAGGCTACTTCATTAAGGTCTTACAATCTCCTTGAACTTTTAGAAATATCCCTGAAGGTGGTAATGGGGTTAATAACGTCATCCACCAACCTACTCCATAGAATATAACAAGTACCTCTGAGCTTGTGATGACTGCACAGCTAGAGGGAATAATCATCGAGAGGATCAAGGCTATCATAGTTTTTGATTAGGTGAAGAAATTTGTGGGAAAAGGTCATCTGTATCCTGCCAAATACAATAAAGTTACGTACCCAAAAGGGTACTCTATCCCAAAATTTAATACCTTCAACGGTAATAACAACCCCAGGCATCACTTGGAATAATTTAAAACCAATTGTTGAAATAAAGGAGGAAATGAGGCATTAATCTTCTGAGAAATTGTTAGTAGTTTAATGGCAACTACTTTTGAATGGTATTATGAGTTGCCAAATGAATTTGTGAAGACATTCATAGCGTTACAAGCAATGTTCATGAAGAGTTCACCAACTTGATCGAGAAGATAACCATCGTTGGCCTCGCCTTGGATAAGGGAAAAAGGGATGAGATATTGACCATGTATATTATTCGCTCGTGTAATTTAAGTATAAAATATGTATAGCAGTTTGAAGAAGAACATGTTGTACAGTTACTAATGGAAAACATAGATGATAATATGCAAACATTCTTATGCTTGGCACAATCACCAAATTTCAGGACTTGCTGGAAAATTTTAAGATTATAAAAGGCCACTCTGATTAGATAAAGAAAGCTAAGACCTCATATGCTAAAAAGGGTGAAACCTACGCTACATCATCTCTCAGGCCAAGTAAGGGAAAACATGTGGTTTACAATATAGATAATGGAAAGTAGTCGATGTAATTTAAAGACAAACCAAAACATGCCTACAACCTAACCTACAATCGAAGATGATACTCAAGGGAAATGATAAGCTACAAACTTTTTAAGGTGGAGGAGAACATCCAAGGAAGATAATGGGAACTAGTTATCAAAAATTCCTATCCCTCAAATATAAGATAAATAAAGAATATTTATTTAAGAGGGACAATATCACAAAGTTATTTCAACAAAAGTTAAAAGCATGCTTAGAACTGCCAGAGTATAGGAGGTCTAATGAGTCAAAAAATATTGGTGACCCAAATTATTGCCCATTCCATCAAATACTCGATCATCATATTGAAGATTTTTACATCTTCAATGATTGGCTAGAAAAAAATTCTAAGGAGGGAACGCATATTATCAAGCAATTTGTTGACTCATTCTAGAAAAGAATCAACTCGGGTGGTCACGTATTCTTCCATACCCCTGTTTGAAGAAAGAAGAAATGAAAATAATCCAACTCAAGAAGAGCAGTAGGAGACTATGATCACCAAGAAGATTATAAAAATGCCAAAGCAACTAGAAGGAAATCCAAGTGTGAAATGTAAATCTCCCACTAAGCCGGTGTAAGATTTGAATGCGCTGCCTACGGCACAAGCATCTATCTCCAAATAACATCCTAACCAAACTGGCTCATCAAAATCTGGAATGGTGAAGTCTTCCAAAAGAAAGTCCTAACGAAAAAGGCCTAAGGAGAAAAAGACAGTACATAAAGGGCTATCAATGGTTTGGATGAATATTATCAGACTGTGAGGTGTCCCATTAAGCTCATTGATTTTATGATAAAGCTCAAAATTGAGGAAGTAGAAGAAGCGGATGGAGACTCCCCTCCTGTGGAAACCCACTTAGTCCTTTCGGTGACACTAGAAACCCTAACAAAAGAAATATATATCAAAGAAATAGTTACTAAAAATTGTCTGACAATATCATCGATGGATTATAGTTCAGAGGAAGATCTGTACTTCTCAAATGAAGCTGAGTCTGAGTATGATATAATAATGCAAATGGAGAATTTGAGACTAGAGGGTGATTATGGACCCAAAAATAATCCTCTGGATGCTATGATGGCCGGCTATGAGGAAAACTCTCTATTAAATGAGTCTAAGCTAGATGAGATAGCATAAGTTCAAATGAGAAGTGCCAAAATATTGTCGTCTAAAGGAATGCCTAATAAAGACAAGGGGAAGGAGATAATTATCAAGAAAGATATTATCTGAAAATGCCATAAGAAAAAGGACACTTCAGCTAAAGGGTTGGGTGAGAAGACAACACTGGATTTTCCCAAAACAACCTAGGGAGTGACACGGATGAGGATGATATCATCTCTTGTAAATCTTAGAAAGTATTCCAATCAATAGTCAAAAGGAAAAAGAAGGCTAAATACTCATATTCTAACTACGGTTATGAGTCTACTGACATGAACAAGGTGTAGTGCGTATTCTCAAGAAGAATCAATTGTCTATCAATCTCAAACAGCATATTAGTAGTCACAAATCTTTCCACAAAATATTTCAAAGAAATCATCCCTTCAGAAATACATATTATTAAAGAGCTCTTAACACTTTTTTCGCCTCCTCTAAATAAGGGGACTAAACTAAAAAGTTTATTTTACAAATTTGTTGAACACAAAGAAGCTAATTTAGACTAATTTAGCTGGCTAATTGATTCTGGCGACATAATACCTACAAGAATGCCTATATATTATTCCAAGAATATACAAAGAATGTTGGGAAAGTGAGCTAACATTTGTACCACTAAATGACAAGCTTACTGAAAGTTCGATGGGGATGTTAAGCCCTATGAACTTAGTCCCAAGCTAACCAAGAGGGGGGGTGAATTGGTATTTTAAAAAAATTCTTTTCACAAAGAAAGAAAATTGCATAAACCAAATCACACCACAAAAAGAATAAATGCAGAATTTAAAAGTGCGGAAGTAAGAAAAGGAACACAGAAATTTATAATGGTTCGGTCGACTCGACCTACGTCCACTCCTTGGAGGCACCCTCCAAGTATTGCACTATAAAATGTGACTCTCCTTTAGCCCCCACGGCTAGGCGGAGAAACCCTCACAAGAACCTCCTTTTTGCCACCCCGGCAAGGCAGAGAACCTATCTCCTTTTGCTTCCTCCTGAAGCTGGCAAAGAACCAAAACCAAAAGAAAACTCCTTACCTCTACCGACCCTTCCACGGACGAGAAACTCTAGACGAAGACGACGTAGAGCGATCCTTGAAGCAACCCTTGTGAATCCCCTCACAAGCTCCCCCTCATAAGATCCTCTCTCTCTCCTCTCTCTCTTTCTCTCCTCAAGGTCTTCTCAGGTCAAGGCAGCAGCCAAAGGTTCTGAAAAATGTTGAACAAGAGCTCTTAAATAGAAGAGCTTCAAAAGAGCTCATTAATTGCAAGTTGCCGACAATATCGTCCAAGCCGATATGGACATCGGCCTGGCCGATCAGTACAAATCAATGAAGATCGGCCAGAGCATCGCCCTGGATGGAAAACAGGACGATTGAAAATTGGCTTGATCGTCCAGGCCGATCTCACGATCGTCCGGGCCGATCAGTTCAAATCAGAGAAAAATTGTCCTGACAATAGCTCTGGATAAGGGCTGGCCGATATTGATCGTCTTGAAGTAACTTAAGGTTTTTGACTAGATTGGCCTGGCCGATCCTGCGATCGTCCAGGACGATATGATCGTATCAATCATCCTTAATTACTCCCTTGATTTCCTGAACAATTATGGCATAATTTGTGAATATCGTCCAGGCCGATCCTAGGATCATCCTGGCCGATAATTTAAAGATACAGTATACCATAATTGACTATGGTGGCTACTTCTTTCTGTTTTGAGCTTATCGTCCTGGCCGATACACGTATCATCTAGGATGATCTGTTAATGTGCGCTACCTTAATTAAGATTCCTTAATTAGACTTTCTATTTTAAGCTGATCATCCAGGCCGATCCAAAAATCGTTCTGGCCGATATGAGTAAAAATAGAAATTCTAAGTCTCTCAAGTGTGTGTGTGAAGGGTTACAAAGCATCAGTCTCTTTGACTATTACAAGTAGACTCAAAAGGTGAAAATCAAACGTACAGACTGACTCAACCCTAAACCTACGCAATCCTGAACTTGGCTCCTTCTTGATCGTCCGATCTTCGATTCCTGAAAAGTTAGAAGCAACAAGCAGTCCAAGAGAAACAGTGTTTGTCAATCATCAAAACATAAGTCATGAAAAATAGATTTGCAACAATCTCCCCCTTTTGATGATGGCAAACACAAGTAGGAAAATAAATTAAACAAAAATAGGTTCATTAGAAAATCAAAGTTACAACTTTTTCCTACCACACCCTATCCTACTCCCCCTTTTGTCATCACAAAAAGAGGGTCCAGTAACAACAAAAAAACATCACAAAAGACTAACAAGCAAACTACAAAAAGATAAGAAATAACAACACAAAGCACAAACTAAAAGAACGAGGGATCCTGATCATCAGATGGAGGTGGTGGAGGTGGCTGCTGAAAGTAACTGGCAAGCGTGGTAAACTGAGCATTGAACCAGGCGATGTCCTGGTCATGCTGCTGCTGCTGGTGAGTAAGGAAACTTTCAAATCGGGCTAAATCCTCAGCGCGGTGATGCTCGTAACGGGCAATGTTCTCAGAGTGTTGCTGCTCCTGGGCAGCAACATAGGCGTCAAACCGGGTCTCCCAACGATCAAATCTCTCAATCAACTGATCAACCGGTGAGTGCTGGTGGAGAGGAACAGGGTCAGGAAAGGGAGCTGGAGCGGGAGCCTCCTCCTCTCTAGCCCCCCGAGGTTCTTCAGGGTGGAGATGAGTACTGTGAAGGGTGCTGAAGGAATTGTTTGAGTAGAATGGAGTTGGGAGGTTTGGTGGATTGGGATATTGAAGTTGGTATTTAGTTTCAAGAACATAGGCTATGATGTGTCCTAAGGCTAGATTTGGTTTCCTTTTGTGGCCTGGATCGCGAATTGTGGTTAGGTGATCAATGTATCGAAAAATTAGGTCCGCAGTGTTGAATTTCCTATGAGCCATGATGTAGAAGGTAGTGAGGGAAAGTAGAGGGGTGATGTGGACTCGGTCGCCGGCTTTTGAAATGACGGAGGTGCGAAGGACATGTTGGATTGTCCTAGCATCTCTGACTAAAGAGCTAGTCTCTCTAACATGGTAAGTTACATTGGTCTGGTGAAGAAAGTGATTTGTCGTGGACCAGTCAAGATCAGGGTCAGAGGCGATTATGTGCAGCTTATCTCCGGTGGTGGATAGCTGTAAAAGATCAACACAATCCTGATATGTGATTTCGACAGGGCGTCGATTCACATAGAAGGTCAGGGCTGTGAAGGTAGGGTTGATATGAAGGTTTGCGAAAATTTCTAGAAGAAGCTCTGAATTGAAAGGGAAAACAAGAGACAGAATGAAGCAAAGGGAGGTGTGAGAGAAAAGATCCATTACCGAGTAAGAGATGTGGACAGGATTGATAATTCTGGAGATAGTAATTTCACACTCTTTATAACGATGATACACGGCTTCATCTTCTGCTTCCCGGAAACGAGGGTCAATCCTTGCCCTCGAGGAACTCCCAGAAGTCTGTCGGACGTGTTTCCCACCAGCCATTGAGAGCACTAAGAAAAAACACAAAAGGAGAAATGATGAAGAGTGAAAAATCATGGTTGGATCTGCCTGAATTTAAAGAAACGGCCATATCATCCTGGCCGATCGCAGAATCGTCCAGGCTGATATGGTTCAATAATTACGTACAGGCCGATTGGTCAAAAAGGTGGTCCAATCGTCCGGGCCGATCAGATATCGGCCAAGCCGATTAGACACAGGCTATCGGCCCGAGGAGTCAGTCCGGACGACCATTGAAAAAGCAGATCGTCCAGGCTGATTAGATGTATCGTCCAGGATGATGCACAATAATTGATCGTACCGGCCGAAGTTAAAATGTTTTAAATGCTTACCACGTGTATCGTCCAGGATGAACAGTGGATCGGCCCGGCCGATTGTCCAATAATGGATCGTCCGGGGCCGAATTTAAAGATCAAAACGTGCTGACACGTGGATCATCCGGGATGATCCAGTGTATTGGCCAGGACGATGCACATAGAATGCATTGGCCAGACAAATATACTATCGGCCAGGACTATCACCATGAGTTTGATCAAATCATCCAAGACGATATAGTATCGTCAAGGACGATGAATTGCAGCAAGCACAGAAAAAGGTCAGTAGATGGATTTTGAACAGAATTTGTCATATCAGCCAGGACGATAGACATATCGACCAGGCCGATGTGACTTGAAATTGAAATCAAGAAAAGAATGGTGATGATCAAGACCCTCAAAAATAAAACAAAAGAAAAAACAGTCAAATACACAGAAAAAATAAAAACACATAATGAAAATCAAACACCGAATATTTTTTGGATTTTTAATTTTTCTAAATTTTTTTGTTTTGTTTTATGGAGGCATCATATGAGAATTTCTTTTCAAAAATTAAAACTTTTAAAGTTCCAAGAGATCAAGAAGTTTAACAAATCCCAATCAGAAGAAGATAGAAAAACTGATTCCGTTAACCCTAGATCGGATATCCTTCAGGGTACAAAATTCTTTTGGAAAACAGAGGCCTAACTCAGAATAACACAATATGATAAGAAGATCCATTCAAGACTTGTTTACCACTAAAATATCTCATAAATAATAAACCAAAGTAATTTTTCTCAATCATGGAAATTGAAATCAAGTCTTTGAAAGTATCACATAATTAATGAGTTTTCTAAGTTTTAAGAGTTTTACCAAAGAGATGATAGCTTGCATTTAGTGGGCTCATTTTATGCCTCTTGTCAATTTTATTGGCTCTTTGAGCATCTTTTGATTTTTTATACACTTTTGTGTACATAGCTTTCTTTCCAATTTGGCTTCATTGGCCTCTTTCCTTTTTAACTCTTGCAGGCTAAAAACTCTTTAATATACCCTTAAAAAAGACTTAGTTGTGAGTATATCCTCCAAATATTAGAGAATAGGAGCTCTCTCTCTAACATAGGGAAGAACAATCCATAAAACAAAATTAAAATCTCATGATAAATGCAATGGCAAGATTTCAAAAGCTTGAATGATATCTGAGAATTTTGGCTATTATGCATAAGATAATTTAATGTAGCAAGATAAGAAAGAGATCTTAGATGAAAAGCCATTGGTTAAACTGAGTTTAGACTTTTGTTTTAGAGAAGAAAATCATGCCACTAAACAAAGTCAGAAGAAGGGAAAACATCAACAGTTTACTCCCTTTAACCAATTTAGAAAAAGCTAAACCCTATCTCCAAAACTCCAAAATTTAAAAGCTTGAAAAGTTTCATCATATGGAAGGCCAAAAATAAAGAACAATGTGAAAAACAAAAACACATAAAATAATAAAGAAAATTAAAAACAACACAAAGTGAGCATAAAAACTAGCACAAACAAATAAAACAAAATAAAAGACACACCAAAAGCTAAAGATTTCAAGCAAGTGATAAACCAGCAGATTTAAGCAATTTTGAGCTGCGAGCCTCCTTAGGTCCAGTTATCTTATGCTCCCACGAGGTCTTTGATGAGAGCACTCCTGCAAAACTCAACAACAGTCAGATTTAGGAACCCAAACAGGTTTGGGCTCCTTCTTAGGAAACGTAGAGTGCAATGCAGATGTGGTATGCTTTGAATCATGCATCTTAGGTCTCCACACCCAATGTGTACTATGGTGAACTGTGCAAGTGTGTGAGATGTGTCCTAGCATGCCACAAGAAAAACATTGAACTCCAGGAAAAGGTTTTCTTAAATGGTTTGGGTAAAAATGCATCTTCCTAGGTTTTGGCTTTTGATTAGTAGTTTGTGTCATCCTAGCTTTCTTACATGTTTCAAAATCATTTTGAATTCTCAAGTTAGTTCTTTTTAATGCATCATTCTCAATCCTCAAATTTTTCTCAATCTCTTTAGATTTCTTAAGATCATCCTTAAGTGAGGTGTGTGAAGCTTTTAATGCATTACTTTCATCAACTAATTCCAAATGCTTCTTGTTTAATTCATCAAATTCATCAAGGAGAGCCATGTGATTTGAATCAATCATTGCACAATCTTTGAGAAAAACTTCATGCTCTTTTTGTAGATTTGAATGTTCTAATTTTATGCTAACATGAGTTTTCTTAAGTTTTTTGTATGATGTATGGATTTTTTCACAAATTTCAAACAATTCATCATAGGTTGGTTTACATACCTCTTCCTCATCATTTTGATTTTCTCCCATGAAACACAAGTTTGTAGTCTCTTCCTCTGGTTCAGTCTCAGAGGAATCAGTACCAGATTCTGCCCAGAAACCTCTTTGGATTTTCTTCTTCTCCTTCCTAGACTTAGCTTTCTCCTCACCTTTTTCCTTTTCTTTGCTTGAATGATTTTGAAGTGTAGGACAATCAGCTCTTACATGTGCAGGTTTCCTGCATTCAAAACAAACAACATCAGAAGATCCTTTAATATATTTATGATCCTTACCTTTTCTCCAACTTTGATGATGCATTTGTTTCTTCCTTAGAAAGCTTTTGAATTGCCTTGTGATGAAGGCAATTTCGTCGCTTTCAGACCCGGAAGATTTAGAATCCGATTTTTGCGCCTTCAATGCAATTGTTTTCTCCTTTTTCTTCTCACCTGCATCAAGATTTCTTTGATTCACCCCTTGCACGTAAGCAATGAGTGAGCCAAGCAAGTTATCAATAGAATAGGTGTTCAAATCTTTAGATTCAGTGATGGCAGTAATTTTTGCATCATAAGACGAAGGCAAGCATCTCAAAATCTTGTTAACTTTTTCATAGTTCCAAAGTTCTTTTCCTAGTGCATG
The DNA here is from genome assembly GCA_016618105.1 of Dendrobium huoshanense. NCBI lineage: Eukaryota > Viridiplantae > Streptophyta > Magnoliopsida > Asparagales > Orchidaceae > Dendrobium > Dendrobium huoshanense. Next base: position 34,107,090 of record CM028347.1, read on the forward strand.
CAATGAAGTAGCAATCTGAGTAAACCTTGTGTACATATCAGAAATCGATTCATGAGGTTTCATACGAAAAAGTTCGTAGTCATGCAAGAGAATGTTTAAACGGGATTGTTTAACTTCATTAGTGTCTTCATAAGTGATGCACAATTTATCCCAAATTTCTTTACCAGTTTTGTAAGTTGAAACACGCATATAATCCTCAGATTTCAAAGCACAGAAAAAACAATTCAAACATTTCGCATTTAATTGAGCTAAATCTCGTTCATCAAAAGTCCATTCGATAAAAGCAACTTCAGTTTTAAAACCATTAATTTCACGAGAAGGTGGAGAATAACCTTCTTGAATAAGCATCCACATGCGATAATCAGTAGATTGTAAAAAAGTTGACAAGCGAGTTTTCCAAAAATCAAAAGGTAGGTTATCGAACAGAGGAGGTCGGGTAATAGAATACCCTTCCGTAGTGTTGCGATTCCCAAAGTTAGACATGGATCAAATTCAAAAAGTTTTCAAACTTTAATTTTCGAATCAGACTCTGATACCACTTAAAAGTTCGATGGGGATGTTAAGCCCTATGAACTTAGTCCCAAGCTAACCAAGAGGGGGGTGAATTGGTATTTTAAAAAAATTCTTTTCACAAAGAAAGAAAATTGCATAAACCAAATCACACCACAAAAAGAATAAATGCGGAATTTAAAAGTGCGGAAGTAAGAAAAGGAACACAGAAATTTATAGTGGTTCGGTCGACTCGACCTACGTCCACTCCTTGGAGGCACCCTCCAAGTATTGCACTACAAAACGTGACTCTCCTTTAGCCCCCACGGCTAGGCGGAGAAACCCTCACAAGAACCTCCTTTTTGCCACCCCGGCAAGGCAGAAAACCTATCTCCTTTTGCTTCCTCCTAAAGCTGGCAGAGAACCAAAACCAAAAGCAAACTCCTTACCTCTACCGACCCTTCCACGGACGAGAAACTCTAGAAGAAGACGACGCAGAGCGATCCTTGAAGCAACCCTTGTGAATCCCCTCACAAGCTCCCCCTCACAAGATCCTCTCTCTCTCTCTCTCCTCTCTCTCTTTCTCTCCTCAAGGTCTTCTCAGGTCAAGACAGCAGCCAAAGGTTCTGAAAAACGTTGAACAAGAGCTCTTAAATAGAAGAGCTTCAAAAGAGCTCATTAATTGCAAGTTGCCGACAATATCGTCCAGGCCGATATGGACATCGGCCTGGCCGATCAGTACAAATCAATGAAGATCGGCCAGAGTATCGCCCTGGATGGAAAACAGGACGATTGAAAATTGGCTTGATCGTCCAGGCCGATCTCACGATCGTCCGGGCCGATCAGTTCAAATCAGAGAAAAATTGTCCTGACAATAGCCCTGGATAAGGGCTGGCCGATATTGATCGTCTTGAAGTAACTTAAGGTTTTTGACTAGATCGGCCTGGCCGATCCTGCGATCGTCCAGGACGATATGATCGTATCAATCATCCTTAATTACTCCCTTGATTTCCTGAATAATTATGGCATAATTTTTTAATATCGTCCAGGCCGATCCTAGGATCGTCCTGGCCGATAATTTAAAGTTACAGTATACCATAATTGACTATGGCGGCTACTTATTTCTGTTTTGAGCTTATCGTCCTGGCCGATACATGTATCGTCCCGGATGATCTGTTAATGTTGGCTGCCTTAATTAAGAGTCCTTAATTAGACTTTCTGTTTTAAGCTGATCGTTCAGGCCGATCGAAAAATCGTCCTCGCCGATATGAGTAAAAATAGAAATTCTAAGTCTCTCAAGTGTGTGTGTGTGAAGGGTTACAAAGCATCAGTCTCTTTGACTATTACAAGTAGACTCAAAAGGTGAAAATCAAACGTACAGACTGACTCAACCCTAAACCTATGCAATCCTGAACTTGGCTCCTTCTTGATCGTCCGATCTTCGATTCCTGAAAAGTTAGAAGAACCAAGCAGTCCAAGAGAAACAGTGTTTGTCAATCATCAAAACATAAGTCATGAAAAATAGATTTGCAACACTTACTTCTTCCAAAACCTCTGGTATATGTTCTCACAAGAAAAGGTCTTGAATTCATCATATAAAATACCCCCAAAAAGATATTTACCAAACAATCATATACATGAAAGTTGAATATAATCACAGTGAGAAAGAGGAAATCTATGAAGTTGATATTTACAATTATCATCCCGTAAAATCCAAACCTATGCTAGAAGAGCTTGACAATGGTGGATAGATAGCTACTATGGATGAGCTAAAAGAAGTCAACTTGGGGAATGAAGATGACTCTCGCTTAACCTTCATTAGTTCCTTTCTATTAGAAGACCACATGAAGAAAAAAAATGAGCTCCTTTGTGAATTAAGGGGCTACTTTTCCTTGACATATGTTGAGATGCCCGACTTATCCCCTAATATATTGGTTCACATATTGGCAAATAAAATGGATGTAATGCCCATCAAACAAGCTCCAAGGAGAATAAGTTTAGAGATTGAAGAAAAAGAGAGTATATAAAATGAAGATTCTTATAGATGTAAGCTTCATTCTAGAAGAAAAATATTGATTGGATCACCAATATCATTCCTATCATGAAAAATAATGGTCAGATCAGCATCTGTATCGATTTTTGATACCTCAATAAGGCTTGCCCAAAAGATAATTTTTTTCACTCCATTTGTCTAAACTCTTAGTGGATAACACATCCAAATATGACATGTTCTCATTTATGGATGGTTCATCATGCTAAAATGAAATCAAGATGGTGCTTGAAGATTAAAAGCACATATCATTCAGAACATCCATTATTATATTATGCTACATCATTATGCCATTCAACTTGAAAATGCTGGTGCTACCTACCAGCGTGTTATCATGTTAATTTTTAATGAGTTAATACATCGAAAGGCTGAGTGTTATATGGATGACCTCGTCGTTAAAAGTATAGGAAAAAAGACCACTTAAATATTCTAAGGATCATATTTGAGAGGATTAGGAAATTTGATCTGAAAATGAAACCTCTTAAATGCGCCTTCAGTGTCTAATCTAGGGAAATTTTTAGGGTATGTTATTCAACATCAAGGCATCAAAATTGACCCCAATAAAATCAAAGCGGTCATTGTAATGTTGCCTCCCAAGAACCTATGAAAATTCTGCTTGTTATAAGGGAAGTTAGATTTCATTTAGTGATTCATATTGAATATAAAGGTAGGTGCCAATAATTGTCCAAACTAATAAAGAAAGATGTCCACTTTAAATGAGACTCAAAATATGAGGAAGCTTTTTATAGTATCTAGATATACATATTAAATCCTCCTATTCTTAGAGTGTTAATTTCAGGAAAGTCTCTTATGTTATATATTGTCAGTCTGTAACAGTTACTTAGAGCATTATTGGCCCAACATAATGAAGAGGGAAAAGTGAATACGCTCTACTATATCAGTTGGAGGTTGATTGGAGAAAAATACATTATTCGCCAACTAAGAAGCATTGTATAGTGTTGATTTTTGCTGTTAAAAAACTCCGCCATTACATGCTTTCTCATAAGATTACATTAATATCAAAGATCAATCCACTAAATTTCTTGATGAAAAGACCAATTTTAATAGGTTATTTAGCTAGGTGGACATTGATACTATTATAGTTTGATATCACGTACATGCCATAAAAGATAGTAAAAGGATAAGCCTTGGGATATTTTCTTTGCTGTTAAAAAACTCTGCCATTACATGCTTTCTCATAAGATTACATTAATATCAAAGATCAATACACTAAATTTCTTGATGAAAAGACCAATTTCAATAGGTTATTTAGCTAGGTGGACATTGATACTACTATAGTTTGATATCACGTACATGCCATAAAAGATAGTAAAAGGACAAGCCTTGGGATATTTTCTCACTGCAAATCCTTTCCCTATAGATTCTTGCCCAATAATGATTTGACCAATGAAAAAATCATGCAAACAGAGGAAAAGGATAAGCTATAATTCTTGGAGATGTATTTTAATGGAGCATCATCGATTAAACCTGCCCAACTCCTAAATCTTGTAAAAGTCTTAGCCGGCATCTGCCTCATTTTCATAGGGCCTTGGGAAGCATAATAAGATTTTCATTCAGTTTAATTGAACCTCAAACCAATAATGAAGCTAAATATGAAGCCCTGATAGTGGGTATGGAGATTATAATTTTTTGTTAAAATTGAAAATCTTTAAATCTACAACGACTCTTTGCTTATGATAAATCAATTTCACAGCATCTATAAGATTTGCAAATTTTAAATAGCCTAATACTGCCAATAAACCCTCTAGCTTCTGAAATAAGTGCCAAATATTAAGATAGCTCAAGTTCCTCGAGATCAAAATAGCATAATAGATTACCTAGTTTAATTAACTAAGGAGATTGTGAATAACAATGATGAGTAGCCTATGCTGATTGGGGTTTAAACTCTTCGGGTCCTAGAGTCAGCACTACTATAATTCTCGTATATAGAGGGAATAACCAATTCAAACTAGCAGGATACAACTCTGGGTGATCCTCAACCTCCCTAGCAAATCATTATTAACAATAAACCAGAAGAACGTCATGTAGTCAAAAGATATAAATCCAGTAAATGCTCAGAGTCATTATTGCATTGCTTAGATGTTGAAGTAGAAGATGATTGGAGGATACCACTCATCGACCACTTCAAAGAAAACAAACTCCTAGCAGACAAATTCATTGTTGTATAAATTAAAAAGAGAGTAGTGCGATATGCATTTGTCAATAACATATTATATAGGGGAGCCTTTAATCAAATATAGTTAAGATGCCTAAGAATCAAAGAAGCTGATAGAGTGGTAGAAAAAGTCCATGAAGGACTTCATGACACACATCAATCAGGTCCCAAGGTGGCCATTAAAATAAAGAGGATGGGATTTTACTAACCTTTAATGATGAAGGATTGTATTGACCACACTAAGAGGTGCCACAAGTATCAAATTCAAGGCGACGTTATACATAAACCGCCAAATCTACTGCACCCAATAGAAGCATCCTAACCATTTGAGTGTTGGGGCACAAATATTTTTAGGATGATAGATCTATTGTCATTAGCAGGACATCACTTTATCTTGGTAGCAACCGATTATTTTTCCAAGTAGGTAGAATTGGCTCCATTCAAAAAAGTTATGCTCAAGCACATGGTCAACGTCTTCACCCATAATAGTGTTAAAAAATTTGGTGTGTCATGCCATATAATCTCATACAATGGCACAACATTTAAGATGGTTATAATTTATAAGTTTGTTGATCGACATAGAATTAATTGGTGATACTCATCTATATATAACTTAAAAGCAAATGGCTTGATAGAGGCCTTCAATAAAATGCTCCCGAAGCTGTTGAAGAAGATCCTCACCAAGAAATACAGAGAATAGCATACCAAGTTGGCAGATGCACTATGGGAGTATTATAGTACTTATAAGATGTTGATCAAAGCCATTGCTGCTACTAGAGATCAAACTGTCGTCACTTGAAGTAGCAATTTAGTATGATCTCACTTAAGAAAAAAATGCTCACCATAGAATGAAAGAACTTGACGCACTCAATGAAGTCAAACTGTAAGCTTAACAAAACATAGAAATCTATCAGGCAAGGATGACAAAGTCCTTAGATTGGATGGTGTGTCAACGAGCATTTCAAGAAGGGGAATTGGTCATGGTACTAAGAAGGCCAATCATCCCAAATTATAAAATCAGGAGGACCCCTTCATCATCGAGAAGGTATACCAAGAAGGAGCTTATAAGTTGATTGATTTAAATGGTCAGAGCCTTATGCCACCGATCAATTGACCGATATTTAAAGAAGTATCATGCATGAAAATCATTTGAGAAAATTTTATGTCCAATGTACTATGCAATGATAAAAGTTTTATCTATATATATTTCTTAATGTATGTATGTTTTTATCTATTTTGAAATTATCTTGCAACCCAAGAATGCATTTCAAAATCCCCCATATAAGATTGGGGTCATTTTAAATATTTATTCAGGACAACATCGCACCGCATGCTAAAATCCTTAAATAAATATTTAAAATCTAAAAATAAGAAGTTTATATAAACTCTTCCTTTAAGATAGGGGAAACTTTCAATATTTCTTAGGTGGAATCATGCTACACACCAACATAGCCAAATAAATTATTAAAATCTCAAAATTCTAAATTTATTTCATTTTAAAATCTCCATGTATGATAGGAAGAATTTTAAATATTTATTTGGGTAAAAATCATGCTACATGCCAAGATCCTCAAATAAATATTTGAAATCATTATGCTCAACATTCCTTCAAAGAAGGATACAACAATTTTCACCATCAATGCATATGCATGTGATTTTTTGAATGTTAGAGGCACCACCTTCTCCAATATACCAAGATTTTAAAAGTCAAGAAATAGACTTCTATGACTGCAAACTCAAACAAGTCTATCCAGAGAAGCTTAAAGTTTTTCAAAAGCCTGAAACTTAAGATTTGATTGGGTGTAAGAGGCCAAGTTCAATAATCCCAAATAAGACAGGATCATTGGCAGCTATATCTACTCAACTCGCCAAAAGAAAGGTTGTAGTAGTAGAGGCCCCACTTCATCAACCTGTTAGTAGGGACTATTAGAAGTATGAAGGCTAATTTGACTTGACAAATTCAAGTAATCGTAGTCCATAAGATTCTCCTAATTGGCTGACGAATCAATATTCTAGTTACAATAAGGACATAGAATTCACCTAAGTCGAGACTCTTCATAGTTGAATCAGATGAGATCGATCCAAAGGGATGTCTAAAAATAAAAAATTAATGTGTGACATTGCCCAAATGACATCCGATCGTAAAATAGAATTTGACATTACATTTGGAATATCATCTACACCAAAAACAAAACTACATTTAATTTGTTTAACTAGGATTGCTCAGTGAAGCAGCATGAATCCCAAGGCGATGACATGCAAACTAAGGAAACTAGCTTGAAACTCCATATAAACAGCATCTGATCACAAAATAAACTTCACCCTTATATTTAAAACATCATCAATACCTATGAATGATAGCCAATTGGAGCATTTAAAGACAAATGAGGAGGTCTGCACACATCTCAAGGCAACACATATAAATAAGGAGAATGATGCGCGACATTGCCCAAATAATGTTTAATCACAAAAAAAAAATATTTACCGTTGATTTCAAAACAACGTAAACACTAAAAAGCAATGTCAATTTGGAAAATCAAAAAATTATGCATGTCAATCGACATTAATTTTGAGGAGATTTCATGCAAATTGAGAAAATGCAAGAAAATCAAAGTAATATTAATCAACTAATGTGTTGCCATCATTTCAGTTTGGCAAAAAATATTAACATAACATCAATGTTACTTTTAATTAAAAAAAGGAATATCAGAAGTCAAATGAAATTTCAAAACATAATTAATTTGATTACCTCATTTTAGTCGAACCTGTTGTCAGAAATTCTATAAATCTCACTAAAATTTGCTTCTCGTCTCTTCCTTCGCCTCTAATGTTATCATCCACTTTCTTTAAAATGAGAGGTGAAGTAACTTGTTCAGCTCTCTTCATTATATTCCATTTTAACAAGGCTTTTCTCATACCTCAATAGTTCCAAACTCCTCTGTCCGTCCTTGAAAAGAAAGTCATGACCCTTTTAATCGCAGAACCCACCACCGAGCCTATCTAACCCATTAATTTTTGTTCACCCTCTTCCTTCCTCAATCCAACAACTAGAACTCATATGTCCATACCCTACAACCCTTTCTTAAATCTAAAAACATAAATTTCCTCACCTCTTCAAGTTAAACCGAGCTGTCCCTCATCTACTTACTATCCACAGTGTCAAAATCCCCCAACAAATGCAAATTCCTATCTAAATTGACTCCCAAACTCTTAAACTCATGCAAGAAGAATGAAGAATCAAGCATCTAGCTCCTTATCTATCTTTTTCCAACTATTTTCCAGCTCTTACTCATGTTAATATACTTCTCACTAGTAACATGTAGCTCCCTCCTAACCCTCATGTAATAGAAAAGGAAGACAAAGTTATGAGCCCCTCTTGGTCTTTTTTTCCTCTTTTCCAATAATGGCCATTTGATTCCTTAGCCAACATAAAATCAACCATCCCCTTTTGCTTTACCCACATGATATGTACAGAGCCTAACTTCCTTTTGCAACTATTCATCCCATCTATCTAAATAGTCCCGTAAACCCAATCTAAGATCTATCTCTTAAAGCACACCTACATATTTGCACTCTAATGACCTATACACCTCCCTGCTAAACATTGACCCAACAACAGATTGCAAAATTCAACATATAAGAGGCCACCTAAACTTATATTCATCATGTTTTAAAAAGGTTCACTGATCTCCTTTTTTCTAAAAACAAAAAATCAATAGTGAAACCAACCCAAATAATTTCCACCTCTAAAATCAACCCGACTCAACAAAACAGTAAGCTTCTTGTTTTCTTTTTATCACATATTTTTATTATTTTCCCTTTAGATTACTAATAATTATTGTTAATTGATGTGTGTGATTTTTATAAACATCTTAGTAGCGATTTCGTATTATTGTTGTTATCAATCACATATGCATTTTTGCAGGTGTTTGTGCATGTATATATTCATATGTGTGTACCAAGACCGAAAAAAAGAAAGTATGTTTCAAAAATGATGATAATGATGATGAAATAAAAAAGTGGAAAAAAGAAAAAAATGCAAAAAAAAAGAAAGGAGATTTTTGTAATATGTGCATTTTTTATTACCATCATCACCACTCATCGCGTAGGTATAAAGTGTTAAACTTTAAAACCCGACACTCGATGCTTGTGGCAAGATGGTAGACCTCCCTATGAGATCACTAAGCACAGTGGGAAGGAACCCAGTGCGATGCTCGTGATGAGGCGGGTAAGCCTTGAAGTGCTCATGTAGCATGATGAGGATAAAAACTAAGTACTATTAAGCGCTTACATAGCATAGCGGGGAAAAGAAAATTATACCATCTTTTAAACAGGTACCCAAAGACCCTTAAGGGCTCACTTAGCATAATTAGGATTGAAAATATTTGGTCATGGTATCATTTGACTTCTAACTAAAACGCTCACAAAGCATAGAAGGGAAGGATGTGTCTCCCTAAATTTTCCCTAAATGGAAGAGATGCCGGTAGACTTCCAAATTTTATAGTGACAGGGGCTGACATTGAATAAATGATATGAATTGAACAAAGAACTTGAATTAAATAAAGGACTTGAATCAAATTTGACTACAAGGAATTTGAAGTTGATATTGAACAAACAAAAGTGAACTTGAATATGAACGAGAGTTGACAAGAATTTGGAATTGATTTGAACTTAACTAAACAAATATGAACAGGGAGCAGAACTCAATTGAAATAATGAGAACTTAAACTCAATTTTAACCACATAAAACTAAACTTAAAGCAATAAATTATACTTCAATTAATGCATAAAAATGAATATATGATTTGTCAAAGGATAAATAATCAAATACAAATAATCAAATATGAAGCCTGTGATAAATAAAGAATCTTGGACTTGACTCACTCACAAGAAATATAATCAGATTAAAATATAATGGCATGATTACAATCAATGATATAAAGTTCTCATTTAATATCAAGAGGTTACCATGTCAACTAAGATAAAAACATTAATATGCGAACAAAAGACTCATTGTATACAATAAATGATGACTGAATCATTTATGAGCAAGAGCTACGAGCATGTCAATATCAATGCAATTAATTAAATATGCATAAATGGTAGCTAGAAATATGTAGTGATACGCTCATAAGCAAAGCGGGGAGAAGGTGTGATTAATTCATAGCAACATCCACGAATAAAGATGATTGATACAACCCACCCAACAATTAATACGAGTTTAAAAATGGGCCCATTCATTCACTTGTAAGCATTGATGATTGGCATACAAACAGATGCAACATTGTCTCTAACATCAATTGTACAACACAACCTCATGCAAAAACATTCATCCATACAAGAAGCAACGATCAACCATGTAATGAATGGTCAATTAAGGGTGTTTCAAGAATTCAAAGTGAGTGCAATTTGCATGAAATTAATACCGCTGTAGTCCATATGCAAGCAAGAATGAAGAACCCACCTGTGAAAAAACATTATGAAGATGACATGAAACACCATAGCATGTCAACTCCATGTAAAAATGTATAGTACAACATGTTGTAAATACTAATGCCTATTGAAGGCAATGGGACGTGTTTTGTATGCATGATGATACACATGCGAGTGATGATTGGAAATAAGTAGAAAATGTTACACCACCCTTATAGTCAATAACTATGCAATGGTGATCAAATATATTAATGTGTTGCAAGAGGAAGCAAGTGATATAGAACAAGCACAAGGTTCTATGAGCTGCTATAAGAGACCCGCTGACTACAAGCAGAAGACATACAAGTATATGCTTATGTTGACCTCATTTTTGTATGAGGTCACTTTTAACTCTTTCCTGAGCTCTAGACCCTAGGATCTTCCTAGTTCCTATCCCTTAGGTCCAGTCCAGATCTTAAACTCAATCCAAACCCAAAATCCTTAGGCTAAAGGCTTAGGTCCTAAAGCCCCTTCTAGGTGATTTTTCCATCACCTTGAAACCTAGACAATTGACATCTGATTTAAGGTCAATCAATTTCATATTGATGTGACATGTTTCTAGTGTCAATCCTTTAAATTTGAGCCCATTCTGAGGTCTCTAACCCCAGAAACTTGATTGAAATCCAAAGGCTGTAAAACCTTCAAATATTTACAGTCTATGCCACTGAGCCTTTTGCCCAGTGAATTTTGACCTTGGAGCTTTCTACAAAGCCTCCAATCACTTTCAAACCTTTGATCCTGACCCATTGAGCAGTAAACTACATTTTGCTAGACTCATTTTGACCCCTAATTGACCAGGGGTCAAAATGACCAAAATACCCCTATGGGACTCAAATACCCATTTCAACCCAAATGAACTTCAATTGCTCGAAACCACATCCAGCAAGTTTCAAATATCAAACCCAACCTATTGGACCCAAACCCAGGCCATGGGTCAACTTGGTTGACCAAGTCAACCTAGGTTGACCAAACATGCCCTTAAGGGTCAAAACAGGCATTTTGATTGAGTTAACCTCCCAGACCTGGTGACCACCTCCAATGGTCTTCAAATATCATTTCAAACTTGTCCAGTCCAGACCCACCCCTCTTGGTTAACATAATTGACCCAGTCAACATAGATTGACTCAATGAACCCTTAAGAGTTCAAATGAATCATTTCGATCCATTTAACCAGATCAATGTCTTCAAACTTTCAAACTCATCCCATTCAATGTCTTGAATATTTCTAAAACTATTTTGAGTCCCACCCAACTTGGGTTGACCAAGTCAACCCTCATTTTTTTTTGTCAAAGCCATATGGCTCATGCTCCTAATTCTCCTAGCCTTGACTCTTGACTTTTGACCCTTGACCAAACTATTCCAAATAACTCTCCATACTCCCCAAATGCAACATCATCAATTTTGACCAGGTTGACTGGTCAAACCAAGTCAACAAAGCCTTAAATCTTCCTTTGAAATGGTCAAACTCTATCTTTTGACCTCAAGCACATTGCCCTTAGGCTTGGGGTCTCTCCCATCTGCTGCTCCTGCTCCTCCTATGCCACCTCAGCCCCCCTTAACCTTTTGACTGGTCAATTTGGTCAACAAAGGGTTTGTGGAGGAGCCCCATGGTCAAACTCACATGTGAGCCTCCTTCTAACTAATCTAGGCAGCTAGGTTAATCCTAAATGAGATCTAAAGCTCTCTAATAGGCTCCCTAACCAAGCTCAGCCCTTGGTTTAGCCTTAAGTGGCAATGGTACCCCCCACTTATCCCAAGTCCACCCAATGGGAGCAAGGCTTGTCCATCCTTTGAGGCAGCTTTCCAACTGTTCTAGGGACACGTGGCATTATCTGGGGAGCTGGTGAGTCGATCCTAGCCATCCAAATTACTTGGGGACGTTTGAATAAGAAAAAAGGCTCAAAATGAGCCTCATTCGAACCCTAGCCTTATCTCTCCTCTCAAGTAACCCCAGAGCTGACCACCAGCTCCCTTAAGCTCCTTAGATCCCCATCTACCTATCCCCAGCCTAATCCGGCCGACCAAAGTCACCAGCGATCATCTTTCCGGCAAGATAAGGGCTTTCCATTCAAGCTTTTGTTGCAGTAGATCCAGGCATCATGGACTCGAGGTGTCTTCAGCAAATTGGAGCGTGGACAGTCTACAAGTGCAACAAATCTTTAAGCGGTTTAATCCGACCATTAACTGGTGTATAAATCGAAACCCTAAACTACACACTTAGCATTAATTAGCTTTCTGATAAGTTCGTTTTAAGTATTGAAATATATCGCCCAAAATTTTTGTTCATAATATTTATTTAAGTTTAAAATTTCAAGGAGATTGATTGATTCGATCGCCTGAACGAGCCGAAAAATGTCTCCTAGGGCGTTTTTGTGGCCTAGCTCAGGCGTATGTTTTCTGGACCGTCGATCGCTCGATCAACGGTCCAGATCAAGACTTTCTACGGCCTGTTCCAACCGTGTATCCATTTCGGCGTCTAATATTTCGTCCGACTGCATCTGGGCCCTTGATCCAGAGCCACGGGATCAAAATCCTGTCGTCCGATCTCTCCCCGTGAGATCAGATAGCGGGATTTGATCTGAGCTATTTATTCCATCACGCGAGGAACCAGACGGTGGTTGGCAATTGCTGACTGGTTTAAGTGATGCCGCGTGGACCCCGCGCCGCCGCCTCTGTGATGGACAAAACAGGAGGTGCCACGAGGCCTCCGCCGCCGAGAGAGTTAATTAAAGGGTTTTATTTAATTTTAAAACCAATTAATTTCTAGAAAACTTCAAAAAAATATTTATAAGTCCAAAATTTTTATATTTGGTATCAAAATTTTTTTTAATCTCATAAATTTTAATTTAAAATTAATTTCAAATCAAAATACTCAATATATTTTTAGTTATTTTAAATAATTGACATTTTAGTATTTTTTTTATACATTTAATGTAATATTAAATCAAATATTTTCAAACATTAAATTTTTTTATATCATTTCATTAAAATCAGAGAAGTTAATCTTATTATTTCAAAATTTAAAATTTATTTTTTTAAAATATATATGTTAAGTATTTTAAGTGATTTGATTTACTTACCTAATTTAAATATTTAATTAATGTTTATTTAATATTTAACTTAAGTAAGTTTCAAAAATCTAAAGAACCTCTATTTTAAATCATCTTAAAATTTCCAGATATTTTTAAAACCATTTTTTAGAACTATTTTAAAACTATTTTGAAATTTCTTCAAAATTATTTTGAATTACTTTAAATTTTCTATAAAAAAAACTTATAATGTAAAGCTATTTTCCTATATAAAATTAATTTTAAAATTATATAGGTTAAATTTTGAGAGCTTTGAATGAGGGATTTGAAATTTCAAACATAGGTTGAGCTATTTGAATAGAACTAATGGGGATGATTAGTGGATAATTATTGATTATTCACTAATCAAATTACTAAGCATTTTAAGTTATCATTTGATTTGCATGTATAGGTGCACACACACACTTAGGGCTCTCCTAGATTTAGGTGTTGAATGTGCTTATGTGTATGTGCATACTTATATGTTAAGTTAAGGGTTAGAGAAACCTTGATTCAAGCCTATTAAACTTAGCGTCATTAAGGATAAAAATTAAGGACATTTAATTAGAAAACTTAGATTAAGTTTAGAAATTAGGATACACATCCGTTCAACTCAAAACTTTACACACTTTAACTTAGTGGCATCCTTAGTTCATAGGAAAATCCCTACTGAATTTTGAGTTCATTAAACCTCTTAATTAACCTAGTTAAAATTAAACCTTTATTAAACCTTTAAAACTTCCAGAAATTGTAATAAATCAAGTTTAAATCCAAAAATTACAAACAAACCCTCTAACTGATCAGAATCAAACCCTTAATCAATGAAAAATTAAATCAACTCAATTTGACAGCAATTCTATACTTAATCTAATGTTAAATGAAAATCAATATTTAATTAATTTAATTAATAAATAATAATTAAAAATTTCAAAAAAAAAATCCCAAACACTTGGGGATCCCTCCTTAGGTCATTCCTGACCTTTGGAGCTGATTTCAAGTAGTTGAGAACTTATTTGGAGCAAAACCACAAAAAGGGCTTTTAATTAAACAATTTCAATAATTCAATAAATACTTGAAACTTTAAAATTTCATAACTAATTCAAGAAAAATCCAAATCAGTCAAACTCACTTTCATTCAACTCCTAATAATGTATAATATTTATTTAAAATATTAAAATTCCATAAAAATATTAGAGTTAGAAAGTCAACATTTTGATCAATCCTATGACAAAACCGGGTCAAAACTTCTAAAAATCATAGCTTTTCATAGAAAATCCCAAATTGAGTGTGCCATATGTCTAAAAACTTACAATTAGGTCTAGTATTTATTAAAAATTTGAAACCCTTAAGATTAACTTTAATTTTAAGAAATCAAATTTTGACCCCTTAGTTGACATATCCGCATAACCTCCAAAATCTATTAACTCCCCCAAATTCTAGAATTTTCATAATAGGCTGATAAAATCATTAACCAACTCTTCAAAATCAATAAACAACTCCCCTTAATATTAATCCACCCATTTAATTTCAACCAACTTATAGTAATTTAATCAACCCTGATTGCTACTAGGTAACCCAAGCCTACGAGGCTACTAACTTAGCCCCAAGGAAGGTGAAATAAAATTCACGGCCTCGGCATGAAACAAAGGTAGTAGTCAATTAACCCTTAAAATATATTTAATTGAAATATTTAATCCATTAATACTTAAACTTTAATCTAAATCCCCCTTTAAGCTTTAATCAACCCTGAGTTTTAGGCAACTCTAATTAATTATCCAACCTAGGATTTACCCCAGCCACACGACCTTTTACACACACTTTAGATGGTTTACTAGGACAACCAACTCTAGATCTAGGTTAGGCCGGTGTTTACTTTACTGCTGTGTGCCAGATTTTTTCATAGTTTTCACTGCATGTTGTGGATAAAATTACCTTGCTGTGTCTACTTACTTTTCTGTACTCTGTGGATGGTTGATGTGTTTGGAGACTAGATTACCCTTAGGATAGGTATAATATGGATGTTCATATAGTTTTCTACAGGTGGTCACGCTCATGCGACGTAATAAAAAGGGGGGCTAAATAAAAAAAAATCAATTATTATAAATGCTTGCACATGTGCTTCAGCTGCTAAAGCCCCCAAATAAAAAGAGCGTGGCCAGTGTGTTTACTTTCTTTTCTGCACATATATAACTATTTGGGAATGAAATCTTTTGATTTATTAACTTCTTAGGATAACCCTGCATGTGAGTCTAGATTTTCATTTCCATATAAATGTAATTTGTATAAATATAAAGTGTTGTGAAAGTTAGCTTTGAGTTGGGATACATAGGTCCAAAGCTTGGACTCTAAAGAGGAAAGGACATCCCTTAGGGGAGTAGCCCTTTTCTATTTGGATATCCAAATTTGGATCATACTTCTTCCCTACCCAAATAGGAAAGAGTGACCTTCCCCTTAAAGGAAGTGCCCTCTTATCCATTTGGGTAGCCTACTACGAAGAATCCAAGGAGCTTGAAGAAAAGGAGCCCAAAGGAGAACAAGAATGAATACTTGAAGATTGAGAGTATCCCACTCAAAACTACTTGCGTCATTACTATGTTTAGAATCTGGGTTGTTATCAGTGGTGCCCGGCCAGTTTACTTTCTGCAAAATTCTAGTTTGTAATAAGCAAGGCAACTTTGCCTATGGACATTTATTAATTAATTAATTTATATTCAATGTGTTGAAATGATTACCTTTAGGATTGCCTACTTTTCTTAGTTTTTTGGCATTTGTGTACCGCTTTTGTTTTCGCCTGAATATGTGAGGCTCGTGAAGGTGTGAAACTTTTTATATTCATAACTCTAAACTCTAAAATTTTAGTGAGTCTAAATAACATAGAAAGATAATGAATCTAGGAAATTAGCCGGGGATCGACCCCAAGGTCGCATGCATATTTCTGCATTACTCTTCCCTTGCTTTAGACCCTTCCCCACCTGCAGGTAAAGTCCAGATAGTCTGACCTATGAGGACGAGGTGCCGGACCTGGGGGAGCCCAGTCTTCTAAAAAGTTATTTTCTAAGACAGTTTTTAAAATTTCAAGCATACTTGATTTGAGATTGTTAACTGGCATGCATTGCATTATAAACAAATTAAAAGTGTCAAAATTTTAACTGCATTAGTCCTTAGCATTTTTGCACCCAACATAAGTCAAAGGGGTAAATTAGAAAAATCTCTAGATGTCGACCCCAACTCTCCAAAACCTTAAATATAACGTCCCTACCACTCTTTCATAAAAGACCAAACTCATCTCTTTTAAATCGATTAGGTGGTTAGCTGGCTCCCCAATCTAGGTCGGGGTATGTCCAGACCTTGCACTATATTAGTTAGGTTCGAATGACTGTGGTCCAGTATCCAAATTAGATTTAGGATACGGGGCAGATTTTTTTTTTTATCATAAGACTCCAACCTCCGGGAATATAATCTCAAGTTTCTAATAAAATGCTTAAATAAGATCACATCGGTTGGGACGATCATAAGATCAGCCAGGACGATCTGTTGGACGATTGTCATCGGCCGGCATGGATTCAGGGCGATGTTCTGGACAATTTAACTCTATTTTTGAGATAATTGGTCGGGACGATCGTGACATCGGCCAGGATGATCTGTTGGACGATTGGCATCGGCCGGCATGGATTCAGGGCGATGTTCTTGTTGAGTCTAGTAATTAGGTTGTTAAGCCTAAGTAAATGTCCCACGGCTACCAAGAGGGGGGTGAATTGGTAGTTTTAAAAATTTTAAACCCTCTTAAAATTAAAGTTGAACCGAAATAAAATTTTCTTTTAAAGTTTGTAGAAAAATGTTTTTCAACCACAGAGTTGTTAAAACTGAAATTTAAAATGCGAAAACGTAAAAGCAATAAAGTAAATGACACCAGATTTATAGTGGTTCGGTCTATAACCAGACCTACATCCACTCCTCAGAGGCACCCTCTGAGTATTGCACTAATACCACAAAGTGACTCTCCTTTAGCACCCACAGCAAGGCGGAGAAGCCTGTACAAAACCCTCTTTTCACCACTACCCGGTGCGGCAGAGAACCGTCGTCCTTTTACACAATCCACAGTGCTGGCAGAGAACCGTCGTCCTTTCACACTCTCCTAGTGTGGGCAGAGAACCGTCGTCCTTTCACACTCTCCTAGTGTGGGCAGAGAACCCTACGGCTGTTCACACTTTCCAAGTGTAGGCATAGAACCTCATTCCTTTTACACTCTCCTAGTGTAGGCAGAGAACCCACGTCTGTTCACACTCTCCAAGTGTCGGCAGTGAACCGGACCTTCTTGAATGATCTTCTCACAAGAATCTAGAAGGAAGAAAGAAAAGAGTGAAGAAATCCAATTTCACAAGTAGAGATTCTTACCTTAGCAATCCAAGTGAAGCCTTCTTGCTCCAATGGTAGGAATCCTCCTTTGAATGCTCTCTTCCACTTTCCCCTTGGCTATTCTCTCAATAGGCACGAAGATCAAATGACAAAAAGATTGGGTGGTAGTCTAATTTGAAGTATTTATACAAAAGACATGAAAAACCGCCCAAAAACTGCAAATTTTCAATTCTGTACGCAGTGGATCGTCCCGTACGATCCTGGATCGTCCTGGACAATTTTACTTAAACGATCTGAAACGACCCAATTTGTATATGTGTACGAAATGACTTCGTACAGCTGATCGTCCTGTACGAACTAGGTTCGTCCAGTACGAACGGTTATTACAAGGTCGGTTCTAGAAACTGCTGAAAACTGTCCTAAGTCGGTTTATCGTTTGGACGAAAATATGTTCGTCTGGACGAAAATTTTCCAGAGAGCCGATCGTCCTGGACGATTATTTATTTCGTCTGGACGAAAATATTCCAGAGGACCAATCGCCGGGGACGATAATTTGGTTTCGTCTGGACGAAAATTTTCCAGAGAGCTGTTCGTCCGGTACGATATTTATTTTCGTCTGGACGAAATTTTTCTAGAGGACTGGTCGCCCAGTACGATGGTAAAATTCGTCTGGACGAAATGTTTACAGAGAACCCATCGTCCGGGACGATATTAAAATTCGTCCTGGACGAATAGGACTTAGAAAAATTTTCCAAAGCAAGTTCCTATTCGTTCCAAGTGCTCTATAGGAGATAACTGACAGATCGTCCAGTACGATAAATATCGTCCTGTACGATCAGTATAGAATTTCATGATCTCCTAATTTGTGTGTGTGTGAGATTTTATTCACTCAATTACAATCACTCCCTTTCAAAATTAATTAAAGAAAAGATAAACTTCAAATAAACAAAATATCATATGTTGAATTTGATTTGAAGTTTTCGTAGTCTGGAGTCTGATTTTCCTGAAATGTTAGTACACACAAGAGAAAGTGCAAATCTTCTAAAATTGTTAGGAGATAACTATACATCTGAACAATAATGTTTGGAATCATCAAAACTACATAAGTTGCACAAATATAAATCATTCAAATAGCAACTATTCAAACAATCTCCCCCTTTTTGATGATGGCAAAACAATTATTATTAGTATGGTTTCAAGTTAAAACAAATCTCTTATCTCCTAAAATCCCCCTGAATTTATGAGTACATTAAAATAAGGAGGCATTAAAGAACAATATTTTTGTTTTTCAAAAAATTTTAACAGAAAACACAAACCACAAAAACACAAACACAAACATAATAATTTCTCCCCCTTTTTGACAGCAACAAAAAGTGAAGAAGAAAAAGACAAGAAATGTAAATAATAATATGAAATTCATTGTTAAAATTTAATCTAAATTGTGATTTGACATAGGGTATGCAATTTTA
This sequence comes from Dendrobium huoshanense, assembly GCA_016618105.1. Taxonomy (NCBI): domain Eukaryota; kingdom Viridiplantae; phylum Streptophyta; class Magnoliopsida; order Asparagales; family Orchidaceae; genus Dendrobium; species Dendrobium huoshanense. The sequence continues at coordinate 34,126,170 of CM028347.1, forward strand.
AACTAAAGATATTAGGTCAATCATAGAAATTCATAAAATTTATGAAATGATATAACATTGTAAGTAAGAAGAATTTATCAAAGACATGATTCGATTTAGACATTTTGATTATTGAAAATCATTACAAGTGAGATGTAAAAAAAATTCTATATTTCAAAGTTCAATAGAATATAAATGAACAGTAGATCAACTTGAATTAAGAGATTAAACGAATTTGGAAAGAAGAGAATTACCTCATGTGGTGCTTTGCACATCTTTTCAAAGTTTTGGAGCACATTTTTGTGCATTTTTCTTTGGTTGGGCTTATTTTGTGCCTCTTTTTCACTTTGCAAATTTTTGCGAATCCCTTTTGATTTTTGTACATTTGTACAATGTTCAAGAGTAATTTGACCAATTCTTTCCAAAATCTATAATCTAAGATTTCAAATATTTCTAGGTGCATAAATATCATTTGAGCATAGAAATACAAAATAAGAAAACATCAAAATTGCAATAACAATATTAACTTTTATGTAGTCTAAATGAATAGACAGGAATTTAAAGAAAATTCTAAATACAACAAGTTATAAACAAATTATAAATTTAGAAAGTCTAGATTTTCTAATATAGATAATCTCATATTACAATCGAATTTAAGCACAATGTAGATTAAAAACAATATTAATGAAATTCATAAAAATTAGCCACATTTCAAAACAAATCTAAAACAAACAAACTTTCATTGATTAAAAAAAAATTACATAAAAACATTGAACTTAAACAAAAACATAACAACACAACAAAAAAAATACAACACAACACACATAAAAAAAAACTTCTACTGTTCTGGAGGAGGAGGAGGAGGAATGCCGCCAAAGAGGTTGAAGTAGGAGGCCATCAACATTACATTGGTATTTATTTCATGAACTTCATCTCTAATATTACCAATGTCATGTTGCTGCTGCGTAAGGTGAGCATCAAATTGATCAAACCTTTGATCAATGTGAGTCTCTAGTCTATCAAATCTCTCAATCAGATTCTGGTAATCTGATTGAGAAGCAGAAGCTTGCACTCCTTCTTCTTCTTCTTCTGAAGCACTGCCATGTGCTTTTTCTTTTTCTTTTTCCTCCTTGAAGAGCAGTCTGAATGATGCATCGTTATAGTAAACTGGCTCTTCATATTCCTCATCAGGATGTACTATATTGTACTTCTTCTCCAAAACATAAGTAATCAAGTGCCCTAAAGAAATATTCTTCTTCCTCTTCTGATCAGGATGTCCTATTTCTGAAAGCCCATAGATATGATCTAGGATGAGTTGGGCTTCATCAATAGGTTGTCTTTTCATGATTAAAAAAGTTAGACAAGAGAGGAGAGGAGTAATGTTAATCCTATCACCAGCTTTAGGAATAATTGAGGATCTAAGGATATGTTGGATGATTCGGGCATCTTGGGTCATACCGGCCACTCTAGCAACATGATTGTCAATTGTATTTTCTCTAATTACCCTATTGATTTCATACCAATGGAAGATGTTTTCTGACATTAGGGTGTGGGCTCTATATCCTTCAGTCCTTAAGTTTAAAAATGCACCAAGGTCGTGCTTGGTGATCTCAACTTTTTTCTTAAAAACAAAAGAACTAATGATAGAGTGGTCAGAATTGAAACTCATGTTGGCTAGGAAGTAATGGTAGGTTTGCTTGTTGTAGAGGTGGACAAGAGAAAGAATGAAATGAAATTGGGTTGAGGCGAAGAGGTGTAATACCCGAAATTTCAACTCCGTTTGGATAAGAATGCGAGACGGAGTGATTTTTGCAGATGCAAAACGAGGAAAAGATTCCTCATTTGCTTTGGAAAGGAAGTTGTCTGGGGCATTCCTGTTAGGTTTCTTCACCAAAACTTTTTGTCTTTTGCTAGAGGAGGCCATAGTTGATTTGATGTAGAAAGGGATTGAAAAAGATGTTTTGAAAGTGTGATTTTCAAGTTTGAAAGCCTTCATATTTAAAGAAAAACGATACATTCGTCCTGGACGAAAAATTATCGTTCGTCTGGACGAAGTAATTTTGTACAGACGATCCAATTCGTCCAAAATGTAACGGCTTTTCGTATTCAACACAACTTACGATGCGTCCCTTCGTACAGGCTTTTTGACTTGACCGATCGTACATACGAAAAAATTTCGTACAGACGATCGAAAAGCGTTTCGTTTTAATGACTCTTGAAAACCGCCCCCTACAATGAATCGACACATGTTCGTACATACGAAAAAAAATTTCGTACAGACGAAGTTCGTATTAAAAATTGTCTTATCCACTCAACCGCTGCATTCAATCGTCCCGACGTTTGAGAAAAAGAAAAAATTTGTACTGGACGATCACAGATCGTACAGACGATCCAATAAAAAAAAACTGCTCTCAAAACGGTTTAAATTCGCGCAAACTGTTTCTTAACACATCGTCCCGTACGAAAATATTTCGTCCTGGACGATTTCCTCCAATAAAAAATTTTTGATTTTAAATTTTTTAATTTAACAAAATCAACAAAAATAATCAACAACACAGAAAACATAAGACAAAAATCATAAATCCAAAAACAATTCATACAAACACACACAAAATTCACAAAATTACAAAAACAAAACACAACAAGTATCAATGTTGCAAAGACATTTTGGTTAAGCATTCAAATCAATAACACAAGCCTTGTTCTTAAAGTACTGAAGGTATCAAAGGCTAAAGGTTTTGTAAAAATGTCTGCAAGTTGATTTTCAGTTGAAACATGTATGAGTTCAATTTCTCCTTTGGATACATGATCCCTTATGAAATGATGCCTTATATCAATGTGTTTGGTTCTAGAATGTTGAATAGGATTTTTGGAAATGCAAATTGCACTAGTATTGTCACAATAAATTGGAATAGTGCCTATAGTTAATCCTAAGTCAATCAACTGTTGTTTTAACCAAAGTACTTGTGCCACACAACTTCCTAATGCAATGTATTCTGCTTCTGCAGTAGATAGTGCCACTGAATTTTATTTTCTACTAGACCATGAAACTAATGAATTTCCAATGAATTGACATGTTCCAGAAGTGCTTTTCCTATCCACTCTACAGCCTGCAAAGTCAGAATCTGAGTAACCAATAATTTCAAATGAAGAGCTAAACTTAGGATACCAAATTCCTAAGTTTTGAGTTCCTAGTAGATATCTTAAAATCCTTTTCACTGCTGTCAAATGTGATTCTTTTGGATCTGATTGAAATCTAGCACATAGGCAAACACTAAACATAATATCTGGTCGGCTAGCAGTCAAGTAAAGTAAAGATCCAATTATCCCTCTAAATTTCTTTTGATCAACAGATTTTCCCTTAAGGTCTTTATCCAACTGAACTGAAGAACTCATTGGTGTACTAACAGGTTTAGCATTGTCCATTTCATATTTTTTGAGGATGTCCTTAATATATTTGGTTTGACTAAGAAAAGTACCTTCCTCAAGTTGCTTAATGCTAAATCCTAGAAAGTAATTTAAATCTCCCATTAGACTCATTTCAAATTCACTACTCATTGTTTTAGAAAAATCATCACAAAGATGTTTATTTGAAGATCCAAAGATGATGTCATCCACATAAATTTGAACAATAAGTATATCCTTTCCAATTTTCCTTAAAAAGAGAGTTGTATCCACACTTCCTTTTTCAAAAGATCTTTCAAGTAGGAAGGTGCTTAACCTCTCATACCAAGCCCTAGGTGCCTGTTTCAATCCATATAATGCCTTTTTTAATTTGAAAACATGATTTGGAAATTTAGAATTTTCAAAACCTGGAGGTTGTTCTACAAAAACATCTTCTTCAATTACTCCATTTAAAAAGGCACTTTTGACATCCATTTGAAACAATTTAAAACCTTTAAAACAGGCAAAGGCTAGTAAAACCCTAATTGCTTCAAGTCTAGCTACAGGGGCAAAAGTTTCCTCAAAATCAATTCCTTCAATTTGATTATACCCCTTAGCTACTAATCTAGCCTTATTTCTAATGACTACTCCTGAGTCATTCATTTTATTTTTGAACACCCACTTGGTTCCAACAACACTTTGATCTTTTGGCCTTGTAGTTAGTTCCCAAACTTTATTTCTTACAAATTGATTCAACTCTTCTTGCATGGCCAATATCCAAAATTCATCTGAAAGTGCTTGATCAATGTTAGTGGGTTCAACAGTTGAAATAAAGGCTGAATGATTGACTTCCTTGTTTAATCCACGCCTAGTTCTAACACCCTCACTTGGTTCACCTATGATTAATTCCTTTGGGTGGTTTTTAGAAAATCTCAAATCTCTAGGCAAAGGGTCTTCTCTTTCTAAATTTTCTTCCACATTTTCTTCCAAATTTAATCTATCAATCTTTTGGGAGTTTTCTTCAATTTCTTCTTCAACAACTTTTGGCTCTTCCATGTTTCCATTTTCATCAAAAACAACATGTGTGGTTTCTTCAATGACTAAAGTTCTTTTGTTGAATACTCTATAAGATTTTCCAACACTTGAATATCCAACAAAAATTCCTTCATCTGATTTTGGATCAAATTTTCCTAAGGCAGATTTTCCATTATTATGTATGAACACCTTGCAACCAAATACATGCAAATGAGACAAATTTGGTGTTCTTCCTTTTAGCAACTCATAGGGTGTTTTATTCAAATTTGATCTCACATTCACCCTATTCAGAACATAGCATGCAGTGCTAACCGCCTCAGCCCAAAAATATCTAGGAAGAGAGTATTCTGCTAACATTGCTCGGGCGGCTTCTATTAATGTTCTGTTCTTTCTTTCAACTACTCCATTTTGTTGAGGAGTTCTAGGTGCAGAAAAATTGTGATCAATCCCCTTTTCTTTACAGAAATCTTCAAATCTTTCATTTTCAAATTCTCCTCCATGATCACTTTGTATAGAAATTATTTCACATCCTAGTTTTCTTTGTATCCAAGTTGAAAAATTTCTGAATTCCTCAAATGATTCACTCTTATGAAAAAGAAATTTAACCCAGGTGAATCTTGAAAAATCATCTACTATAACAAATCCATATACCTTTCCTCCTAGACTAACAGTGCTTACTGGTCCAAAAAGATCCATGTGTAGAATTTCTAAAGGTTTACTGGTCCTAAGATCTTTAATGGACTTAAAGGAGGACTTCACTTGTTTTCCTAATTGACATGCATCACACAGATGGTCCTTAGTAAAGTCTAGTTTAGGTATTCCTCTCACCAAATTCTTTTGGGTAATTTTTCTAAGATTTTTCATACTAGAATGACAAAGTCTCCTATGCCAAAGCCATGATTCATCAGAAACAGTTTTCAAACAAAAGGCAGTAGGAGATTGAATACAATTTAAATCTAGCATGTAAACATTGTTCACCCTTTTTCCATTTAAAACAATTTTCCCATTTAGGCTAATTATGCAGCTAGTAGGTAAAAATTTTACATTATAGCCCTTATCACATAGCTGACTTATGCTAAGCAAATTATGTTTTAAGCCTTCAACTAATAAAACATTATCTATGAAAAAGTTTTTCAAATTTCCAATCATACCTGATCCAACCACTTTCTTTGTGGTATTATCTCCAAGTGTAACCTTGCCTCCACTCCTGGCTTCCAGCGTTATGAATTGAGCAGTATCTCCAGTCATGTGCTTAGAACATCCGCTGTCCAGGTACCATATACTCTCACGAGGTCTTGTGTGAGAGTATACCTGCAAAATTCTTAAATGTTAGACCTGGGAACCCAAACTAGTTTGGGTTCACCTTTATGAAATTTATAATCAGATGCATGTGTGATATGTCTAGGTTTATGCATCTTAGTTCTCCACACCAAATTAGGTTTCATCTTTAAAGTGCAGGTGTGAGATATATGTCCCAAAAATCCACAATTGTTACATTTAACATTAGGAAAAATATTCCTATATTTTCTCTCATATGATTGTCTTCTAAGGGATTTCATAATTTAGGATAATATTTAGGATTTGTAAAATCTTCAAGTTTAGGGGGGTTCCTATTATCCTCGAGAGCTCTTATAGTAAGTTTGTAAAATGAATTCATTTCCTCCAAGATTCGATTTGTATAATTGACTCTATATGTCTTGTGCTCAGATTCATCCTTAAATTTCTCAAATTCTTTTTCAAGTTCAGCATAGGATGATTTTAAATTCTCAAAATTTTTATTCAAGTCATCATATTCATCAAGTAGTTTCATGTGGTTGCTATCAATTAAAGCATGATCTTTCCTAAGGATTTCGTGTTCCTTATTAAGCTCTTCCAATTCTAAAACTAAACTAGCATGCATCTTTTTCGTTTTCCTATATGCATCATGCATGTGTTCAGAAACTTCAAACAATTCATTATAAGTTAAATCACATACCTCTTCTTGATCTGATTGTTCAGCTTTATCTGCCATCAAGCAAAGGTTGGTGACTTCTTCTTCTTTTTCAGTCTCAGATGAGTCTGAAGCTGAGTCCGCCCAAAAAGCCTTTTGAAACTTCTTCTTGCCCTTCTTTACCATTGGTTTCTCCTCTACCTTCTCCTTGCTAGGAGTGGCTTTGAGTTTTGGACAATCAGTCTTTATATGACCTGGTTTCCTGCATTCATAACAAATCACTTCATTAGAAACCTTGCCATTTCTGTTATACTTACCTCTATTCCATTGCTGGCGTCTCTTCTGCTTCCTCTTTAAAAAGCTTTTGAATTGTCTAGTCATCAGTGCTATATCATCTTCATCCTCAGGTTGTGAGTGTTCACTTTCTGACTCTTCCACATTTAGTACAATATTCTTGTCCTTTCTTGGTTCACCTGCATCAATCTTTCTTTGACTTACTCCTTGCACGTAAGCAATGAGTGAACCAAGAAGATTGTCAATAGAATAAATGTTCAGATCTTTTGACTCTGTAATTGCAGTAATTTTAGCATCGTATGCAGTAGGTAAACAACGAAGAATCTTATTAACCATTTCAGCATTAGTTAATTCCCTACCAAGTGCATGCAAAGAGGTGACAATTTGAGTGAATCTTGTGTACATGTCAGATATTGATTCATTAGGTTTCATGCGAAATAATTCGTAGTCATGTAACAAGATATTGAGTCTTGATTGCTTAACCTCATTTGTTCCTTCATAAGTAATACAAAGTCTATCCCATATGTCTTTTCCGCTTTTACAAGTAGAAACTCGCATGTAGTCTTCAGATTTTAAAGCACAAAAGAAACTATTTAAACATTTTGCATTTAATTGTGCTAAGTCACGTTCTTCTATAGTCCAATCTGCATAGGGTGTATCTACCCTAATTTCCATCAACTAATCTAGTTGGTTTTGTGTAACCTTCCTGGACTAACATCCACATGCGATAATCAAGTGACTGTAAGAAAGTAGACATGCGTGTTTTCCAAAAATCAAAAGGAATATTGTCAAACAGTGGAGGTCTAGTGATAGAGTAACCCTCAGGTGTGTTTCGGTTTCCAAATGTAGCCATCTACGTTAATCAAAAAGTAGTTCAAACTTATGATTTTGAAACAATGCTCTGATACCACTTGTTGAGTCTAGTAATTAGGTTGTTAAGCCTAAGTAAATGTCCCACGGCTACCAAGAGGGGGGTGAATTGGTAGTTTTAAAAATTTTAAACCCTCTTAAAATTAAAGTTGAACCGAAATAAAATTTTCTTTTAAAGTTTGTAGAAAAATGTTTTTCAACCACAGAGTTGCTAAAACTGAAATTTAAAATGCGGAAATGTAAAAGCAATAAAGTAAATGACACCAGATTTATAGTGGTTCGGTCTATAACCAGACCTACATCCACTCCTCAGAGGCACCCTCTGAGTATTGCACTAATACCACAAAGTGACTCTCCTTTAGCACCCACAGCAAGGCGGAGAAGCCTGTACAAAACCCTCTTTTCACCACTACCCGGTGCGGCAGAGAACCGTCGTCCTTTTACACAATCCACAGTGCTGGCAGAGAATCGTCGTCCTTTCACACTCTCCTAGTGTGGGCAGAGAACCGTCGTCCTTTCACACTCTCCTAGTGTGGGCAGAGAACCCTACGGCTGTTCACACTTTCCAAGTGTAGGCAGAGAACCTCCTTCCTTTTACACTCTCCTAGTGTAGGCAGAGAACCCACGTCTGTTCACACTCTCCAAGTGTCGGCAGTGAACCGGACCTTCTTGAATGATCTTCTCACAAGAATCTAGAAGGAAGAAAGAAAAGAGTGAAGAAATCTAATTTCACAAGTAGAGATTCTTACCTTAGCAATCCAAGTGAAGCCTTCTTGCTCCAATGGTAGGAATCCTCCTTTGAATGCTCTCTTCCACTTTCCCCTTGGCTATTCTCTCAATAGGCACGAAGATCAAATGACAAAAAGATTGGGTGGCAGTCTAATTTGAAGTATTTATACAAAAGACATGAAAAACCGCCCAAAAACTGCAAATTTTCAATTCTGTACGCAGTGGATCGTCCCGTACGATCCTGGATCGTCCTGGACGATTTTACTTAAATGATCTGAAACGACCCAATTTGTATATGTGTACGAAATGACTTCGTACAGCTGATCGTCCTGTACGAACTAGGTTCGTCCAGTACGAACGGTTATTATAAGGTCGGTTCTAGAAACTGCTGAAAACTGTCCTAAGTCGGTTTATCGTTTGGACGAAAATATGTTCGTCTGGACAAAAATTTTCCAGAGAGCCGATCGTCCTGGACGATTATTTATTTTGTCTGGTCGAAAATATTCCAGAGGACCAATCGCCGGGGACGATAATTTGGTTTCTTCTGGACGAAAATTTTCCAGAGAGCTGTTCGTCCGGTACGATATTTATTTTCGTCTGGACGAAATTTTTCCAGAGGACTGGTCGCCCAGTACGATGGTAAAATTCGTCTGGACGAAATGTTTACAGAGAACCCATCGTCCGGGACGATATTAAAATTCGTCCTGGACGAATAGGACTTAGAAAAATTTTCCAAAGCAAGTTCCTATTCGTTCCAAGTGCTCTATAGGAGATAACTGACAGATCGTCCAGTACGATAAATATCGTCCTGTACGATCAGTATAGAATTTCATGATCTCCTAATTTGTGTGTGTGTGAGATTTTATTCACTCAATTACAATCACTCCCTTTCAAAATTAATTAAAGAAAAGATAAACTTCAAATAAACAAAATATCATATGTTGAATTTGATTTGAAGTTTTCGTAGTCTGGAGTCTGATTTTCCTGAAATGTTAGTACACACAAGAGCAAGTGCAAATCTTCTAAAATTGTTAGGAGATAACTATACATCTGAACAATAATGTTTGGAATCATCAAAACTATATAAGTTGCACAAATATAAATCATTCAAATAGCAACTATTCAAACAGTTCTAGATGATTTAACCCTATTTTTGAGATAATCGGTAGGGACGATCGAGAGATTGGCCAGGACGATTTGTTGGACAATTGGCATCGGCCGGCATGGATTCAGGGTGATGTTCTGGAAGATTTAACTCTATTTTTGACATAATCGTCCAGAACGATCGTGAAATCAGCCCGGACAATCAAATTAATTTTGGATCGTCCAAGTCTCTTAAATTCTCTCCCAACTTTAAAATGTAAAGACCAACACTTAGATTAAGGTTGGACACTTCTGGATGGTTCTGGAATCTCAAAGTGTCCTCTACCTCTCCTCCTTTAACTCTATTAATAACTATTCAATCTTGAGTCATTCCCTTTTGAATTTCCAAAATTCATTCATTTTTGATATCACTCCTAGAAGATCTAACAAAATTCCGTCACTATTTTAATCGAGAGTTTTCGTAAGAAACTTTATCTCCCTACGATATGATTAACTACGAGGGCTTGCGCTCGTAGGAGATTTGGAACCACACACGCACCTAATTTTAAAATTAATTTTTATAAATTCTTATTAGATTTCTTTGGGGAAAAGTTAAGAATGATTGTCATTAGTATATTAGAAAGATTATCATTGAATGGTGTTATCTCCCTTTAGGGAGATGCACCCTTCTTTGATAAGGCTTCGGATGCGAACGCGACGATCGTACTTATTGAATATTATGATTAGATATTTAGTTAAACTTCACTTTGTTCCCTCGGGGACATATGAAGTTCACTTTAGAATCCAATCATGATATTCAAGATGAGTTTCATAATTCTAAATCTGAACACCGTTATGAAATTTTATTTTCGTCCTTCAAGGTGATGTAATTTTTCTAACCGGACGATTCGATTTTAGAATTAGAATTAAATCTCAATTTTAAAATTCCAAAAGAAAACTAATATTTTTCGAAACATATTTTCAAAAATTCCACCAACAGCTTGCAAATAAAATATAGAGGTACACAAGTAATGTACGACATCTTTATAATAGACGTCAACTAATAAATAAAAAAGTACTTTGTACCCTTGTAAGTAGTAACGATTGACATATGGTGAAGGTGAAAGGACATTTTCAGATATCGGTGAAAGGGTGTGATGAGTCTTGTGAATATGATATACACCCAAGGTGTTATCTATAAGAAAATTGCAACAAGTATAGACCTCTACGAGCTGTCATATAAGACCCATCATACGTCCAAAAAAGCCCCCTACATGTACACCATAATATGTATACACAAATATAAAAGTGTATACACAGACATATTAAACTATGTACATGTAAAATCATAAACTCATATGGGCCCTGGCGAGAGTGTTATCGATACACACATAGAGTCTAAGGATGTTCTGCAAGTCAATAAATGAATTGAAGTTTGAACTCATATACAAGTAGATAGAAGTTGACATGGCTTTAACCACCAAATAAATATATTTTTAAGACGTCGGTCAAGATATTTATTTTAATATATTCATGTTAGGCCTTTAAGGCTTGTAACCAAGAAACTTCATTGATAAAGACATAAAGCTTACAATAAACTCGATCCTTTGTCGCCAAGTTAACATAGTCAATAAGGTTCGAGCAAAAAATAAAATTCTCTATAAATACCCCTACGATGGTCGTGTTGAATATTTATCTAAACTGAAGGAGAACCTACCTTTTGAAGTTCTCCTAAATTCCCATAAATTACAAAAATACAAATGACTACAATAAAATCCTGATTATGGTCATGTTGATAGGAAATTTCAATAGAAGGGGTCCTCAAATACTTCAAATGTCACCCAAACATATATAAAATTCAAAATCTAAAAAAATAATAAAAATTAACCCAAAATAAATATTTAAAATATAAATTCAACCATCAATACACCATAGCAATACCCATCCACCCTTTTTAATAGTATGCCAGGATGGCAAATTGAAAATTACTTCAACTCACAAAGAGCTAAATTCTTGTTAAGAATATCACTAGGATTCATTCTCAAATAACATATTACCGATAAAGGTGTGGCTTGTGTCATCTAACTGACTGTTTTATTTCAAAATGGTAATGCAATTAAACGATTATGACTAGGGCCCTTTATGGTTTGCCTGTAAATAGCACCACTAAATTATGGTTGTGGCCAAATCCCATAAGATCCTTAGTGGAACTAAATCCTTTAGATATGAATCAATAAAATATAATTGATAAGCTATAAGTCATCTTTTAGTTATGGTGGATTCAATTTTGTCCCCTTTAAAAAAATATTTACCCTAGATCTTTGAGGTACCCTTGGATGATGCAATCCATGGCTGCCAACAATGATCCTTCTATTAGGTTAGGTTGACTACCACCTCTAAGTATACTAAGGACCAAAATGGTATGGGAGGATAAAACCATGAGGTCGGGTCCATCATTAACTCCCCCCATCATCCTCTTTAAGTGCAAGATGGTGAATTTTTTAATTTTAAATATTAATTTTTTAAATACCAAACTCATGCCCCTACTATATATCGGATATTGCATATCTATGGGTACAACATGTTCATTCAGCAACTAGCCTAAATCAAAAGTTCTCTCTCGTGATCAAGTGGGGTAATTAACTATAGGGGCTTACTTAAATAGGAAACAAGAACTCTGATCATAAAGTCCTTACAAAATAAGGAGAAAATCTCTAAGTAGTGACTTATCTATAAACCTAATATGCCTTCTAAAAATCTACCCCAATATATAATGGGATGAGGAGCCTCTTATGGTAGCAGATCGAAACAAGAGTGAGTGAAGAATCTTATTGCTACTATCAAAGAGGAAGTTGTTATTGCAAATCTGTATTTAAGGATTATAATTTTGATGATAGTAATTATTTTTAGAATTTCTATTTTTCTATTATTTCCCTGCATACTAACATTTCAGGTCCATAAGGTATATTGCAAATCAAGCCAACTTAAGATTGGACAGATTAGGACTAAGTCAGTTTGTAAGTTTATTTCCAATATTTTTATCATTTCTTGAGTCAAACATAATAATGTGGATCATGATGTTAAGTAATCTTGCACACATACACTTAGGGGGAGAAATTTTATAGGCTTAAGAGTTTTCTTATTTTTGATCACATCATACAAGAAGATCCAAAATCATCTTGGATGGTCAGTTAAAAATAGAAATCCTAATTAGGGCATCCTTGTTAAGACAAATAAATTAAGCAAACCATCCTGGATGATATTCACATCGTCCTAGACGATAAGGCTCAAATAAGACAGAATTTGCCACCAACTCTTTTAGGAATATTATTATTTTTATACATCGTACAAGACATCATCCTAGATAATACATTATAATTATGCCTAAATTAGTTTAATGATTAAAGAAAGAAATTAAGTTTGATTGATCAATCATATTATCTTAGATGATCTAAGGATCATCCTAAACTATCAGTTAAACAAACCTTAGTTTCTTCATGAATCATCATGGATGAACAAAACGATAATATGGATGATATTTATTGATTTGAACTAATTATACAAGATGATCCAAGAATCAGCCTAAATGATAAGTTATTTTTTTCATTATCCAACATATAAAGTCTAGTCGAATAGAGTGATGTTCTGGATAATACTTGATGCTTTGAACTAATATTACAGGATGATTTGCTCATCATCTTGGAGGATCAGAACAAATAAATCTTCTAATCATCTAGCCCCTTCAAAATCATCATGGCGAATAAGCTGAAAATGAACTGATCATATAGGATGACTTATCGATCGTCCTAGATGATTTTTTCTCAGTTAGTATAATTTAGGGAAAATTTGAAGCCCTTCTATATAAGATATCCTATTTACTCAAGATTGCATCTTTTTATGTTGTCCTGGCATGAGAGAGCTAAGAGTAGGAGTGGGAGAGCTTGGGAGAGAGAGAGAGAGGATCTTGTGAAGGGGAGTTTATGAGGGTTTCACAAAGGTTACTCCAAGCAAGGATCTGAGTCATCTTCTCCAGTCATCATCCCTAGTTCCTTGGAGGTTCTAGAGAGTTCTACTTTAACGATCGATCGAGGTTCACTACCTACTTTAGGAGAAAGAAAAAGGAGGTCGAGGTTCTCTGCCTACTTTAGGAGGAAGTGAAATAAGGTCAGGTTCTCTGCCACACTGGAGTTAGTGAAAAGGAATTTTGTACAGACCTTTCTGTCTTGCTATGGGAGCAAAAGGAGAGTCACTGAGTTTAGTGCAATACCTGGAGGAGAGGCTCCGGGGAGTGGACGAAGGTCAAGTTGATCAAACCACTATAAAATCTGTTGTGCACTTTCTTATTACATTCCCGCATTTTTAATTTCCACACTTTATTTTATGTGGGTGATCGTATGCTTTTATGTTTTAAAATATTTCAAAAGATTATAATTTTTATTTAAGATTTTTTTAAACTATAAATTCATCACCCCTTTTGGTTAGCCTTGGGCTAGTTCATAAGGGCTTAACATCCCTAACGAACTTTCAATTATTAGGTTTGAAGAGGTGGGAGGTTGGGTTGTCATGATAAAAAGTGAATAGATGAATGGGATGTGCTTGCGTGAATCCCACATGAGGTTCATCTAGTGAAGATGAGGTCAGATTGGTCAATTGAAGTCTTGAGGAGGAGATCAACTGGAGGAACATCTATGTTGTTTTAAGGGGATTTAGATGGAAGGTTTACATCTTCTGAACAAGGCAAGGGCGGAGAGATGGTGGTAGTGTCTAGATTTGTGCAACTGGTGTCGATAAGAGAGGCTTTGTTATGTGATTGATAGGGTCTTGAGGCTGACTGCATGAGATTGGGTTCGGCACAGGCGTGATTTTGGTTGGGAAGAAATGGATCATAAGTTAAAGAAGGCTTTGAGTGGAAGAGGTGTTGGGTATGTGATTTATGAATAGGGGGTTTTAACATGCTTGAAGAAGAGGTCAAAGGCTATTATTGAGTTGTTTTTAATAAGAATAAGAACAAATTTGAGTGAAGCATAAGGAGATTGCAAACGGCATCATTTTGCATTAGATCGACGGGCAACTATAGATGTGTTGAGATTTAACTATAGGAGGATTCACGTAGGATTTGATAGAGGTATGATTAAAAAAACTATATTTTTTTCTCACATATGGAGGTCAATAAATGCTCCCCAATAAATATGTTACGCTTCAAGAGCGATTCATGTTTGTTATATGTTTATTGACTAAATAGATCTAAAAATATTTATTCTAATTATACTATAGGAAAATTAGGGATTACAGGCGGCCTTTACAAGTGAAAAAAGCTCATGTGAGTATAATTTTTGGAGTTTGGGAATATAAATTTAATATTAAAAAACTCATTCTAATATAAATTTATTTTACGGATTTATTCTAACACGATGATTTTGTATGAGTTTCGTAAAGTCATTAGTCTACTGATGAGGGATCATCTTCAGGATCGACCCAGTATTCTGAGTATCATATGTGGTCAGATGTTGTCGGAGGAAGGCAGAGGGGAAGGGTATATGGCTTGGGTTTGCAAGGCTATGCTTATGAGGGCAATTCATATACATCAGTATTTTATGATGCTAGTCGAGCTGAAAAAACTTTTAGCCAGAGGGTTGATTCCCTGATGAGAGAGATAGAGGAGATGAGAAAGGTTCAAAATGACATGTAGGAAGAGCTGCAATCCTATAGAGATGAAAATCAAAAGAAGAAAGAGCAAGAGCCGACACATGAATCAAAAGGCAGCGAGGACACGGAGGATGATTATTGCTCTTATTTTGATGAACGTTTTTTTTTTAATATTTGGTTTGATGAAATTGTTGTGTGAAAGCGAGGACACAAAGGAAATGGACATCTTATTGTGGATTTATATGTTATGTTTATTATTGAACATATGCATTTCTGTTTGTTTAAATATTTTATTATGCTTATTATGGATTTTATTTGAATGTTATATATGTTGACTTTGGACTATAGTGTTGGGTTGATTATAGTGGCATGTTGCCCTTATTTGTGATATATATTTTCAATTCTATGCAGGTATTGTGAAAAATTGAGTCAATAGATGGGGTTGTCATTTTTTTTTAAATGCTGCTACAGGTTTCTGGCGGCCAACCAGCGGTTTGGCTGTCGGAAACTTCGATACATGATGGCTCATTATAGCCACTGGTAAATACTAGCAGTCACCGATGGTCAACTAGTGGTAAACCGGCGGTTAGGCCACCGATAAAATCGGTGTTTTGGATGGTCGGTAAGCCGCCGGTAATTAACTGACGGTCACCGGCGCTATGACCGCTAGAATTTACCGGTCGTTTATGTCGTCGATTAGGCTAATAGCCCGAAATGGACTGCAATAAATCATTTCCTATGCCGTTTATACCGGCAATTTACTAACTGCCGAAAAATCACATATATTTTAGGAAACCACAGGAAACATAATACGAACCGCCGGTAATTCCAGATTTCTTTGTAGTGATGTCACATCTCGACATCGTCAACATCGTTGTCGTCAACCCGATTGCAAAGGTAAATGGTATCCCCAAACTTTGTTCTCAATGCTTGTATCGCCGCAAGCAACCCTCTTTACACGGTTTTCTTAACGCGGAGAAGGGAAATTGTCACGGTGCTTGCGGTGAGGCAAGTAAGCCTTGTGCTCTTTTTTAGATTGGAGTGAAAAACTTAAGTACCAATGTTTTTTGTCGCAATGTCTGCAGGGAAAGAATTATGCATTTTTAAATAAGTACCACTGAAGACCAATGTACATCTTTTTTGGCATGGTGAGATTGAAGAGTACAGCCACAGTGTCATCCGACACCGACCATGCACATTTTCTTAATGTGGAGGAAAGGCTAAAACTCCTTAAATTTCTCCTAAATAGAGGAGATGCCGGGGTGCTGACCAAATTTAGACTGGTAGGGGAATTGATTGCAATAGAATGTCAGGGAACAAAATTTAAAAAATCAACAACAGGGGGCCAGACCCTAAAATTTAAAATGCACAAGTAAAATAAATGATAATTCAATTCATTTAAACCAGTATAAATGAGCGAGAAGGGGGACTCCCTAAAATAAAAGTATTTTATGAGTGATGATCGAAATTTCTCAGCAGCTAGAGTTCATATAAATCAGCATTTTTTGCCGACATTTGAAATTTGTTCAAGCGATCACAAATATGTAAGATCGCCCAAATAATTTTTTATTTTATTTAAATATTTTTGTTAGATAAAAGCTATTATCTCTTAGATTTTACCTTTTCTTTCTTACAAATTTTTAGAAAATTTTTTAAGCAAGCTACAAAATATTTGCAAACTTAGGCTTCGTTTGGGACGGCTTTTTTATTGCTTTCTAAAACAGAGTTTTAGTACAAAATTTTTTATTTTTTAAGTAAAACTCCGTTTTAGAAAGCAATAAAAAAGCCGTCCCAAACGAAGTCTTAGGCTTCATTTGGAACAGCTTTTTTAATTCTTTTTAAAGTAGCTTCGTAATACAAAAAAAATTTCAAATAAAAAATTTGTGTTAAAAGATACTTTATAAAGCTATAATTTTTTTTTTCCAAACTACACCTTAATTTTTGAGTTGCTCTTGACCCATAAGAAAGAGCATAGATGGTAAGATCTCTTTCACCTCGTGAAGAGGGGATCTTCCAATAGTTAGATTGGAATAGTGGATTTCTAGGGTAAATTATTTAGTTCTAGTGTCCGGATTCATCCGGACACCAATCCAGATGCGCCATATCACCAAAATACACCGAGCCCTCATGTATTTGGGTGACTTGGCGCATCTGGATTGGATGTCCGGACATCCGGTGACCGGACATAATAATTCGCTGATTCCTAGAAGGTGTTGGTCTAAGTGAGAAAATAGATGATGCCAGATCTCATAAAATTTTGTGGATGCTCTCTATTGCTAATTTTCCCTTTTAAAAAAAATTTACATCTACTTGTCTCTTGTAAATAAAGTTTTTAAAAATTTCACTCATTTAAAGCTTTGCTAAACTATGTATTTTTTCTAGAAGCATCAATATACCACCCTCATGCTCTTGGTTGTGCCATAAACTTCACGAACTTGTTGCCGCTCTCACTTCGCATGAAAGCTATGATGTTCTTGTCACTCTGCCTTTGAATCTTTGATGCATGAAGCTTCTAGCGTTTCTAACTCTTGGTTAGCAAGCTTTGGGCATAAAGTCTGTACTTTATTTACAGATGCTCTTCTGATTTGTTTACCTTTTATGATGGGTTCTATCCACATATTTAATACATTTGAGGTAGTGCTGTGAGTCATTTTTCTTCAGTAAATTAAGACATAGTATGATGTTTGCTGATTAAGACTTTATTTTGAATAATTTTCATATTATTTTTTAAGGTAATTTTTTAGTAAAAAAAAATTTGTTTAAGAAATTTTTTAGTAAAAAATTGTTTTTAAAAATAATAAAAAAATTATCTCAAACAAAATTTAAATATTTGATTAAATTACAATGCAACATTTTGCAGGAAAATACAAGATCCCGTGACAAGATGTGAAACTAATTCCAATGAAGTGGCAAGGTAATACATATTTTCTACTAAGTTGTTTTGTCATAGATATTAGGTCATTCTTTTTTTATTTTATAAATCATTAGTTTCAACTATTAGTTTTTTTGTTTTTTTCAACTATTAGGTAGGCTAAAAGAATGTTGAATTTAGGCCAATATAAATATAAAAAAGATCCAATATGAAAATATGCCATCTTTGTGAATAAAAAGTTAATTTGTTGCATCTTCATATCAAAAGAAGAAACAAGTTAAATAATTGCAGTATATCATCATTGTAGGAAAATGTTTTATTTAAGCGGGAATTTTCAATCGGAAATCATCCAAGTTCTATTGGAAAAATACATTTTCAGAGAATTTTTGGTAGAAAATTTTCTGCCGGTAAAACATGCATCGAAAAAAAAATTACCTGTAAAAAAAATCTGTCGAAAGTGTTTCCATAGAAATCATCCTCCGAAAAATCTCCAATGATTTTCTGGCTGAAATTTCTACCAAAAAAAATTATTGAAATTTTGCTCGAGCAGGTCAACCCGCCAACCCCGGGGTAGCCCTTCCCGCCAACCTGCCCGTTGTGCTTGCATCTTTGCCCGGGATAGCTTCCTCGCCAGCCAGCATGTGTCCATGCCCGCTGCACCTACCAGAAGTTTCGAACTCCGCTCCTTCGAAGAATCCAATGCCCATCCATCATGATAAAGAGCAAGATCTATAAAAAAAAGTTAAAACTAAAAATTAATTAAAAAATAATATTAATATTTTTTAAAGATCAGAACAATAATTATGAAAACTATTTATTTAATCTAGTTTAATGTTATTTAATTTAATTTAATTTAATTTGACTATAAATTATTAAATTTATTTAATTTAATTTAATAATATTTATTTTTAAAATAATTTAACAACATTTATTAGATTAGCTAATAAATTAATTTAAGTTAGTTAATTTAGCATAACAATAATTTTAAAACTATCTATTTATTTTAATTTAAATATATTTAATTTAACAAAAAAAATAATTATAAATATTTTTAAAAGAAATTTAAATCCATAAAAAATTCGCCTGAAATAAATCCCTGAGAAATCCTATCAAAAAATCCGTAAATTCTGATGGATTTAATTCCTCCAAAAATTAACATTTTCTGTAATGTCAAAGATTTGATTTATGTGAAGTATAATAGATTATTTATTTTAAGATACAACCATAATGATATCATTGATCATATATCCTAAATGAGATATAAATGATGCTAATGATTAGTTAATAGAAAAAATAGATGATGAGTTTGATGATGATAATGAATTAGTTATTGGTGAGGAATATTGCTTGTTTACTCAATAATATTAATTCCAATAATGATGAGCTTTGAATTAATTCTATAAATAGGGGGTTAGAGGATGATCTTGACACATCAATCTTATACTCTTTAACAATAATTTAATTAAAATTCTAAAGCCTCTCTCTCTCTCTCTCTCTCTCTCTCTCTCTCTCTCTCTCTCTCTCTCTCTCTCTCTCTCTCTCTCTCTCTCTCTCTCTCTTATATTTCTCTTCTTTTTTTTTTCTTTCTTAGCTTGATATGTGCATGGTGAAAAAGTTTCAATATCACCCATAAATAATTTTGGATCTGAAATATTTTAAGGTGTGATGAGTGTGGTAGCCTAGGATAAGAAGCCAAGCTATAGAGTGTCACAAGGAAATGAAGTATCTTAGTTAATAGAGATATAATAATTCATAACTACTGTCCAATTGATGCAAATGAAGGATCACTTGACTAGAATGGTTTAGAAAATTCTTGGGAAATTTCTAGGAACTATCACTTGCATCAATACTCCTCCATGATTAAATTTCTAGGGCAATTTTTTTTCAAATTGGGTTTTGAGAGACGTTGACTCCAATTTTCCCACTTGTTATTGGCTCTAAATGTAAAGAAAGGTACATTGCTTACACCTAATAATTTCTCAAGGAATTGTTAGCTACAAAAGAGTTGGCTTGGGAGCTGATTTGGCAAGTGGGGGATTGAACAAAGTTGGTAAAAATTTTTGTAGCCACCTTTCACAAAGGATTTTTTATAAATAGAAATAAAAAAAGTCAAATTTATATATATTTCATATATTTTTTTATGGAATTATTTATATTTTATTTAATTGTTTGAGCTTTTAATTCAAACCAAAGGTTGAAATAGAATTATAAAAGTAATTTGTCCCATTCCACTTTACTTTGGATCATAAATTGTAGCCTTATTGACATTACTCTCTATAAATATACTTTAGATTCAATAAAAAATAAATAAAAGTATTGTTAATTAATTGTAGGATATTCTTCGATATAATATATATCACTAAAAGGCATTCCTTTTAAGAAAAATAATGCTCTGGTCAACAGCTTTTGAACTAAAAAAGAAGCCCGATGTACTGCAAATTTATCCTCATAAGTACCTGCTTTAATCCGGATTTTTTTAATGGTGAATGCATGAACACAAATAAATATCGGTAGGATTTGAGCTCCGTAATTTTATAATTTTTTTTTTTTTGTAATTAATTAATTCATAACTTTATTCTTTACTTCGAGCTAACAACTTCTTAGGACTATTTGTTTTAACCAAATAGCCTTAATATACTAAATATACATTATCATTATTAATTTTCAAAATAGTTTTTGTATGTTTATACATGTCCACATAGGTAGCTTATAGGTATCTAATTATATGCTTGGCTAAAAGATGTGGCTAGAGGGAACATACACCTACAAAAATCATGATCATGACTTTGTCGACAATGATTTTCCCCTATGCACGATCATGCACACCTAAAGGACTCAAGGTTTAGCCCAAAGAGCCATGTTAGTACATCAGAGACAAAGGGCCATATTAGAGATGGAGGGCTAAGTTTGCACCACTAAGTTCAATGCATGTGATTATTATTTCATTTTTTTTCTAGACTTAGTCTTCCTTATAGCCCATATAACCCTACAAATAAAGTTTTAGGGAGATATTTTTAGGGCTTCATGCTATTTATATTGTTCATAAATATCTTTTAACTTCTCAACTAATCTCCATTCTCATTAATTCTCTGACTTGGTTGTCTCACTATAGCTTGTTGAGCATGTTAATAGAGTCAGGTGTTACCCATAAACAAATTTGGATACAACATCTTTTAAGGTTCCATAAAGATGGAATGAGCTAGAAGATAGGCACATATGAATAGAAACAAAGCCATTAGTCATTAGTGAGCACGAAGAACCATAACTTCGAAGCCTACAACAATTTGATGGAGCTGGAGGAGAGAATTACTTATAAGATGATCCATACTGGTCAGAGTGAGTATAGAGAGATGCCAAGAGAGAGAGAGAGAGAGAGAGAGAGAGAGAGAGAGAGAGAGAGAGAGAGAGAGAGAGAGAGAGAGAGAGAGAGAGAGAGAGAGAGATTACCCTCAAAAGTTCTTCTAATTTGTTAACCCATTGAAGATGACTCGACACAAGGGTGCTAACTTCAACACCAGTTGTTATCCACTGCCACCCCATACTAGTGAAGAAGCATGCATCCCTTGCCATAGGAGACTAAGGAGGATGGAGTTAGAGAGATTATAAATGAGAATCCACTTGAATACTTAAAGAATCCACTTGCTTACTTTAAGTCTTCAATGTCATTCATGAAAATCAATGACACACTAAAGTGGTGAGGAGTAAGCGTTGACTATTACTCTCCACTATTAAAGAGTCTACCATTCGGTTCTTTTCACGCCTACCATAAGGTGTTATCACATCCTTCTCTGAGCTTAAGAGAATGTACATTACATAAATTTTGAATGCCAATTAAGATGCCACCAAAGAGTTCACAAGTTTCTATTGAAAACGAAATAGGAACTAAAGGAGTCATCAAAGTTTTTCATTAATAGGTTTCAAAGATAGATATTAGAATTCAAGAACATTGAACTCTCAATTATGCAAACCATGCTAACTCAATGGTTAAGAGAAAAACCATTTATGAACATTCTTTGTCTAAAGAAACTACAAATATTGGCCAAGTTATTAAAATTCACCATATATAATAGCATGGTTGATTCTTCCTCGACCATTCAGCCAAATGAGCTACCGACAAAGCATAATTAGCACCAAAATTGTTGGTATGATAGGAGTATTTTGATGGTTTGCCGAGTACAAAAAAAGAAGCATGCATAACAAGACCAATGTGAAGATTGCAATTAGATGCCACTTGATAGCGAGACCACTAAGAATCATGGAATCGCCTGCCTCACAAATGGAGAAAGCATCATAAGAAACTTTCCTATATAGACATGATGTGGCACACCTCACTCATCATTATATGGCCTACACTCCCTTAGGAGTGTTAATATTGAAGTTTATGGAGGCCATTAAAAACAAGGAGTTCTTCAAATGTCTATCACTAATGAAGGCGGGCATCCAAGCCATGGACAACTAAAAAATTTATGTGTTTCAAAAAGTGCATGGGCATGACATAGAGGAATGCAGTCACCCTTGAAGTTTCAAATAGGATTTGATAAAATCAAAAATAAAAATATAAAAAAACAAATAAAAGAAAAAGATAGAATTTGTCTTAGTTGACCCACGAATGTTCGAACAAGCGAGGCACTTGAAAATAGTTATGAAATAAGCTAGTTCATGCACACATCATCCACATCACTAGGGTGGTGCCCTCTATCTTCTGAATAGATAGAAATGAGATGTATTAGGGGGAGAGTCACAAGTGTCATCATACGGGAGAATTCAATTCAACGAGCATGCCCTGAATACTCAAAC
This sequence comes from Dendrobium huoshanense, assembly GCA_016618105.1. NCBI lineage: Eukaryota > Viridiplantae > Streptophyta > Magnoliopsida > Asparagales > Orchidaceae > Dendrobium > Dendrobium huoshanense. Next base: position 34,148,789 of record CM028347.1, read on the forward strand.
GACTGAAGTTTATTGATGATCTTTATCAAAGAAAACAAGCCAACAAGTGGAAACCCCTTCAACAACATTATGGTAGTCACCATTATAGTTAACATTTACTAGCTCATTGTCATCATCATTGACATGAGGAATTCCATTAACATAATTTTTTAAATTTATTTATGATAAAATTGAAATCGCTTGCTTCCCAACTCACCTCCACCTCATGTATACTCCATTATTTTATAAACGAGTGGTGAGACATTGAGGGGATGATCTCCCTACCCATGTCATGGGGGGAAGGCTGACTCGCACTTGACAATAGTTGAGTTAATGGTCATGGGTGCACCCACCCTATGATATGATTTTCAGGCAACCACTCATAAATAATTTTAAGGTGGTCATCTTTAATAAGATGTGGTAGTCAAGTTTTCTATTGGATGAAAGGAGATCATGGTGAAGGGCAACCAGATGTAGACGTGAGCCTACAAGCTAAAGGCTATTGGAAAAATGATAAGTTTATCTAAGGAGATTTTGTAAGTTGAAGTGGAAAGGGGATTAGAACTGGAGACTACTAAGATAGTGAAAGAAACCCCAACAAACCAATGCTAATAAAATAAATGTATGATTGATAATTAATCTTAAAATATCTTACTTTTTAATAAGTAATTCAACCAATTATATTTGACCAAAATCTAAATAAATTATACATGATCAATCATTAATTAATATCAAATCTTTATCAAGTTATTGAACCACAAAAAAGCTAGTTCAAAATATAAATAAACGAGTTGGATTGTATCCAAACTTGGTCCATTTAACCTTACGTTTTTAAGAAGGGCTTAAACATGTTTAATTACAAAATTGAATGAGTATTAATTGAGTTAAGTTCAGGTTGGTCATCGAATGCTACAACTCTAATCACACTTTAGCAAATTTTCTTTAAATAATAGTTTCTAAATGCAAAAATTTTTAAGAAAGTAGCTAAAAAAATTATTGCTAAATAACACATGCGATTTTTTGTTTAAAAAATAAAGCAATGATGATGTTGTCTCAAACAAACCCTAAGAATAGCTTATGTCTCTTAGATGTTTGGAATTAGAAGCTGATGGCAAAATTACCACATATAACAAAATGTATTGTGTTACTAAAAACTATTCAACTATGCAGACATTTCTCTAAAATACCATTAATCAAATTGAACAATCATAAAGTTAAATGAGCTAGTTATTTCTTTGATAAATGAATTCCTAGCTTTAGCCAAAGGATTTATACGAGTGCTTCAATTTTATGCATAAATTTAGCCTTTAACCTTTAGTGATCCAGATCCATAGATGACCAAAGAGAAAAGAATGATTATTTTTCTTTATTGAATGTTGTGGCAATAATAGGATCCAACGTAGGAGGTAGATCAATGGAGCAGCAGCTGTTGATAGTGGCATACAGATGCAACGAGGTAGTGCAGCACAAGCCAACAGTAAGGCTAGTATTATTGTCGGCAATTGTAAAGCTAGTCTTAGTGGGGAGAATTGGACAAAAAAGCAGGCGACAACTGCTACAGCCCTGATACCGAGGCATTTATAGGTTTGGCATATACATAGGATAGTTTATTATGTGCGGTCACTGAACTGTCTGGAGGTTAATCATAATGCGCTACGTCACCTGATACACAATTGTACATAGTGACGATAACAAGTGTATTGGTGATATGGCACATCTTGATTGCCTTGTGAACGACATCCGGTGACCGCACGTGATAATTTTGCCATGCACAGACAGTTGGGAAGGAGAAATTATTACTTGCAGAGTTCGGACGTAGAGTTACGTTCGGACATGTTAGTATACACAATGTGTATAAACTGTGTAAAAAAATACACAGTGAATTCTCATTCAGATAGACAATCACAATAGGGATTGATCTAATAAATACTTAAATAAACTAAATCATCAGAAAAAAAAAAATCTTATTTATAATAATAATCTAAATAAGCTTAATTCATGGAGATGTTTTCTCACATATGATATGATACAACAATTCATGCACAATCCCAACTTTTTATTTCTAGGCTTTGTTGTATAGATATTTCTAGTAGGAAAAACATTATAATGCCCACATCAAATTTCAAAAATTATTTCAGACAATAATTTCATAACTAAATTACATAAAATTTTAGGTTTTGCAATATCATTATTAATATCTCTTTTAAGCTGAATTGAATCATATCCTTAGTAAGCAAAAGTCTTTAGTCTTACAACTTTATTGGCCTTATCTCACTGAATAAATTAGTTCTAACGCGCCTAAATCATTACATTTAGGGGGAAGAAGAAAAGAGATAAGGCTAAAGAGTGTAAGACAAAGCCTCATCATTGTAGTCAAACATTCAACTAGGTATAAAGGAGAGTTTTTATGCTGGAACTCATTTATGCCTATCTTCTTTTAGTTATTGACGCCTTTGTGCTACATACATCGATTCCTAGTGGTTTACTTTATCCCTTATGGAGCTTAGATCAATGGTGCAACTTGCATCCACCTTTTTTGGGTGTGGTAGGTAGGCTGCTTTTTACTATCTCCTCGACTAATTAATTGAGAGTTTGGTAGGTTAAATAACTATTATAGATCCTTAATTAATTGAGCTAGTCCTAGATATTTTTCTTGTATGATGATGAGGTCATCAAAATTGTCCTAAGTGGTCGATACCACATATTCATGCCCTTTTGGTGTGACATAATTAGGTTTTGTTTGGGACGGCTCTTTTATCGCTTCTTAAAATCGCTTTCTAGTTTAAAAATTAAAATTTTTATAATAAAACGTTGTTTTAAGAAGCAGTGAAAAAGCCATCCCGATCGAAGTCTTAGTCTAGCACACTAACTATTATTTCTCTCGTTAGGGATATGAGGTATATTGCCAAAACTAATACAAGAGCTATATGTTTAAAATGTTCTTTGTTTATAAATTAGTTGATGCTTTCACTCACAAACTTATGTATAATCCACAATCAAATTAAAGGACTACTGGAACACTACGATTGAGATTTAACCTTCAAACAAATACAAAAGTTACATGTGATAATTTCAGGCAAACTAATTTACGGTAGATTTTTCGAGGACTATATAACGGATAAGGATGAAATATTTCCGACCGATTGTCAGGAAGATTTTCTGACAGATTTCTAGTCACTTTCCGGCAAATCTATTTCAGCTGGATTTTAATAATTTCTGAAAAAAATTATATATTCATAATTTCATTAATTAATAATTTTAACCTATTATTAATAACTATTATTAAAGTAATAATTATTTTAATTATTTATTAAAAACTTTATCTTATTATTCTATTAATAACTTTAATTTTAAGATTAATATTAATATTAATATTAATAACTTTAACTTAATATTATATTAATAACTTTAACTTGTTTATTAATAATTTTAACTTATTATTTCATTACCAAATTTAATGTTTATATTAATAACTTATTTTAATTATTTATTATTTAAATTTTTGTTAAGTTTTTATTATGGAAATATTTTATTTAAAATAGATAATTTTTATAACACATTTTACACCACAACAGAGTGGTTGACACCTTGAAACCGAACAGGTCTTGTGTTCAAATCAGTGCGCAGACAGGCAGGCTGGCAAGTAACGCGAATGGGCGGGTAAGATGTTAGGCGGCGCGGATGGGCAGGCGAGGTACCACGGGCGGGCAGGCGAGGGCAGCCGAGGCAGCGCGGATGGGAAGGCGGGCAACACGTGCAGGCAGGCCTAGAAGACAAGTTATTAGCTGCTGCGGGCAGCTGTACCATGATTTTTTTTAATTAATTTTTTATTTATTCCGATAGCCTTTTTCTGCTAGACAGCTCACTGGAAAAATTTTATGGAGGTTTTTTTCTACGGAAAATATTTCCAGCGCTTATTTTACCGTCGAAATTTATTCTACCAGAAAACATTCAAATAGCTAGAAAATTAACAACTTTTTGTCGAAAAATTCAACGGTAATGTGTGATTTTCCTGTAGTAGGGTGGGCTACATGAATCATATTTCTCCATTGTGTCCTGCTAAGATCCAAATTCATATTTATATCTAATAAATAAAGGTCATTTCTAATATTTTCTAACAAATTATTTTTTTTTCTACCAATAATCTTTAAAATAAGACAAATCTATTACCTCTACTTCCTAATCAGGTCATCAGAAGGCCACCGTTTTACATGACTAAACCATCTAAGGCAACTCTCTCTAATCTTATCCTCCACTGGAGATATCTCAACCATTTCACGTATATGCTCATTACATATCCTACCTCTAATCATGTGTTAAAATATAAATTAGCTTGAGATTATAAAATATGGAAATATTAATGACATGCTATATAGAAGGTAGTAAGGCCAACACCATAGAATTCACATATCACAAAATTGATAAGAATATATTTTTTTCTTAAATTCTGAGGTTGGCCTACGAACACTGGTCCAACACCATGGGATCATTTAGGCAAACATTTATATTCACTCAGATAGTGGATCATTTTAATCAACTACAAATGTGTTAGACTTGCATGTCCTTTATTTATTTATTCATATTTAATCACATGCATCAATATCATATCCAACATTCATTGCAAATCACATGCTATTTACTTTTATTTCTTCTTTTATCCTTAATGGGCCTTTATTATTTAGTAACTGCATGGATTGGAAAGTGACTATTAGAATATTTTCCAGGCAAATTTCTGTAACATGAGCCATCGTGTAACTCAACAGAAAAAATTTTCATTTCAATTTGTTGAAGACTTTAAGAATATGCATAGGACTGTCAACATTTGTTAATTTACACTTTTATTGAGTTAGAACTTTATGTGGACATAATCAGAGCTTTAAGATCTTATACATATTTATTTATTAGTTATTTTCTGTAAATTTTGGAATATGATTGAGCTCTTATGGAGTTTAACCAACTTTATGTAATATTCTCATTATTTAAATATATAGCGGGGGATTTACATACATACAACTTTAATCATTGTCTATTACATATTTAACACCCAATACTTAAATATTACACAACTACCACCCAAACACTATTTTGACAAAAAAATTACCACTCTGTCAACAACATCGCTCACTCCGTCTCTTTCATTCGGCAGTCCCTAACCACCTTATTTATGGAACCTCCTTACTGCTTCGTATCGTGGAACCCTCTGGATCTTCTGTCGCGAACTACAGATCTTCCTCACTTCCCTTCTCTCGTGAGCTGCAGATCTTCCTCGTTGCTCTTCTCGCGGATTCGTTTGGATCCGCTTTTCTTGCGACCTATAGGAACTCTTCTATCTTCCATTTTCTTCGGTTAATAAATTGGCAAAATTTGTTGATTCTAAGTTATAGAACGAGTTCTAAGTTATAGAATTTGTTGATTGTAATTGTTTTGTTACATAATGATTCTAAGATCTAATTGTTTTGTTACAGAAGAATTGTAAGTTCTAATTGTTTTAATACAGAAAGATTGCAAGTTCTAAGTTCTTACCTTTTTGGTCGATTCTAAGTTAAAGAATGATCTTTGTATGTAGTCATATTAGCTGTCACAGAAAATGTTGATTCCAAATGCTTTTGTATTGTAATGCTTTTGAATGGTCTCAATATATATATATATATATATATATATAAATTGAATTATGTCACACGTTTGTCATTTTTTCCTCACCTTCAAGCTGAAATAAGATGACAAATCAAGCACCAAATCATTAAAAGAATAACAAACAATCTTAATTTTATAAACCATCCAAATAATGATATGAAATGTATGGCTGTTTAATAGAAAATAGGTTATAAACCAACGAGAATGAGAAGCATTGCTGATTAATTGGTCAAATATATGGAACAATAAATATTCTTGCAATCAAACAGCCCTTTATTCCTATGATAAATCGGGCTTCAACACACCTACACTGATAATGTATGCAGGAGAGCACCTCGCCCCGCAGCCAAATTCCTGTCCTTAGTAACTGGCCTCGTCCTGCGATCATAATCTACATTCAAATGGACTGCACTAGCCGACTACTTGCTTTGCCGCTTCTGTTCAGCTTTTCAATATTTTGCAAGGCTTTCTATCACAGCCCGAATGAAGGTGTTTAATTCCTCAAAGTATTTCTTATGTTTGCTGACCCTGCCTATTGCAGAAACTCACAGAGAAGAATAATAAGGGAAGAAAAAGGAGCAGAGAGCTCACCCGAGAAATGTAGAAACGGAGCTCACTTGGAAAGAGCCGCTACAGAGAGATAAGCACGGGAAAAAACTTATTCTCGCACGAAAAGCTCGCATGGGAAGAATGAAAGAGACGGAGTGAGTGATGTTGTTGACGGAGTGGTATTTTTGTTTAAAAATAGTGTTTCGGTGGTAGTAGTATAATATTTAAGTATTGAGTGTTAAATATGTAATATATAAGAAATAAAGTGGTATGTATGTAAATCTCTCTATTATTAAATATTAAAATTCATATTATTCTAATAAAAAAATAAAATGTTTTCTCCATTGATCAAAATAGTTGGGCTACCACATTCTTAATGAACGACAAGGTTATGACATGAAATCAAGAGCATTGAATGCTTAGTTTTTTCTCAAAATAATTTTTTTTTCTCTTCTCCTTTGTAAATCGCAGGAAAAATTTTAAACTAAGGTTAAATATAAATTTAATTATAAAAAATCAGAGGAAAAAAATATAAATTAGAAATAATAGTTTAAGATTTCATTTGTGACAGCTTTCTAAACTTTCTTTCTTGCACAAAATTTTCATGTTCAAGAAATTTTAATATAAATACATTGCTTTAGAAAATAGTAAAAAAGTCATTTAGGATGATTTTCTAAAACAGCTTTCTATTAAAAAAAAATTTAGTATGAATTGCCTTTTGAAATGCCACAACATCGCCTATACAGCCACATAACATTGAACTCTTCAATCATTTTCCTCGATAAAGCATGCTAACGCCACCTATGTAGCACTACAGCGCTTGGTCAAATCGTTAATTTGGTAGATGAAGCACTGTGGTGGTTGTTGAGTTGGAGAGAAATTATTAGGTGCGGAGTGCGGACGGGGAGAACCGTCTACACAAGCATTGAGTACCTAGCGTTACCCGCACTCGGTACCGCTAGTGTTACCCAGTGCTTGTGCGGACGGTGCGCACTCCGCAGTTAATAATTTTTCGTTGAGTTGGGCACCATAGCGCTACCATGTGTCGAGTGTCGTGGCAGTCTCACAATCAAAAAACCTGGGATTTCAATTCCCTACGTGAGCAATATAGCGCTACTTGTCCCAGTGTCGCCGTACTAGTACTCATGATAACTAGATTAACTTAGCACCGCAGCACTGGTTAGTTTATTTTCCATTTGCACCCTTGCTTTTTGAGTTCTTAGAGTTCTTGCATTTGCGTTTTAGGATTCCTATTTAATTTTCCTTATTAGAATGGCCCCAAAAATTTCTGTTGGTAGGAAGAGATTTGGATCAACCTCATATGATGCACGTAGGTTTGTGAGTGCTGCTACTGAGGAGAAGTACAATAACTTTGTGAGTAAGTCTATCATTCCTAATTGAGGGTCAGATAATCCTAGGGGGATTATCCAGTGTCAAATTGTTGAGCATAGTTGGGATTTCCTTATCATCCAGCCTCGTCCTACCAATGCCTGTATTGTTTGGGAATTCTTTGCTAAAACGAAGGAGCTTAAAAATGGACGTGTTTACCCGCGTGGTAAGTGTCTATAAATCTAGTCTTTCAAATCCCTAATTTTCAATTAAAAGGTGACAAGTAACTAAATTTTTGTGCTATTACCATAGACTATGAAAACATAATTAGGTTTCTGACTTGGAGGGATTTAAATACCCCGTGGAAAGGAATAAAGGATAAAATTATAAATTTTTCTGCATTAGCCCTCACCTGAGAATCCAAATCATGACATTATTTTATTTCTACAAAGCTTATGCCGAACAGAAACATTATTGAGGACACAAATGATAGGATCGTTTTAAATTACTGCATTAAAAAAGAAATGACAATGAATTTAGGAAAAAAAAATGTCTTCTAATCAATCCAGTAAATGCCTAGGGGGTCTACTTTAGTGGGTTTAAGGTATCACAATCTTATTTCTGATTTGTGTGAAATAGTCAGGAGTAGGAAGAAACTTATGGGAGGAGCAAGTTATGTTTGTTTCTTCCCTAAGTCCAACATCATGTCTTTCAAAATCTCCTAATCTGAGCAAGGAGAGGAATTTGGCCAACCAAACCAACTTAGCCAACAATGGGGTTGATATTCAAGGTTGCTAGGAGATCAAGTGGCGAGCATCTGAGATAGAGTTGATCGGATCAGGGTTTCTTTGAATCACTTCAGTCAATAAATGAATAGACTCAAGCAAGGGATGTATTACCACTACAATCATATGATGCTATGGCACCAAAGGCAATATTAATACCATGTTAACTACAACATAATTAAGGTTGGCTTGTTTAAGAGCTCGGAGATGAACTCCCTCAATTAGCTCAATTTGTTCACTAACCCACCCCCTTTGATATGTATCAAGGAGCAGGACCTTCGGTAGTAGCACCGGGGGACAACATAGGAAGAAAAAGATGATCAATAGGGATTGCCCTAGTACTGTTTTTGTGATTGTTTTGTTTGTTTCTTCTTATTTTTACTTTAACTTTTTTATACTTTTCTTTTATTTTAATTTTTTTAATTTCCTATTTATTTTATTTGTACATTTTTAAATTTTTTATTTAAAAAAAAAAAGAAATTTTATATTGAAAAAAATGAATGAAACCATTTTCTCTAAATTTCAAAAAATTATTTTCCTTCCACTTTTTGCTTGAGTTATAAATTTTAAAAAATTTCTAAATTAAGACCCTTAAGTATATAATAATATATAACTCGTAAATTTTTTGGAATAAAATAGTTACAAATAACAATTGATCTTTTCATTTAAAATTAGTAAATTTAGATAATTTAAATTCCTAAAAATCATTTAATTACTAAACTACATATAAAAGAATACCGAGTTTTAAGATTAATGTAAATTAACTTATTAAATTAATAAAAAATCATCTAAAAAGAAAGTAATTAGTGAATTATACAAAACTTTAGATTAGTATAATACGTACAAGCAATAAACAAGTATTCAATAGCAAAATAAAGTATTTTAACAAATATATGAAAAAAAAAAAAGAGTTAAAAATGCAAAAGATTGAAAAAAGGATAAATAAAAAAAAAGTATCTGCAATTTCAACACTCGCATAAAATAATAAGGTAATACATAGGTATTCAAAATACTTATAAGGTACTTCGTCAAATAAAAGAAAATAAAATAAAATAAAATTTCTAAATACTTAAATATAAAATTGTCATATTTAATATCTACCCCTACCTCTATGCTTCTAAAAGAATTATTGAAAATATAATAATTAAAAATAATAAAAATATTAAAAAAAATGGAATTATAATATTTAAGAGAAGCCTATAAGTAGATTTAAGGTTAGATAAAATGTAATTTCATTAATTTTAAAAATTTAGTAAACTTGAGTATATATATATATATATATTCATTTAATATATATGTTTTGTGCATAAAACAAGTGAAAAATCATAAAAATAGAGCTAGAGCAGTACTGCTACAAAGTTTGCGTCATAGTAGAGAGCTCTTAGAAAACATGCTAGAGAACTTAGCGCCAAGACGCTATCCAGGAATTGTGAGTGTATAAAGTAATCTTAGTGTTCGTGTTATAAGGCTGACACATTTTGGAGTTGTAAGTGCTTGAGTGAGTGTGTGTGTGAGCGAGTGTGAGGGGTTATTCTTGAGAGAGCGTAGCTCATATATCTGTGTTTAGTGTGTTGTATTAGTGTAGATCAAATTGCAGAAGTGCAAAGGTGCAAAGGAGTTTGTACCTTGGACTCGGGTAATTTCTAACCATTATTTTATTATTTATCTTATGTTTTAAACTTGGTAACTTATTGTTTTGTAAAGTGTGATAAAATATTTATATTGAGTAACATCTTCTCCATATGCTGCTAAACTTTTATTCTCAATTTATGATTATTTAAAAGGCATGTATTACTTAGAATATATTTAACCTTTATAGTATTCATGTTGTTTTTATTCCTTCATGCTTCAATTAGTTTATGTATAGTTCATATAAAAAATAAAAATCTAATGTGATCAAGTGCCTCAACAGAGTAGAAAAACAATTAGATGTTTTAAAATGTAGTTCGACCATAACATAGTGCACTTAAAGTTTTTTAAATATCATAAGTTCAAAACATTATAAATAGTAAATTTACTTTCTACATTTAAATCTTTTTAATTTAATATGCATCTCTTATTTTAAATCATCAAACTAGAAAACTATAGCAATTCAGTAGACGATACTATAGTGAAACTAAAAAAATTTAGTCTCCCCATGAGATTGATACTTTTCACATTATTATATTACTAGACAAGATACATGCACTTGCATTAAACAGGACTTATACTGAAGAAAATTAAATCATCTTTAGAGAACTCAATATTTTGTGTATGCTAAAACACAAGAACAACATTAGAAAAATAGAAATAACCTGCTAGCCATATTTTTAGCATTACCTCTTTGACCTCTTCATCTCCTTTTGATGCTTCCCTAATCTACCAATCCTCAAATTTGGATATTGAAATATTAGGATCTGTATATGAAGTTATAACTTTTTGTTACGGCATTATTGAGAGTCATTTTGAGAGTGCCTTTCTTATAAAAGGAGAGGGCTTTTGTTAATGAGTTGAAATACATTGACGTGGTGGACATATGCTGACATGGGTAGTATTTAATCTCAATTAGCGCTTTATGTAGTTATTATTTCAATTTAGGCTTCGTTTGAAACGGCTGTCTTCCTGCTTCTTAAAGCGGCTTTTTAGTACAAAAATTTTAAATTTTGTACTAAAAAGCTGTTTTAAGAAGCAAGAAGAAAGCTGTCCCAAACAAAGCCTTAATCTATCTTAATACCGATAAAGAATGCTCTTATAAATACAAGCAGCTACAATTATTGTGTTAATGGAAACCATTGAATGATGACAAAGAGACCCATCTTTCAACATCATAAATCACCAGTAATTATTGTTTCAATGAGATATTATTATATGCGAAGTGCAGGCAAAGTTCTACGTTCGAACACCAATTAAATTAAGACAAGTTGATTTCTTACTGGTATATAACTTTTTTCTTACGACCAGACGAACTGACCCAGCCCAGTCGTGAAAATTTTGAAATCACGGCAACCCACTCATTTTTATGTTTTTGAAAAAGAAACCCACGAAAATTCTCATATATTTAAGATTTTTGCAAAATAAATCTTTTGGTACCTACTAAGAAAGAAGAACGAGAAACACGCAATGAAGATGTAAATTGATTTGGAGGACTGTCGCATTCTTTAAAAGGCAAGTGAAAAGCTAAAAAAACTTAAGAGTAATATGTAACTTTCTAGCCTAATAATTATTTTTCAATGTATATTATGAGGCAATAAATGTTTTGCTGAACTTAATTTTTTAACAGAGAAATCTGTCGTAGAGTCAACTACAATAAAACTGTGTTCACCTTTAAGGCACATAGAGTTCTAAAAAAAGCATGAACGTTTCAATGCAGAATTTATAAATTGCGTAGCAATGCTTTGTGTTTTTTTTTTTTTTTGTGATGTTTCACACGCATTAATTTAGAATATATTATTCAAATATTTATATGTCAAATGACATGAAAACACATACTTCTATGAATCAACTATGTAAAATTTTATGTAAAATGATATTTTTATAGCTATGTATTGGGAATACATAGCTATATATTGAAATACATAGTTGTGTATTGGGAATACATAACTGTGTATAATGATATTAAAGCTTGTACACATCAATATATAGCAATATGCGGTGTGCATTAGAAAAAAAATTATATTTTCAATATAATTCCTCTAATATATTTTCAAGTACGAGGTCAAAAAACTTTCAAATGAATAAAAATAACACTATGTATTGTTATAAGCCTGTATCATAGCTTATACACATCAATACACAGTAATACACAACTATATATTAGAAAAAATATCACATTTCCAACACAATTTCTTTAATACATAACTATATACAAGCTCAAAAAACTTTCAAATGAGCAAATACAATAACGTGTATTATTATAAGCTTGTATTAAAGAGTGTTCACTTAAAAGGCAAAAACACCTATGGTACATCTAGATCATACACACCTACTTAGATAAAATAGGGCTTTATTATAAATTTTATTAAAGCATACCTAGTGGTACTTGCTTTAATTGCAAATTGACATTTAATTGTAAACTTTTTTTATTTTACAATCATTTGCAAAAATTCCTTAAAATTTAAATTAGTAAGCATTTATATTATTGTGTGATATTTAACATAAAATTACATCTTCATATTTATCAAAATACCACCAAAATCAATATGCCTAGATCAGTTGAATAACTTAACTAGAAGACTAGAGGAGATGGCCTTATAAAATGAGGAATGATTTGTTAAGATGGAAGAAATGATCACTAAACTAGCCACATAGGTCCATGCTAATAGCCATAGAGGTCAAACCCAACATGAGCAACCCCTTAACAACTTAATTTGCAAAATTTAAGACCGCACTTAGATGTTAGGTAGTTCCTATAGACCTAGAACCCAAGACATCACAATCCACATAGGAAAGATAATTAGAGAAACCACTTTGGGAATGATAAACTTATATTTCATGATAAAAAAATCATAATCAAAAAGATATCAAGAGCAAAGCCAGCATAACACTGCTCCAACCAATGATGGACTTCATCATATACCTTGGTCCTTAAATAAATAATCTTAAGTTGATGAATAAATTAGCTACTAAACTCCCTGGTAAAAATAGAACACAACAGGGGACTAATTCTTCAATTGTTGTCAAATGGATGATTATCAACAAACTACTTTTGCTAGAATGAAGTTAGTTGGCCATGCCAAGATCTATTGACAAAACATCTTAACCAAAAAAGAAAGATTAGGTAGAACGATTTTGACTTAAGCATCTCATTCATTTCTAAACAACTCACAATTTATAGACAAAAACACCACTACCACCCCTATTTTCTAGATATTTACAAGTAACTGGACTACCTCACATTTCAAACAATAAATAATTTCTTATTCTTATTTATTTTTTCTTGATTGACTTCATACAAGATTCAGTATTTGATGTCCAAATGCAATCAGTAACATTGTTCTTAAAGGCTTTGGAACACAAAAGCTCACAGAAATGATTTAAGAAAAATTCAATCTCAGAATCTAAACAATAAAGTTTTAATTTTTTTTTATCAAATAGTAGATACCTTAGATGGCACAAACATTCAATAAGCTTAAAAAATTCCCTAAAATAATAGCCAGCATTTAGAAAAATTGGTCGATCAGCATGAGTCTATGGAGACAAAAGCAAACACGTCCATAACATACATAATTACGGATTAAAGATGCTTTGATCTGAAAACAGTTTTAAAGAAAATGTCCGAATGATATGGCATTGAATATACTACAAATGTATCCTTCTAAGAAGCTTTCATAGTAGGCGTATTTTTTTTTTTTTTTCAAATGATCAATTTCCAAGATATAAATTTAATATAGGCTGCATTCGAACTCAGTAACTTTGCATAACTTCTAAAAGTTTTAACCATTGAACTACTTGGCACTCACACAATTTTGTTCTTTGCCTACATCCAGCAACGTTTTAGGACAAATTTTGGGCAAAATAGCTTTAATAAATACATGAAGAAACTGTTTAAGGGAAATTGAATTCCAATTTTATTCCTTGAAATCATTATATATATATATATATATATATATATATATATATATATATATATATATATATATATATATATATATATATATATATATATATATATATATATATATATATATATATATATATATATATATATATATATATATATATATATATACACACACACACACACTTTAGGAGAATAAATAGAAAAGAAAGATATTTAATCTAATCAATTATAATAAATAGAAAAGAAAAGTCATTTAATATAAATAATTCTAATAATTCTATCCCATGGATTTTGGAATCAATCTCACTGATCTTGGTGTTAGAAGAGGAAATCTCAAACTGTAGCCCATGGATTGTTGAACTGTCAAAGCTGTAGGCCCTCTCCTTGCCCAATGATTCAATACTCCCCCTCAAGCTGGGTTGTACAGGTTGTACAATCCTAACTTGCAAACAAATTATCGAGTAGAGAACCCGGTAGTGCCTTTGTTAGAACATCGGCAAGTTATTCATGAGTTGGGGTATATACTACTTCAATTTCTAAGTTCTCTATTTTCTTAGATATAAAGTGTCTATCAATAGTAACATGTTTTATTCTGTTGTGATGTACTGGATCCTTGGCCATAATAATTGCAACTAGATTGTCACATTTCAACTTTATCGTGCCTTCAATCAGTATTCTCCGTTCAATTAATACATGTTTGATCCAAATACCTTCACAATAGTAACTGCTAAAGCTCTCGGTTCAAATTTTGCACTACTTCTAAATACAAGAGATTGTTTCTTGCTCCTCATGTCACTAGATTCTCTCACACAAATGAACAATATCCTGTGGTCGATCGACTGTTAGTCTGGCTTCCTGCATTAGAATAAATGATCAATTTCTTATTTTCATTATTCCTAAATAATGGCCTCTTTCCAGGAGTGTTCTTGAGATATCTCAAGATTTTATAAACTGCCTCTATGTACTACTTCATAGGATCACTCATATATTGGCTCACTATGCTCAAAGAAAACCCAATATCTGGACGTACGTGGGAGAGGTATATAAGCTTTGCTACTAGTCATTGATATCTTCTTTTATCTACTGAAACCCCTCCTTTTCTATCTCAAGTTTCTTCTTAGGATCCATAGGTGTATTGGCCAATCTGCATCCCAACATGCTGGTCTCCTTCAATAGGCCTAAGGTATACTTGCATTGGGAAACAAATATACCTTTTCTTAACCGAGCTACCTCCATACCAAGGAAGTATCAAAGTGATTCTATTTGATCTTCAATATTTCCTCTATATCATTTCCAGTAAGGATGATGTCATCCACATATGCAATCAATATTGTTACCTTGTTTTTTCTTACTTCTTCACAAACCAGGTATGATATGCCTGGCATTGTATAAAACCATAGCCTCTTACATACTTTGAGAATCTTCCAAACCATACTCTAGAAGACTGCTTTAATCTATACAAGGATTGTAGCACTTTACACACATTGACCCTTTCATAATACTTTTGAATCTCCATTGGAATGTCCATGTAGACTTCTTTCAAGTTCTCATTCAAGAATGCTTTCTTGATACCTAGTTGACATAGGGGCCAATCTAAATTTCCTGCTAAGGAAAAAAAAATCTTGATAGTGGTGAGCTTTACAACATGAGCAAAAGCTTCCTGATAGTCTATTCCATAAGATTGAGTGAATCCTCTTGCAATCAGTCTAACTTAAACCTCTCAACACTATCATCCTCCTTATGCTTTACGATGAACACCCATTAGCATGTTACAACTTTCTTTCCTGGTGGGAGATTCATAATTACACATGTTTGATTTTTCTCCAAGGCCATAATTTTTTCTTTAACAGCCTGTCTCCATCCTTGGTGACTCAAAGCTTCCTGAGTGTTGGTCGAAATATGCATATCATCCAACTTAGAAAAGAAGACTTGATAAGTGTCTGAAAATCTGCTATAGGAAAGTTTTCGATTGGATGTTTGGTGCATGATTCTTCTTGCCATATGATGACTCTATCTCCTTTTGAACTTGCTCATTTTTCTCATTTGTATGAATATCTATAGTTGTTGGGTCCATTGAAGGAGATTGGATAAGTGTAAGATGTGTCTCACTACTCAGCATATGTTGATTTTTCTCTTTTCCTTGAGTATACATATTGTTGTTCTTTACAGGGATTGATTAGGGCTTATGGGCGGAGGTAATAGGTCTAAAGGTGGAGGTTGAGACATAGAAGATATACCTAGGCAAATACTCGTGATTTGGATTTCTTATGATATTTGTTAATTTTGGTCAGACTCTGCTTAGTAGTATAATAAAAAAGTCTACTCCCAAGTTTGAAATTATTCTTCACTCTCCCCTTGAATTTTAGAACTAGTGAAGTATGGTTGTTATAAAAAAAGATGACATCCATGTTTTCAAATACATTCCTAGAAGCAAGACAAAAGCATTTGTAACCTTTATTGTTAGGGAATAGCCAATAAAGACAATTTTTTTATCATGGGTCAAGCTTGCTCCTATCTTGTGAATAGATATGAACAAAGGCAAAGCATCCAAAAACTTTAGGTGGAGATTTGATGATATGAACCAAGCATGAGGATAGGCTTTGAGTAGAGTTTGTCTAGGTTTTTCAAATTTTAGTACCTGAGTAGATAACCTATTTATTAGGTATGCAGTAGTAAGAATGACTTTCCCCCTAGATATTTTGGTACTTTTATGAATAACATAATCGATCTTGCAACTTTCAGGAGTTGACTATCTTTTCCTCTCAGCTAACCCATTTTATTGAGGCATACGCATATGAACTCACTTAGATAATCCCTGGCTTGATAGGTATTCTCTCATGATAGAATGAAAGTACTCTCTCCAATTATCTGACTTTAAGATTTAAATTTTTGTATCAAACTCGTTTTGAATCATCGGTTGAAATGATTTGAATATCCTTTCAACTTCAAATGTTTCCTTCATTAAATAAACCCAAGTGAATCTACTATGATCATCAACAAATATCACAAACAACCACACATTAGTTATATTTTAAACTTTTGAAAGTCCCCAAATATCACTATGGATCAAGGCAAAGGGTTTAGAAGGTTGGTCAGGAGCAATTGGGTAAGATGATCTTATATGTTTAGCCAATTGGCAAGTTTCAAATTTGAACAAACTTGAATTTCTGTTAATAAATAAATAGGGAAAAAGTTTTCAAGGTTCATGAAATTGGCACGACCTAACCGATAATGTCACATGATAATCCCTCTATCTTGATTGACCCAAGAATGACTCTCAACAAACTAACTCACAATAAGATGATTTTTAGAAGTAGTTAAGGATTTGGGTGTCTTGATGCAGTATAACCCAGAACACATCTCAGCATTGCCAATCTTTGTCTTCGAATCTAGATACTGAAATATATATATATATATATATATATATATATATATATATATATATATATATATATATATATATATATATATATATATATATATATATATATATATATATATTGGAGAAAAATTGTTAAGCAATTACAATCACAAGTCAATTTACAAACGGAAATTAGATTGCACTCAAGATTGGGCACATAAAGCATCGATTTAAGGGTGATAGATTCTGTAACAAAAGCAGTATCGGTACCAAAACATTGGATGAAGAGCCATTAGCAACCTTAACTACTTGATTTGAATGATAAGGTTGATAGTCATGGAGTGTAATGTCTCCTGTCATGTGATCTTATGCTCTTGAGTCAATAACCCAAAGTTTTAACTATTTTATACCTAAGTGAACATGTAGATTGGTTGTAAGTTCTGGGGACGGTTAGTTCTTGATGTTGTTAAGCAGTAACTGCAACATCTCTAAATGCTCCTTGATGAACGGAATGGCTTCAACTTTGATGGATTTATCTTGCATGGTGTTGACATAGTTTGCCTTACTTTTTTGTGCTGATTTGTTTGCCTTCCAATCAACTGATTTTCCATTAATCTTCCAATATGTCTCCTTTGTATGTCCTGATTTGACACTGTGATCAAACCATGATCTTTCTCCCTTCTTTTGATGTCGATTTTCAACATGTGAGGGGTTTCGATTGCTACGGACAGTAAGAGCATTTCCTTCTTCAACCTTTGAAGATCCTTGTAGGCCTCTCAACATGACCTTTCTTCTGCTCTCTTCATTTCGAACTTCAAAAAAGGCCTCCCGATGTTTTGGAAGAGGTTTGGTTCTCAGGATCCGTCCTCTAACGCCATCCAAGTTCTTGTTCAAACCAATCAAGAATTTGAATACTCTTTTTGCCTCAATAATCTTCCGGTGAAGCACGTGATCTTCCAGGCATTTCCATTGATATTGTTCAAACATATCTAATTGTTTCCAACAACAGGATAGAGTATTAAAATATTGACTTATCGTCAAGTCCCCTTGTCAGTAGTCGTGAAGGATGGTCTCAATTGCGAATAGCTTGAAGTATTGTCGGAACTAGAGTAGGTCTCTTTAACGGACTCCCATATTTCTTGAGCCATTTCGTAAAGAAGAAAGTTCTCACAAACTTCTATATTCATGGAGTTGAAGAGCCTAGACATGATCTGATGAATCATTGCTTTCCATTTTCTATAGAGAGGATCAATTTGCGATGGTATAAGAACTTCACCAATGAGATAATCCTCTTTCCCTCTCCTGCAAATAAACATTCTCACCGATTAAGACTATGGCAAAAAAATTTTCCCATTAAATTTGTGGTTTGTGATGAGAAGAGAAAGAGGAGAAGAGTTTTCTATAAATCTAGAGTTTCCGTTGTTTAAACCAGTAATATTTCGGTAGGAGGATGAGATCTCGTTATGCATGGACATGGTTAGGTTTCCTCGGTTGAAAGAGAAGATGAATTTTGGGCAAGGGCTATCGGTGATTGAAGAGAGGTTATCGAGAGGATGATAGAGAGTTACCGCCGACTGAGGATTAGAAGAAAGGGATGAAGGTTTGTCACTAGCACTCAAAGAAGGCTTAGGATTTTGCTAAGCTTTGATACCACGAAGAAATTGTTTAGGGGAAATTGAATTCCAATTTTATTCCTTGGAATCATTATATATATACACTATAGGAGAATAAATAAAAAAAAGAAATAAATTTAATATTATCAGTTATAATAAATAGAAAAGAAAAACCATTTAATCTAATTAATTTAATAATTATATCCCATGGATCTTGGTGCCAGAAGATGAAATCCTCAACTGCAGTCCACAGTTACAACCCACGAATTGCTAACCTGTAAAAGCTGTGGGCCCCCTTCTTGCCTTGTGATTCAACAATATGCATTGTTACTAATTACATCCAAAACATTCTCACAATAATGCTTCCCAAAGAGATCATTTCTACTGCCATGACCATCATCATTATAAAAATTATAGTGAAATTATCATGCACTTATATCTTTCAGTACACGGAAAAGCATAAAACAATTTGCATTATTTGCTACAAGCTTAACGTTCACAAGAACCTTGAGTTAGAAAAGAATGAAAATCGTACCTATAAACCAATAATAATAATAATAATAATAATAATAATAATAATAAATTATTATTATTATTATTATTATTATTATTATAAGAATAAGAATAATAGTAGTAATAAATTAAAACTAACCAAATTATTCTGGTTTTTTCAGCCAATGAGGACTCAGACGCTCTAGAACACTCCGTTCTCCAGTTAGGTGCTCAACCAGCCCTTCAGAACAAATAGGGTAAAAGGAGCTTTGGTTAAAATTCAAAAAGCTGAAAATTTTGTAAGTACTCGGGCATCATGCTTTCACATTATGAGATAAAAAACTTTAAATTTAGAGAAAATACCCATAAATGGTATTTTTCATCATGGAAAAAAAAAACTCACAATGCTTCTAAAACTTATCATTGGTCTGCCACCTTACACAATTAAATAATTGGATACTATAATTAAAAAAATGTTAAATGCATAAATTTTACTTCAAAATAATGGTATTTTATTTTAGAATTTAATCAGATGTACTCTTTCCACACTACCATCAAGTTAGAGAATACTCCGCATTTCCCATTTCCTCTCAACTTTCACCAAACTTCAAGCCGTTAAGTATTTTAATCCTGATAAGGTAAGAATGAAATAATTCAAAGTTACATTTATATATACAAAAAGGAGTTCTGTTGTTTAACTTGGTCTGCTCTCCATTTCCACTGTCTATCCAATTTTATTCGCCATCTCTTTTTATCTATTACTCACTTCTTCTCTCGCACTCTTCGAGTTTGATCTAGCATGCTATTGCATAGTAGCAGCCAATTCCAAGGGCCTAGCGATAGTCAGAAGCAAATTTAGAGAAGCTGAAATATTATTTTATATATTTTAAAGGAAGGTTGTTCATGTGATTCTCATCAATGTGCTCAACTCAACTAGTGAGAAGAGTCGTTTCATCCGGGAGGGCTACCATTAGTAAACTTTGCACCAAGACATGTTCTCCTAGGTACTGATATAGCCCTAAAGGATGTTTGCACACAACTCAGCTGCAACTTTTTCTGAACTCTGTTTTCTTAAATATTTTTTATTAATTTTTTGATATCCAATTAATTTAATATTTTAAGTTGCATTTTAGGTCCCAATTTTGCAATCATATATTGTTGACTCCAAGACAGCATATGGCACATATGTGTCTCACTATTGATTTGATGATAACAAACTTTATATAATGTCATCTAATGATTTGCCTAGTACTTTCTTACAGGTTGATCTATTTCTAGCAACCGTCAAGATGAGGCGATGTTTCCACCAAGCAACTTGGAAGGTTGTTCAGTTGGGAAGGGCTTAAGTGTTCAAGGCATGAAAACTCAACTGAAGAATCAAAATCCCTAAACTACATAGTATTTAGGTAAATTTCATTAGATATTTGCAAGAGGAAGTTCCCTGGTGTATGCTTTTTACTGATGATATTCTTCTTGTTAATAAGACTAAAGAGAGAGTTGAAACACTAGAATTATGACGGTCAACTTTAGAGTACAAAGGTTTTCATTTGAGTAGATCTAAAATCGAATATATTGAGTGCAATTTTAGTAGTAATAGATCTAATGGAGGATTGTGAATTTAGGTGATCAAGTAATTAAAAAGAGTACACATTTTAGATTTCTCGGATCTATTGTTTAAAGTGATGGTGAAATAAATGAAGATAGTATCAGTTGAATTCAAGTTGGATTGTTGCAGTAGAGGAATGCATCGGGCCTGTTGTGTGATAGAAAAGTAACCCTCAAACTTAAGGGAAAATTCAACAAGATGGTAGTAAGACCTGCAATGCTTTGTAGCATAGAATGTTGGCCATAAAAAGATAAGCATAAGATTAAGGCTTCATTTGGGACAACTTTCTTACTGCTTTTTAAAGCAGTTTTTTAGTACATAAATTTTAATTTTTGTACTAAAAAACTATTTTAAGAAGCAATAAAAAAGTCGTCCCAAACAAAGCCTAAGATAAGTGTTGCAGAGATGAGGATGCTCAGGTGGATGAGAGACTTTACTCTCAGAGATAGAATGTGAAACGAGTATATACGTGAAAAGATTGTAATAGCTGCAGTGGTAGATAAGATAAAGAAAGCATTTCCTTAGATGGTTTGGTCACATAAAATGTCAACCTTCCGATGACCTGATTAGGATAGTATGTATTAGATTTGTCCTATGTTAAGAAAGGTAGAGGTAGACTTAAAAAGACTTGGCTAGAAAGTATTAGAAATGTTTTTTTCTTATTAGATTTATATGAGAATTTTACTCTAATAGTACGACACAATGGAGAAAAAAAATTATGTAGTCAACCCATGTTGTGGGACAAAGGCTTGATGTTGTTATTGGTATAAGATCTATATGGCTGATACTGAGAATAAATTAGATAGAAGTATTAAGATACTTCGGTGGGATAGGAGAGACTATGAATTCAGCTGTTTGAATTCCGTTATGAAGAGCATAATATTGTTTATAAGATTACACTTTATGGTCCTTATCTAACTGTGGGCTCCGAAAATTCGGCCCCGGCCTCCGCCCGCTTGTTTTCTTTTTATTCGGAGAGGGAGTTTGGGAAGGGGTTGGATCGGGCAGAGGGTGTTCGGCCAGGTAGGAGCTCGGCACTGGAAGACAAGGTGATTCGGTGCTCTCTCCCTCCCTATCTCTCTCTGCGGGTAGAAGAAGTCGGGGCTGAAGAGATGGATCGGGTAGGAGCTTCTTGCGGCAAAGACAGAGGAGATCGGCTGGGGAGGTGAAGCCGAAGGAGGGAGCTCGGGCAAAGGAGGCGCAGCCAGGTAAGAGCTCTCGGTCTCTCTCTTTCTCTCTCTCTCTCTCTCTCTCTCTCTCTCTCTCTCTTTGTGCTTGTGATTGGATCGGAAGAAACGAGAGGTCGGACGGGAGGAGGTTGGAGGTCGATCATGGCTTGGAGGCGAGAGCAGAGGGGGTCGGTCGTTGAGAGTGGAAGAGCAGCGGGAAGTGTCTCATTTGGTCGTGTATTTAACGACGCGCGTGAGGTCCGATCGAGGCAACGTCGCAGGATTCCAGGAGTCGATGTGAGCGGCGCCGAAGGAATAGTGCCTCGGCGGGATTTCGGGCAGGATTTGCGTGATTTCTGCACGAATTCGGCTGGATTCCTGGATCTGTCGGGCAAGGTACGATTTCATTTTTGTTTCTTTTAGGTATTGTACAGAGGTCAACAAATGCCCCCCAACAAATGTGGTATGCGCCTAGAGCGAATCACGTTTATTGTAAGCTGATTGACTCTGTGGATCTCTAGATATTTGTTCTAGATGTCACACTAGGGTTCTATTTAGTGGATTTCCAAAAGCTTACTTGGATGTCACATTAAGATTTTCATTTAGTGATCTCCAAAAATTCACTTGGATGTCACACTAAGATTTTCTTCTCCATGGATCTCTTGGATCTATCAATAGATGGTTAAAATACTGATTTCTTTTGCCATGTGCTTTGTGCTGCGGACAATGATGGAGAATTTCTGATTTGTCTTTATTGACTTGTCAGGTAATTTGTACCTTCGTCCTATGCTTCTTGCTTTTGGGGCATGATGAAGAAGTAGATGCCGATGACCTAAACTCTTAAGTTTGTATCAGGTCGATGGCGAAAAGTCATCGGTCCAGAGCTTTGTGCATAACGGACTTGTTGATGACAGAATCCACTTAGTTCAGCCTTGGGCTTTGTGTAAACTTTGGGATAGTTTTCTTCGGTCCTTTGCTTTGTGCTTTGGTGGACTTGTTGAAAAAAAATTCCTTCGATCCTCGCTTTGTGCTTTACGGATTTGTTGAAGGATTTGCAGGTTCTGGATTCAATAGATAGTACCGAACGTAGTTAGTATCTTAATCCTTAACCACTTGAGAAGACTTTAATCTGAATCACTTGAGTTCATCAGATCGGGAGAGCTAGAATTTGACAGCTCTTCGTCCTCTGGTTACAGAGATGGGGTTTCCTCTACTGCTGTCTTTCTTATGGCTTGTTGAGTAGATGGAGCTGTCAGCGATCCGGACTATTTGGGCTTGTCGGATCCGACCTTTTATACCCATTCAGGCTTCAGACTTGAGCTATGGGAATTGCGCTTCCCAATACTGATTTTGCTGAAGTTGGTAGATTTGGAGTCATCCTTTGTGGTTGTAGATTTTTGGAGTCTACAAACATTTGGTAGTTATTCGAGACTGGAACTTTGATTCTCCAGTCATTTAGGAGAATTTTGTAGACTACGATCACTTGAACTTGTCGAGTCAAATTTGCCTTCGTGCTTCCTACAATTCCTACTGACGGGTTGACGAAGTGGGGGTTCCGCTACTACGGCCGTTCTTATGGCTTGTTGAGTAAACGGAGCTGCCAGCGATCCGGCCATATTTGGGCATGTTGGATCCGACCTCTTACACCCATTCGAACCTTAAGCTTCAGGCTGTCGAATGACTTCAAGCTTCTTCGGCTCAATTTTGTAGAAGTGTGTAGCCACAAAAGTTTCTTTTTTGACTTTTGAGTCTTGGTTTGTTGTAGAAGGTGTTGTCTCTTTCTTTTGAAAGATCACCTGCATATACTTTGAAAAAAAACTATGTGTATTCTTTAGCACAAAAGAATATTTGAATTGATAATTTTAAATATTTATTCTGGGATCTCGGCATGTAGCACGATATCGACCCGAATAAATATTTAAAATGCCCCCTGTCTCGCAGAGACATTCTAGAATGGAATAGATTTGGAATATAAAATTTTAAATATTCATTTGGGGATCTCGGCGTGTAGAACGATGTCGACCCAAATGAATATTTAAAATGCCCCTGTCTCACAGGGACATTTTGGATAGGCTTTTTGTCTTTGAGTTTTTAAATATTTATTCGGGGATCTCGGCACGCAGCGTGATGTCGACCCGAATAATTATTTAAAATGCCCCCAATCTGATGAGGGATTTTGAAATGTGTTCTTGCTATACAAGAGAATTTCAAAATGTAAGCATGCATTGATAAATATGCATATAAAATTTTGATCATCACAAAATACATCAGTCATGAAATTTTCATGCAAAATATTTCTTTAAATGTCGGCCGTTGATAGGTGGCATAGGCCTATGACCGTTCAGATCGATCAACTGATATGCTCCTCCTTGGTACACCTTCTTGATGACGAAAGGGCCTTCCCAATTGGATACGAATTTGACCACCAATTCTTCGGTGTGGGATGATTGATCTTCTCAGCACCAGAACCAATTCCCCTTCTTGAAATGCCGAGGACGCACCATACGATCGAAGGATTTTGCCATTCTTCCTCGGTAGATTTTAAAGTTTTGTTGAGCTTGTAATCTTAGTTCATCAAGTGCGTCGAGCTCTTCCATTCTTAGGCAGACATTCTGTTCTTGAGTGAGATCATTCTGAATTGCTACCCGAAGTGACGGTAGTTCAATCTCCAATGGTAATACGGCTTCAACACCGAACACAAGTGAATAAGGAGTGCTTTGGTTGACGTTTTGTAGGTTGTACGTTATGCCCATAGCGCTTCTGTCATTTTCGTATGCCACTCTCTTTTGTTCTTGGTGAGGATCTTCTTTAACAATTTCACCAGCGTCTTATTGAAGGCTTCCGCCAATCCATTTTCCCTTGGATTGTATATAGACGAGTAACGCCAATCGATCTTATGCCGATTAACGAACTTGTAGATTTTTGTAATTTTGAATGCAGTACCGTTGTCTGAGATTATTCGGCGTGGTACACCAAATCTGTAAACAACATTGTGAGTAAAGAAATTGATCACATGCTCCGATGTGACCTCTCTGAACGGAGCTGCTTCTGCCCACTTGGAAAAGTAGTCCGTCGCTGCTAAAATAAAACGTTGTCCCGCTGAAGACGGTGGATCTATCGGCCCAATTATGTCAGTGCCCCAACATTCAAATGGCCACGATGTTATTGTCAGGTGCAGCGGATTCGGAGGCTGATGTATAACATCACCGTGGATTTGACACTCATGGCACCTCTTAGCATGGTCAATACAATCTCTGACCATATTTGGCCATTTTGGGACCTGACTGATGTGCTCCGCAAAGCCCTTCGTGAACTTTTGATACCACTTTATCAGCTTCCTTGGTCCCTAGGCACCTTAGCCACATTTGATCAAAGGCTCGTCTGTACAACATACCATTAACAAAAGCATACCGCAATGCCCTTTTTCTAATTTGTGCGGCCATAGACTTTTCTGTCGGGAGTTTGTTTTCCTTGATGTAGTCAATGAATAGCTGCCTCCAATCATTTTCGACTTCAATATCTAAACAATGCCACCACGATTATGAAGCTTGACTAGCTTTACGTCTCTTGGCCGTATGATATCCTTCCGGATAATTTTCCATAATAATCTGATGGAGAGGTTGAGGGTCAACTGGGGTTTCATCCTGCTGACTCGAATCGGGAATTCCTTCCGCCATCGGAAATTGTAATAGAGCAGGCTCTAAGATCCGACGGTTGTAAACTCCGATGAATATAGGCTTCTCCTCATTGGAATTTGTCATTTCCTTGGCCAATTTGGCCAAACAATCTGCTTTGGCATTCTGTCCTCGAGAAATTTGAACTATTTTAACATTTGGCACCTGCTTCAGAGTTCAAGGATCCGCCGGTGGTAGTGAGCTAATTCAACCTTAGAAATCTTGTAAATGCCCAAGACTTGATTTATCACAAGTTGAGAGTCGCCGAAAATTTGAAGATTTTGAATTTTGACATCAATTGCAATCTCCAGCCCTACTATTAGAGCTTCGTATTCGGCTTCATTGTTGGTTCGATGTTCAGTCAAACTGAATGAAAACCTCATTATGCCTCCTTCAGGTGGTATGAGAACAAGACCGATACCGGCTCGGGCTCTTACAATATTTGGAGGACGAATAGGTCTAATAGATGATACCCCATCAAAGTACATCTCCCAAAATGGTAGATTTTCATTCTCCTCAACTTGCATAATTTGTTCGTCGGGCAAATCGTCGTTTAGTGGAGAATCTGTCGGGATTGGATATGCAGCGAGAAAATCTGCCAATGCTTGTCCTTTCACTTCCTTCTGTGGCATGTATATGATTTCAAACTACAATAACAATACTGTCCACCTGGCTAGACGACCTGTCAACGCTGGTCTTGTCATCAAGAACTTCAGCGGATCGATCTTTAATATCAGTGTGATTTTATGGGATAGTATATAGTGACGGAGTTTCTGAACTGCAAAAATTAGCGCCAGGCAATGCTTTTCAATTGGGGAATAATGGTTTTTTGCTCCAATCAACCTCCGACTGATGTAGTATAGCGCATTTTCCTTGCCTTCTTCATTATTCTGGGTCAATAGTGCTCCAAGGGACTCTTCTAGTGCTGCCGTATACAGTATAAGAGGCTTCCCCGGAATTGACACTGCTAGAATGGGCGGATTTAACAAATATTTCTTGATACTATCAAATGCTTCCTAGCATTCTGCGTCCCATTTGAAACGGACATCTTTCTTCATTAGCTTTGAAAATGACTGACACCTACCCGATAGATTTGATATAAATCTCCAAATAAAAGCCAGTTGTCTTTGTAGCGAGCGAAGCTGTCGAATGTTCCTTGGTGGTGGCATCTCCGTGATCGTCTTAATTTTGTTGGGTAGATCTCTATACCTCGATGACGAACAACATACCCCAAGAATTTGCCAAAGGAGACCCCAAAAGCACATTTGAGAGGATTCATCTTCAAATCAAATTTTCTGATTCTCTCAAATACAATTCTGAGATCTTTTAAGTGTTTATTTCGGCCAAGATTTTTAACAAGGTCATCTACATAGCACTCGACCTTCTGATGTATCAAATCATCAAATATATGAGTCATCGCCCACTGGTAGGTGGCACCAGCGTTCTTCAGGCCAAAAGGCATGACTGTGTAGCAGAAATTGCCGATGGGTGTTCTGAACGACATGTGCTTTTCATCTTCGGGAGCCATCTTAATTTGATTGTATCATGACGATCCATCCATAAAAGAGAACATGTCGTAGTTGGAAGTGTTGTCAATTAGGAGTTCGGATACAGGGAGTGGAAAGTCATCTTTTGGGCATGCCTTGTTGAGGTCCCTAAAGTCAACGTAGACACGAATCTGTCCATTCTTTTTCTTTACAGGGATGATGTTAGCAATCCAGTCAGCGTACTTTTCTTCACGAATAAAGCCTGCATCAATAAACTTCTTCGTCTCTGCAATCACTTGTTCTTCAATATCCAATCTCATTCTCCTTGGAGCTTGCTTGATGGGTGCTACATCCGATTTGATTGCTAATCTGTGAACTGCTACATCAGGGGATAAGCCGGGCATCTCAGCATATGTCCAGGAAAAGCAGTCCCTGAATTCACAGAGATGTTCTTTTATTTCTTCTATTTGTTCTTCGAGTAGGAGAGAACTAATAGTTGACTTCTTTTAGTTTATCCATAGTGGCTGCCTGTCCACCATCTTCAAGCTCTTCTGGTGCAGGCTCGGCTTCTACGAGCTGCTCATCATAATCATCAGCCTCGTATGTCTCTTCTGCGCCACCCTCATCGGATTCAATTTCCACGCATGTGATGGCACGACAAATCTCTTTCCGAAAGAATTTTTGCCTAATAAATCAGATACCTTTATATGCGTCTGTATCCTTCTGCCGTAACGGACGCGGATTCCTTCCATACCAGAGGCACAGGCTTGTACAAAGTTGTCGCTTGGTGGTAGGAATATTGACTTATTTTCGTAGCATTCTCTGAATATTTTTGGTATTGAACTTAGGTAGCCTCGTAGGAAATAACTCTTCGGAATCGAGGAGCATGCAACACCAGTCATTATTCTCCTCTTCGCGCACCCCCGTGGAATATAACACATTCTTTGGCACAGTCTCATTTTTAAGGGGAGGCAGATAGAGAGTGACGAGTTATTCAACTATATGCACCTCGCGCGGAATAATTTCTTTGAAATGTTGTAAGGGAGCACGCGTGACTACGAGTACACTATCTGAAATTGATAGGCTGTCTATTCTTCTAGAGAACACACTCTGCACCGTGTTCATATAAATAGAGTTGTAGTCATAATCATCATTTGAAAATTCAACCTGCCTACTCCATTCGTCCATGGACTGGCATACTTTTCGGGATTTAGCAGGAGTAACATCATCTTCATCTGTGTCACTCTCAAGATGAGGTACATGCTTCTTTTCTTTTGGAATGATCGGTGCCTTAGGAAGAATCGGCGCTACCTTCTTTCTCCCCACCTGCTTCTTCTCACCTTCCCGTTTAGGTCGCTTTGTAGTCTTCAAAATTGATGCTTTACCTTTGAGGGAGCTCGAAGACTTTTGCTTCTTTGGCATGAAGTACCGTGCATATTCATAAACTGTTGCTTCATGAACTGTAAAGGGCTGAATGTCACCAGTGATTTTGAATTCTTCTCCATCTTTGAGATATTTCATACACTGATATAATGTCGATGGGACAATACCATATTCATGCAACCAAGGACGACCTAGTAGTGCCTTAAATGAAGTATCCGCATCAATCACATGAAATTTAGCTTCTGTGTGGAGCTCTCCAAATACAAAAGGGAGCATGAATGATCCAAGGGTTTTCTGCCCTTTTTCGTTGAAACTATGCACCATCAACTTATCTGGTCCGAGGTGTTCCACATCAAGGCAGAGGGATCTTAGTGCTTTCAAGCTTATTAGATTCACGGAGGATCCAGGATCGATTAGGATTTGACTGATGATCAGCTTATCGCTCTTTGCAGTAACATACAAAGGGCAGTTATGGTTTGCAATCCCAAGCATCATATCCTCTTCGGAAAAGTAATGAATGGCTCATTACAAGCTTGTAGAACTTCAGTCAAACTACGTTCAGCAAAATATGCCTCGTATCTTTCGGGATCTTTGAGAGCCTGAATCAGAGTCTCCCGAAGGTCTTTAGACATTACCAAGGCATCGTATATGTTGAGTTGTGCTGGGATCTTTCTCATATGGGATAAAATATTATAATCTATCACATTGGCTGAAGTGTTCTTTTTCTTGGGATCTTTAGGGATAATGTCATCATTAATAACTATTTCTTTTTCCTTATCTTTATTGGCGACCCCTTTATTCGGTGGAGGCGGTAGTATCTTGCCGCTTCTTAACTGCACTTGAGCAATCTCCTCTGGTTCAGAGTCATTTAACTGTACATTTTCTTCAGAGTCAGCCATCGTTACGTCTAGGAACTCATATGTTGATTCAGAATCACCACCCAGGTTTACATGTCCCATCCGAGACGCTATGCTAGGGTATGATTCGTCTCCCTCTGGAAAATACAAATCCTCCTCCGAACTTTAATCCATTGGCAAAACCATCATACAGGATTCAGAGGGTATTTCTTCAGTGTATTCTTCTTTTACTGAGGTACTTGGCGCCACTGGGATGACCCGACATATTTCTGTGGAAGAGAATTCTCATCATCTTCTTTGGCTTCCTCAATTTTAAGCTCTTCCATGAAGTCAGCAAGCTTGATAAGTCGCCTCACAGTCTGGTAGTACTTATCCAAACTGTCAATAACCCTTTGAGTTGCAGTCTTTTTCTCCTTAGGCTTTTTCAGTTTAGTCTTCTTCTTGAAGGATTTCAGCCTTCCAGACTTTGAAGTGCCAACTTGGTTGGAAAACTGTTTAGAAGTAGAAGCTTGTGTCATAGGCAGAGTTTTCAAATTTAATACTGGCTCCGTAGGAGATTTCACTTCACCCCTAGAACTCCTTCAAGCTGTTTTAACATTTTCACAATTTTCTCAGAGACCGCAGTCTCCCACTATTCTTCTTGAATTGGCTTCTTTTCATTTCTTCTTTCTTCAACCAGGGGTACGGAAGAGGACGTGACCACCCGAGTTGATTCCTTTCTAGGGTGAGACAACACATTGTCGGACAATGTGAGTTCCCTTTTTGATATTTTCTTTCAAGTCAATCATTGAAGATGTAGCAATCTTTGATAGGATGGCTGAGTACCCGATGATATGGGCAAATTTGGGTCACCAGTGTGCTTTGACTCTTCGGGTCTCTTGCATTCAGGCAGTTCTAAACCCGATTTCAACACTTGTCGAAATAATTTGGCGACACTCTCCCTCTTGAATGAATATTCTTTATTCATTTTATCTTTAAGGGATTAGGTACGTTCTATCACCAGTTCCCATTGTATGTCTCGGACGTTCTCCACCACCTTGATAAGTTCGTGGCTTATCATTTCCCCCTAGTATCAACTTTGGTTGGGGGTTGGGGTTGTAGGCTTGCTTAGGCTTTTCTTGATATTGTATCGGCTGTTTGCCTTTGTCTACGTTATAAATCACTTGTTTTTTTCTATCAGCTCTAGAGAAGAACGTAGAATCGGCATCACCCCTTCTAGCACCCGGGGCCTTAGCCTTCTTGGGCTTATCAGAGTGATTTTCTGATCTGGACAAATTCAGTTTCTCAAATTTGGCCACTCTGTCGAGCAAGTCTTGAAATGTGTTGATTGTAGCCATGCACAGGAAGGGTTACATCTTGTCATCAATGTTGCCCATTAACAACTGTACGACATGTTCTTCTTGTAGTTGCTGCTCACATTTCATGCTCAGGTTGCGCCAGCGAGTGATATATTTAGTCACTGACTCTTCTCTTTTTCTCTTATCCAGAATGAGATCAGCAATCGTGATCTTCTAAGTTGTACTAGCGAATCTCTTCACGAACATAGATTCTAACTCTGCAAAAGTCTTCACAGAATCGTTTGGCAGTTCAGCGCACCATTCGAAAGCAGTTGCTGTAAAACTACTGACGAACTGTCGGAAGAGTAGAGCGTCATTGCCTCCTGTGTTCTCGCAGGTGGCTTTAAATTATGCCAGGTGCTGTCGGGGATTGTTAGTACCGTTGAAAGTATTGAACTTTGGTACAGAATACCCTTTTAGGTACGGCACTTGGTCGTATTCAGCAGGATACGGACGACCTTTGCCCACTAACTTTTCTGCTTAATCAACGGCTATAATAGCACTTATTCTTTCGGTAATAATTCCTTCTAATTGGGCAGCAGTCACAAGCTCGGAAGTACTTGCAATATTCTGCGGAGTGGGCTGATAAATGATATTATGGGCTTCGCGACCACCTTCAAGAGCTCCCTATACTCCTGAATCTTGTGGCACTTGGAAGTTCGGAGGGTCAGCAGGAGGATTAGGCATGGCACCAATAGCAGTATTTTTTTGCATCATCTGCATCATCGCCCCCATTTGAGCCATCATCTCAGTCATCTTTTCATTTAACTGAGAGATTTCCTTGTCTTTGGCCCTCATTTGTCGCCTCATTTGTCGCTGCATTTCAGCGAGTGTGATATTTTCAGCATCAGAAGGATTCTCATATACTTCTTCAACTTCTTCTTCTTCTTGAGAATGACGACTTCTGTCAGTGGTGGACCCTTCTCTACGACGACGACGGTATACTTGCCTGGGTGGCGGTTGCCAGCGCTCTTTATCTTCATCGTCATCATAATTAGTACCATCATCGATGTCTATATATGTCACCATATATACAACTTCCATATCCAGTGTCATTTGTTTCTTGAATTTCTTCTTCTAGATTTTCATCTAGAAATTCATCAATATTTTCTTCAATATTTTCTTCCATAAATTCATTAAATGTTTTCTTCAATATTTTCTTCCCATTCAAGGTATTCTTCCTCTTCTATATTTTGATCATCTATATTTTCTTCTAGTACTCGGATCTCTGAGCGGCGACGCCATTGGATTTCCAGTTCTTGATTAGGCACGGGGACTTCTTCGATCAGTGGGCTACGATCGAAGTTAGTCTCTTCCTTTGGAGGGGATGGAAGACGATGGGATCCCCTGGAGGATTCTCCAAGGTGTCTATCTACCGTCTGGAGGAGTGTCATTATGAGTCCTTTTTGGGGTCCACTTCTGGCGTTGTTTGTTGACGGGGGCGGATCTCCGGGAAGAAGAACCGACACGCCCAGATAAACTCTTCTTTCTCTTCTTTCTTTTTCATTTCTCTGAGGCTTTGGCCTCCAGACTTGTTTTCCTTTCCACCGGGACCTTTCAACAGCGGATCCATGTTTATATGGTTCAAGTGTCACACTCCGATGTTCACCGCGTGGGGTATACCTTTCTTTCCTTTCTACCGCAACAGATAAGCGTTCTCTTGGTGGAGTCCTCCTAGCTTCGACCATCAGTGGTGGTATTTTCTTTTATTCAATCATCTCTCTTTTACAGTCTTCAGGACCTTATATACCCGGGCCGAGAGAGTTTCAGGTTCTTTCCTCTTTGGAGGAGCTAGAACTTCAGGCTGCTGGTCCCAAAATGATTTCTTTAGCTCACCAGTGGAGCTGTTTCTCTTCACCCATTTCAAATTTGCGAATCCATTCCGGGTCGGAATGGCAATTTCTGGCTTTTGGGCCGGCAGATTAGAGGGATGGGCCGAGAATTGTTGTTGAGCCCGGATCTCAGCATTGTTTTTTCTCCTTTGCCTCCTAGTGAGCCTTCCTCCATATGAGGAAGCCTCAACATCATATTTCCCGGGTGCAAACAACCCGGTTGGCTGAGTAGTGGTGTTGACAGTCACAACTGAGATTCTTCCGTCAGCTACAATCCTCTTGGTTGATGGGGCCTCAATTTGAGAGTCTTTCAAATACAGAAACCCTCCCACGAGGATTTTCAGCAACAGGTCGTTGTGCTGGCAGATGCATACGACGGGTGACAGCTTCATCAGCATTGAGTCTTCTGGCAGACTTCTCAACATTCCTACCATTCGTAGGAATGACAGCATTCCTTGCAGCAATTGCCGAGAAGTCAACGCTACCAAACTGGATGGTAGCTCCAGTGTTTCCGGTCTCAATAATAGCATTAGCCAGCTGAATCCTGGCTCCTCGTCCCAGTTGGACGGTCATCGGGGTGTTCTGTAGATCCATCTACATAAATGAAAGGCAAGGGTTAGTAATCAGAATCTGATACATCACCCTGCACTTTCAAAATGCAGAGACTTGCACAGAACACAAAAATAAAAGCAAATATCATTAGCAAGCAATTAAAATAATATAAATTTAAAAATTGCTAAATGCATATAAATTCGCTAAATGATCATTTTTAGAAAATTCAAAATTTTGAATTGTTAAAAGATCATTTTGAAAGACTCAAAATTTTGAGTACGATTTGATATAGCTGCTATTATTGCACTGAGATGACTAGCCAAAGATGGAAAGAGAAATCAATCCCCAGCGGAGTCACCAGAAATCTGTGGGCTTCGAAAATTCGGCCCCGGCCTCTGCTCGCTTTGAGTTTGGGAAGGGGTTGGATCGGGCAGAGGGGGTTCGGCCAGGTAGGAGCTCGACACTGGAAGACAAGGTGATTCGGTACTCTCTCCCTCCCTATCTCTCTCTGCGGGTAGAAGAAGTCGGGGCTGAAGAGATGGATCGGGTAGGAGCTTCTTGCGGCAAAGACAGAGGAGATCGACTGGGGAGGTGAAGCCGAAGGAGGGAGCTCAGGCAAAGGAGGCGCCGGCCAGGTAAGAGCTCTCGGTCTCTCTCTCTCTCTCTCTCTCTCTCTCTCTCTCTCTCTCTCTCTCTCTCTCTCTCTCTCTCTCTCTCTCTCTCTCTGTGCTTGTGATTGGATCGGAAGAAACGAGAGGTCGGACGGGAGGAGGTTGGAGGTCGATCGTGGCTTGGAGGAGAGAGCAGAGGGGGTCGGTCGTTGAGGGTGGAAGAGCTGCGGGAAGTGTCTCATTTGGTCGTGTATTTAACGACGCGCGTGAGGTTCGATAGAGACAACGTCGCAAGATTCCTGGGAGTCGATGTGAGCGGCGCCGAAGGAACAGTGGCTTGGCGGGATTTCGGGCAGGATTTGCATGATTTCTGCACGAATTCGGCTGGATTCCTGGATCCGTCGGGCAAGTTACGATTTCATTTTTGTTTCTTTTGGGTATTCTACAGAGGTCAACACTAATGTTGTAGCAAATAAGAAAATTAGGAATTATGAATAATTTGTTGATCAGTTTAGGAACACCTAATAAATATTTGGGAAGCCATTTTATCATCTTTTCTTATTCAAAATAGAATAAATTTAAGATGACTAAAAAACCAAATTGAGATTTGAGAAAAGCACTTGTGTAACCTTTAGTTATTTAAAAGTGTTCGGGGTGTTTAACAAATTTTTATTGCCTGAACAGATGAATCGAAAATAGGATCTATGATTGTTGACTACTAATTTATTGGATATGGTGAGCATTAAACTAGTCACAAATTTGTTGTTTTAAAAAATGTCATCTTATATTCAGAGAGTATCATTGAGTAAAAAAATGAATAATTCTTTAGGGATACCTTTCCTCCTAAAAGTAACATAATTAGTCCTCTCAAATATTCTTTAAGTGAGTTAGCAGTGCTCTATTCATATCTTTTGGATGATCAACCGATTATGTTTTAAGGAAGCCATTAATTCTACTAATGCTTCATTTTGGAGATTAGCAATCAATAAAGAAATAGAATTATCTTATACTTAATAATTCGTTGATCTTCCTTTTTGTGATAAGACAATTACTATTAATTTTTTTTTTAGGAAATAAAAATAAAACTTGATGGATTCATTGGTAAATTAAAAGTTAGATTAGTGGTGAGGGGCTTCACACAAAAGAGAGACCAATTAACTTGACACATATTGACGGGTTACTCATATTTCATTGATAGTCTTTGATTGCATTGAACTTCATTCATTTTAAATTAATATTTATTAATAGTGACTTAGATAAAAAAGGTTTGTCATTCCTCGTAAAAAAAATTAAGTGTAAGTCAAGTCTCTTTGGGGTTTAAAAGGCTAAAAAAATGACATCTTAAGTTTAATTATATTATGGTGTCTAATGGATTTGTGATTAATGATGCAGATTGATGTGTCTACTCTAATTTTGATTCGGATAATCATGGTGTGAGTGTAATATGCCTTAATGTGGGCGACTTTCTTATTTGTGCTACTGATTCAAGTACCATTAATGAATTCAAAGTCTTATGATCATCTCATTTTGACATGAGTGGGTTTAGAAACCTCTTAGCAAATATGCCTTTGTGGTAGCGACCAATTCCACCAGTTTTACTTCATTATGATTGCCAAGTTACAATTACAAAGGCCAATAACAAACTTAATTTTGTAAGGACTGACAAACTTGGCAGATCTCAGAAAAAATCACTAGGAAAGAAATTACGTGGAAAATACATTAAGGGGAATAGGACATAAGCCTATTACAAAATTAATAGAGATATTAATCCACCTTATGTGAAAGTTGTTCCCAAAAAGTAGGTTCATAACAGTAACAAGAAGTTTCCAATTAACTGGGCCAGGCACTATAATTTTATTATGTAAATTTGTCCATTCCTATTGTATTTGATGGTATATAGCTGCAATGAAGGTCAAGATATGCACTTAATGATCTCCATATTCCTTGATTTTGGACGCTTTGTTAAGTTGCACTGCACAGTTGATGGAATCGCCCATATGACTGGAAAAGGGCAGCTTCTTATGAAAGCTAAGACAAGCTTCCTAAAGCAATCATGAATCAAGGATTGGCAAAAGGCCAATGTATTAATAGAGTTGAACAACTATCTTTAAGAATGCTATGTGAGTCATAAGAATTTTACTCGCATTAACAGAGTGAGGTTCACAACAAGCATGGTTCATCAAGTTCTTCTGAATAACTTCTTATTAATTTAATGCATTAGTTCATGGTCATATGTTGACCTCAACAGATATACCCAAAGGAACAAAAAAAAAATCAAAATCATACCTGTCGGATCCACAAATACTGGCAGAAATCCCGCAAGAGTATTGTAGCTCGGCGTCGTTCGCATCACTTCCCCGGGATTCCTGCTTATGCCTCCTCGAACGAAACCCAATCCGCTTTAATAAAATGGAGAGGGAGCCCTCTTCATTCGATACGGCTCCACACACACGACCTCTTATCCTGCAAACCTCCACAAGCCGCAAGCTTCCACCATTCGCACATCCCCGCCGTGAGACCAACACCTGACATCCACGAACTCCTCCAGATCCTGTCTCCTCCCTTCATCTCTGTCCGATCTACTGTGATCGCAAACAAAATCGACAAACCGAATCCCCCGTCCCGATCCCCTGCGCTGTCTGTGAGTTCCGTCCGACCTCCGACCCAGAGAGAGAGAAAGAGAGAGAGGCACCAAAACCCAACCTCTAGTCTTGCTGCCGACTTCGCCTACTCCGACGTTCTCTCCCTGTCAGCTTGGATGTTGCGGCATTGTTTATTGAAAGTAGGGACCAGAGCTCGCTGGTTGCAAAGGTAACTTACTTCCTTTCGCCCGCTTCTTCGTCCAAGTCCCGTAAATCCCCAAATCGAGGAATTTTTATTGCCTCCTCCCACCTGACGCATCTCTACGTTCGGTATGCCTTCATAACGCGACATCTGGCAGCAACTTTACCCGAAACCCGACCCGGCGATGATTGGGTATATGGCACGTGCGAAATTTAAAACTAATGGCCCGAGCAGTGGACCCGAATATTATCGCGCGGACCCGAAAAAAACGGCTATGTTTTCGAACAAACTTTACCACGCATAACAATTAGTAACTTTGCTCGGTACAGATCAATACCGAGCAGTACCGAGCAGTTCCAAGCATAACAAATAGCAACTTTGCTCGGTACTGATCAATACCGAGCAGTACCGAGCAGTTCCAAGCATAACAATTAGCAACTTTGCTCGGTACAGATCAATACCGAGCAGTACCCAGCAGTTCCAAACATAACAATTAGCAACATTGCTCGGTACAGATCAATACCGAGCAGTACCGAGCAGTACCGAGCATAATTATTACTAATTCTGCTCGGTACTGCTCAATACCGAGTTGTACCGAGCAGTACCTACCGAGCAGCACGGAGCAGTACCGAGCATAGTAGTTATGCTTGGAACACATCTATACCGAGCTATACCGAGCAATACCGAGCAGTACCGCTCGGTATACTACTCGGATACGCTTCAGCACGGAGCAGTACCGAGCATGGAACAGATCGATACCGAGCTATACCGAGTAATACCGAGCGGTCCGCTCGGTATACTACTCGGATACGCTTCGTAAACCCTACCCTATATATATTGAAGAAGTAACTAACCTGAGGCATCGTAAAAGCAAATATGCAGAGCTTGAAACTTCGCAGAAATGGAAGAAGCAGAAGCGCCGGTTGGAGAAGATGAAGTATATCGAAGCGTATGATGACTGAAGTGAAAGACGGTAAAGTTTGTTCGAAAACATAGCCGTTTTTTTCGGGTCCGCGCGATAATATTCGGGTCCGCTGCTCGGGCCATTAGTTTTAAATTTCGCACGTGTCATATACCCAATCATCTTCGGGTCGGGTTTCGGGTAAAGTTGCTGCCAGATGTCGCGTTATGAAGGCATACCGAACGTAGAGATGCGTCAGGTGGGAGGAGGCAATAAAAATTCCTTGCAGCGACACATTTTTTCTTTCCATCGTCTCTCACGCTAACAGGCAGCTACTAGCTCTCTCATCTACCCCATATCCTGTCAAATCTGAAGTTCCTTGACTTAATTTGTTGTGTTAAAACATGATATGGTTTATTTAGATAAATATATTAAATAATGGTTTGGCTACTACAGAATTTAGATTGAGTAGCTTTCATGCACCGACACTTCATTTTAAGAGGGTATGCAGTGTCAGACACGTGTCTGACACGGACACGCATCCGCACGGCGAGGACATGTGTCGGACAAGTCATTAGTGTCCCATTTAAAAAAAAAAAATTAAACCGGACACGCGTGTCCGGCTATTGTATGACTAAATAAATAAAAAAAGCCTAATCCCGCTATTTCATATTAGCCGGTTCACGCCCGAGTCTTCATCTTCGCCTCATTCTCGTATTCATATTCGTATTCGTGGTCTTCCCGAGCGATTGAGGCGAGCAGCGGTTGGCTGGAGATCGCACCAATGGTCTTCCATTCCCGCCGTAAGCAACAAGCCATCCTCCTTAGTTTCTGCATGCAGCCGAGGGAAGCCAACGCCAAACCACAGAAAATTTTCAAACCTGTAAGTTGATTTCACCATTTTTTTCTCCATTCGTCATTTCTCTTCATTTATCAATGATTCTGTAGATTTATGATCAGAAGAACATTTTTTTTGAAGTGTTTTTTTTTTTAAATTAAAATTACTTTTACAATAAAAATTTGTTTATTTAATGCGCTTTCACTACGTTTTTGTTGCGCTTTCACTCTTACAGGTCGAACCCCGCCGGGGGACAACGCCCCCTTGGACCCCCGGCATAGTTACAAATTTTTAATTGTTTTTTAGGCAGATAGTCATAACGCATGATGCAATAGTTCTATAATTATTCTATAACTTTGTTTGACAATTTTTAATTGTTTTACAATATGTCACCCCATTTATTAAGTCTTTATTTCTTCTAATTCACCAATGAATCTAAAGGCAAAATGAGCTCTAGTGCTGGTGGGAGTGGTTCAAAAGAACCATATATAGAAATTGATAAGGCATTATGGATTCATGTTACAAGGTTAGAATTAAAAAACTTT
Organism: Dendrobium huoshanense; assembly: GCA_016618105.1. Lineage (NCBI taxonomy): Eukaryota > Viridiplantae > Streptophyta > Magnoliopsida > Asparagales > Orchidaceae > Dendrobium > Dendrobium huoshanense. Next base: position 34,187,646 of record CM028347.1, read on the forward strand.
TGAAGGAGTAGGGAATGTGTCATTCAAATGTAATTATTATGGTGGCACCTATAAAGGATCTTATTCTAGGGTGAAAATACATCTACTTAAGATTTATGGTCATGGAATTATAATGTGTCATAAGATTACTACGTCACAGTTGATTGAATTGAACAGACAAGTTGATGAAGTTGAATCTAGGATTAAAAGGGCACTTCCTAAAGAGATACATTTGCCATCTACCCATGGTTCATCCCACACTTCTTCCTCATCTGTTAGATTTGAATATTCATTATCATATAGAAGTGAATGATATGATTCAAAGAAAAGAAAAGGAGTTGCCAGTAGTGCTTTAGAGAAAGCTTTTAACATGTAGCAGCGAGAGGAATTGGATGGTGAAATTGCAATGATGTTTTTTTCAGCTGGACTTCCTTTCAACCTTGCAAGAAATCATCATTACAAAAATGCATTCACTTTTGCATGTAATAACAACCTTGCAGGATATGTTCCACCTTGCTATAATGTATTAAGATCAAAATTATTTAAAAGGGAAAGAGCACATATTGAAACATTGCTTGAACCAACAAAATGTGTGTGGAAAAAAAAGGAGTCACTTTGCTATGTGATAGTTGGACTGATCCTCAAAGAAGACCACTCATTAATTTCATGGTTGTTATAGAGAATTGTCCATTGTTTATTAAAACTGTGAATTGTGAAGGAGAATACAATGATAAATATTTCATTGTTAATTTGATTAAAAAGGTGATAGTCATTATTGAGCTTTTAAATGTTGTGCAGGTTATAACAGATAATGCATTGGTGTAGAGCTACAGGATTGTTTGTGGAGCAAACTTATTCTCATATATTTTGGACTCCATGTATTGTGCACACTTTAAATCTTGCTCTAAAAAATATTTGTGCATCAAAGAATACAGAGGCAAATAAATTCATCTATGCTGAATGTCATTGGATAACAATAGTTGCAGATGATATTATTTTGATCAGAAATTTCATTATGAACCACTTAATGAGACTTTCAATGTTTAATTATTTCTCACATTTGTTAGCTGTTGCTGAAACTCGTTTTACCTATATAATAATCATGTTGAGAAGATTCAAATAAATAAAAAATGTTCTTCAATCTATGGTGATTAGTGAGAAGTGGTCTTGTTATCGAGAAGATGATGTTGGGAAAGCAAGGTATGAGAAAGAAAATGTCTTAAATGATTTGTGGTGGGATGGTGTAGATTATATTTTGGCTTTTACTGATTTGATTTATAATATGTTGAGAGAGGCTGACATAGATAAATCATTATACATTTGATTTATGAGATGTGAGACTCTATGTTATCAAAAGTGAAAGAAATTATATACAGACATGAAAGAAAGTCACATAATGAAGACACAAGTTTTTGGAGCATTATCTATATCATTCTTGAGGACAGGTGGACCAAAAGCAACACACCTCTGCATTGTTTGACCCATTCATTAAATTCAAGGTACATTTATATTCATCTTTTAAATTAATTTTAAATTTTTTGGTAAATGAATAAATAATTTTATATGCTTTGTATTATTTGAAGGTATTCAAGTAAAGAATGGCATCAAGAAGACTCTCAACGTGTCTCACCACAAAAAGATTTAGAAGTGTCAAATATGAGAAAGATATACTTAAAATGATATTTCCCAAATGAGGATGAGAGAAGAAAAATTAATATAGAAGTTGCAAAGTTCTTTCAATATTTAGAAGATTTTGGTGATCAATAATCTTTGGTTTATAGATTGAGGATGAATCCAAAAATGTGGTGGTTGATTCGTGGAGCTTCAGCACCGCTTCTTCAAATCATAGCAATAAAACATTTTGGTCAAGCATCATCCTCTTCCTGTTGTGAGAGAAATTGGAGCACCTACTCATTTATTCAATTAATAAAGAGGAATAAAATAACTCTACAATAGGCTGAAGATTTAGTTTATGTCCATACAAATATTTGTCTTCTATCAAGAAAAACCCCACTTTATATGATAGGTGATAACAAGATGTGGGATGTTGCTGGAGATGAGTTCGAATGCCTTGATAATATGGGATTATTGGATGTTGCAAATCTTTTTCTAGATGAACCATAGTTGGAAGCAATGATATTCAATGATGATGATATTGAAGGCCAAAGACCAACCTCTGAATCTAATTCTATCATTCCCTCTATTGAGTAGTTGGACCTTCATGTTGTACTACATGATTTTTTGCTTATAATTTTGTGGTTGTGCTAGATATTTTGTACTAAACATCTTTATGTTATAAGCTAAACAAGTTATCATGATTTTGATTTATTATTGCTTGCCATTTTTAATATAATATTACCTTAATTTCTATATATTATATTAAAATTTATTATACCGTGTCCACGCCGCATCCGTGTCCTATATTTTTAAAAAATGTCGTGTCCCGTTTCCATGTCGTGTCGTATCCATGTCGCCGTGAGCGTGTCGGTGCATCATAGTTGAGTAGTTTTTAGTTACTTATATAAATTCACATTTAATCAACTTTCGGTACATTAAAAATCTGAATAACAAATGTTAAATACTTAAATCTTTTGCATCATTTTCAAATCTTAATTTTGATTTTTACAAGTAAAAATAACACTTTAGCTCCCTAATTCTCTCTCGTTCACTTTAACCCACTTTAACTCACTAATTCTCTCTCTCTCTAATATTATGTCCTCATTATGATGTTTTTTTTAGAAAATCAATTTATTTATTTTCATTTTCAATTTATTAAAGTTATGATTATTCGACAAGTTTTACGTTCGTTATCGACTACCTAATGCAACCCTCTACTTTTCTAATTTAGAATTTATGACCCAACAATGACAGTGTTACTGATGAAGATAGGGGTAGTAAGAATTTAGTTCAGGTGAAGTGCATTAATGATGAAGATAAAAAAGTGCTTTTATTAGAAGAGGATATTCAACAAAGGTGAGAGAGATACTTTGCTAAGTTTTTCAATGAAAATTGTGATAATACAATTGACTTTAATGACCATAGCACCCAAAATGAAAATAAAAATTGTTGTTTTCATGTTTTTATTGGCGTATTAGTAAAAATGAAGATAGAGAGACTTTAAAAAAAAATGAAGCATGGAAAAATCGTTGGACTTGATATTATTCCAATAGATGTGAGGAAATGATTAAGAGATGAAGGAATTTTTTGGCTTACTAAACTTTTTAATTTTATTTTGAAGACAAAAGATATCATATGAGTAGAGAACGAGTAAATGAAAGAATACATGAAAGAACTACAATATATATTATTAGTTATTTTGTCTTCAAATTTGTGAGGCTTAAGATTTTAGCGGCATTGACTCACTAGGTTAATTGATTTCACCTTACCTAAATCACACACTTAATGCTAAAATAGGAAAGAGAGAAGGAGAATAAAATGACGACAAAACCTCGCCATAGTCGTGTTAAACAAGCAGTATACTAAGTATAAAGGGGCGTTCTTCAAGCTCAAACTCCTCAATACCAACCTTCATTTTAGTTATCACTACCTTTTTGCTGCAATAGTTGATTCATTATTGTTTGTTGTCTCTCTTATAAAGCCTATATCGATGGTACGACTCGCAACCACCATTATCAATGTGGTAAGGAGGCCACATTTTCTCTGTGAGAACCAGACCTGACAGGTTCAACAGAACCAACCTATTCTTTCAACGGGCGACCAATTCTGCAGATAGTAGGTCCAGACGGACCAAGCAAACCACGTGCGTGTGAGGAACCTTCCAGACAGGGTCGGATTGGGATTCTGAGTGGATAATCGGTACGGGAGTGAAAACTAATGACTCTTCGTGAGAAATAACTTCAGTTCACTCACTCCCGTAAGAGCAAAATGCGTGAGAAGCTTTGTGTCAAGAGGGAAACGTGCCGAGATGAAGAAAAAGGAGAAGGAATGTAAGTTTGTATTTTTTTTCTCATTTTTGCTGTAAATCCTTATATACTAAACCTAAGAAATAAGTTTATAGTTCAATTGAGTACAAAGGAAGAAATTGAAAAAGAAAGAGGATGGAGTTTGGTTCTTAAAAGTTCTTTTCAAACTTAAAAAAAAGTGTAATTGATTTCAATTTAATATATGTTTATGCTCAAATTTAGAAGAAAAAATTATACCTTTGGTGGAAAGCAACATTTTGTGAATTTTCTATAAGACGAAATTCGGACATGAGAAATATTAATGGGTGAAAGTTCCATTTCAACGAAGAAGGAAAGATTTGAATTATTGAGGTAACTAAATTTATTTAATAATATTTAAGTTTTAATTATATTAGACTGTGATCATAAATATTGATTTGAGAATAAGAAGCATGCAAATATATATGTATTGAGATGATGTTCTATGTGTTCGAAGTTTCTCTTAGAGATATCATATCAAGTCAGCATTATTAAGTAGACATTTAATTTTTATGACGTTGATTAGTGATAATTAATGAAATTAAATGTCACTTGGAATAGTGGAAGATTTTTATAGTTGAGCTGAGATTATTGTTGAAAGTCTAATTTAATAAAATTAAAGAATTGAAGGATTTGAAGTGCAAAAGCAAATTAAGTGCATAATTATAGTTGTTTTACAATAATTATATTTATTTTATTTCTCATGTCAGTTTTAATATCATATCATGTATATTTAATTATTTAATTATTTTCCATAAATGTTGTCATGTCCAAAATGATGAAAGAGTAGTAAATAAGGTATAATGAAAAAGGAATATATAAATAATTAGGTATATGTTTCCCTCTCACAAACGACTCTTCAAGCCATCTCCTACCCTACTGCCTTTAGTTGCTTAGGTATATGTTTATCTTAGTCATAAGTTGTATTAATTATAGTTATCATTAGTAATATTATAAACTATATATATATATATATATATATATATTACTATATATATTACTATTAAGATTATTATTATCATTTTATTATTATTATTATTATTATTATTATTATTATTATTATGTTAATAAATAATTTGTTATTATTATTATTTCAAAAAAAAAAGAAAAGGATTTCGAAAAAAAGGGATGTTTTTTGTGCACTTCGTCGTCACCCTGCCATCCAACCCAAATGTATAAATTTCTAACTTAAATCCTTCTCTCGTGGGTTGCGACGAGCCGGCAAACCCCCTACGCGCTCACGTAGCGTAGTAGGGAGGGAAATCGGCGCGGTGCTTAAGACGACCTAAAATCCTCTCCAATGCTAGCGACGAGTCGACAAACCCCCTATACGCTCACGTAGCGTAGTAGGGAGAAAAACCGCCGCGGTCTTTGAGACGAGGGTAACAAAAATAAGTACCTCCAAACATTCACGTAGTGCAGAGGAGGGAAAGAAACTGTGCTCTTTTAATAAGTAACCAAAACTCTTAAACGTTTATGTAGCAGGCGGGAATTTAATAAAAAATATGCAATCGCGGTGTCATTTGACACCTACCTGAAGCGCTCATGTAGCGTTGAGGTAAAAGTTGCCTCTTGGTTTTTTCCCTAAACAAGGGAGACGCCGGGAGGCTGCCAAAATTTTCACTGAAATCGAGGAATTGGACAAAAAATTTTGGAACTTAATTTGAACATAAAATTGAGCTTAAATGAATTCAAATCTAATTGAAATTGAACACATTGGCTCAAACTCAAATTCAAATGAACTAAGTGTGGTGGACATTAAACTTGAACAAGATTCGGACTGCAGGGGACATAGAACATGACTCGAACAATTTGAATATGCAAGTGAACTTGATTGAACGCAGGGGACTTTGATGTGGAATTATAACTTGAACTACAATAAGGCTTGACTTTGAATCTCATCTAATTCAAAAGAGCCATGATTTGAACCATTTGAACTCAAGCAAATACTTGAGTTGTACAACATGAGACTTGAATTTGAATAATAATACTAAGCTCTTAATAAATGTTAAGAAAGGATCATTTCAATTTTAAAGCAAGTGTCAAATGAATTTGTGGAGAATTTTGGAACAAATCTCAACATATAACAAGGGACTCGTGAAGGAGAGCATCCAAGCATGGTCAACGTGCAAGCAAGAATCAAATAAAAATACAATCAAATAGAAAATATTGAATGAACTTGGAGAGAGCATTGAAATAGATATCAACAATCAAGCAAAATGACTCAGATGAACAAGCCTTCAGTGCACTCAAGCAAACGTCGAGGAACAACAACTTGCTTTCAAGCAAAGGCTAACACATAAAGTCACTACAAGCCTTGGTATAAAGCTTATTTGAGCAATCTCATCATGCACGATCCAAATCATTTTTATGTGGCAACAAAAGACATGCCAAGACTTCAAATAAGTAAGATTTGCCCATGAGCAAATGAAACACTTATGCAGGATCATTCTACATGTTATAAGCCACGAATAACGATAAAAAATTTTTATTTGAAGAATAGTCAAGGTACCAATCAATGATCCAAAACATTCAAATGAACATCTATTGATGAGATTAAAGCAAATTGTCATCTTCAACCAATCAAGCTACGAGCAAGGAGAAGAAACTTGTAATACAACCATTCTTCTTGTAACTGAGGATCAAAGACTTGCAATAACATTAATCAAAATCCTACAAACATATGCAAGAAAATTATGGTGGAGGCAGTGGTATGTTTGAAAGAGACATGCAACAAGTGAAATATCAATGGACCGCCACATTGATTGGAATGCAAATGATGATTAAAGCTCTATATCATTTGATTGAACGTTAATAAGCATAAGTAGCTTGAAATTACCATAAATATTGTTCATCTACAAGCGATATTAATAAATGTAAATGTGAAGCACGTACAAGTTGTAACAGAGAACTTGATAGTACTCCTGCAGTCTAATCCATCCAATGGAGGCTAAATACATCAATAATTTGCAAGCAGAAGTAAATGATATTCGGCGAACAAAATAATGAATTTCTACAAGCTGTCGTAGCAGAAAGAAGATTCATAAAATGTCCTAAATACCCCCGCACATGCACCGTAATATGTATGCATATAGGTACACTAAAAAAAGGTATACAATCAAGAACCTGCATGGGCCCCGACGAGCGTGTTATTGATACACGCATGACACCTAAGGATGCTGTGCGGGTCAAATGGTGAGTCTAAGTTCGAACCCGATCCTCCTATACGGGTAGATAAGAGTCGACACGGTTCGACTACTAAATAAATATGCGGCCGCAAGGATGGTCGGGATATTTATTTTATATATTCATATTAGGCCTTCAATAAAGAAAACTCACCAACAAGGTCCGAAACCTACAAAACCCGATCATTCTAAGTAGGTAAAAAGGAGTCGACAGAGTTTAATTATAAAATGCCTCCAAACACCCGTATGGGCCCCGACAAGCGTGTTATTGGTACACACGTGACGTTTAGGGATGTTGCGCGGGTCAATAAGTGAATAGAAGTTCGAACTCGATCCTTCTATGCAGATCAATAGGAGTCAACAGGGTTTGAATCATCAAATAAATATACTGTTGTGGTGACCGGTATATTTGTCTTAATACATTCATATTAGGCCTTCAAGGCTATAACAATGAGAATTCGCTAATAAAGACTCTGAAGCCTACAAAATCCGATCCTCTGTCGATAACTTGACAGAGTCGACAAGGTTCAAAACATAAATATTTTTAAATGACCTCAAATACTCCGATGATGGCCGTGTTGAATGCAGATCTCAACCGGAGGAGTTAACTTCAAATAATCCAAAATGCCATCCAAATACTCATGAAATCCAAAACTTCTAGAAAATTCCAAATCTAAATATTTAAAATTGAAATAAATCTATCAAACATTTAAAGCAAAATACATCCACCCTTCGCAACAGTTGTCGGGAAGGACAAATTAAAATTTACTTCAGCTCACAAAGAGCTAATGCCTAGTCGAAAATATCACTAGGATCCATTCTCAAACAATCTCCTTCCAGTAAGGACGTGGTACGTGTTCTCTAACCGACGATTTTTCCTCCAAATGGCACCGCAGGATAAACGGTTATGACCCAGGGCCTTCTGAACCAAGTGGGTTGCCGCCAAATGGCACTACAAAATATCGATTATGGCCAGAGCCAATACGTTCATTAGTGGCATCAAATTCTTGAGATATGAATCAATAGGATATGATCGATAGGGCACAAAGCCCTCAGTCAGCTAAGGTGGATTCAAATTTGTCCCCTTAGACAAACATTCATCTCAGGTCTACAAGGTACACTTGGATGAAGCAACTCATGGCTGCTGACAAGGATCCTTCTGTCAGGTTTGGTCGACTACCTCCTCTAACTAACTAGACCAGGGACCACAATGGCCCGAAACGACGAAACCATGGGATCTTGATCGGGTCAATCATCCATTCCCCCACCATCTGCTTTAAGTGCAAGATGGTGAAATTTTTATTTTAAATATCAAATATTCTAAACCCTTCAAACTCCAAATTCATAAACCCATGTTGCTACCATACGTCTGATACTATGTATCTAAAGATATAAAGTATATGATTGACGACTAGCCTTAATCGAAAGTTCTCTCTCATTATCGGGAGGGGTAATTAACTATAAGGGTTTACGCCTATAGGAAACCAGAACTCAGATCCTAAAGTCCTCGCAAAATGAGGGCGAAATCTCTGGGTAGTGTTTTATCTACAAACTCATCTACCTTCTAAAATTTACCCCATAACTTAATTCCGTTAAAACACCCCATCGAAATAAAAAGTAAAAACAGTCGGGCGGAGGCCTGGGCCGAATTTTTGGAGTCCACAAATGTATATATAATTGTTAAGAAATGAAATAAACAAATTAACTAATAATATGTAAAAGAAAGAATAATGAAAAAGGAAAAGAGTGCATGCATGCAAATTATAGGAGTTCACCCCCTTATGGTACTGACCGAGAACGTAGCATGCACATTAAATAAAAATGAAAATGGTTGTACTGTTATTGGTACAATTAGACGATGCTCTTATACTAATTAAAAAGAAAAATGATTAAATGTCAAATGAAAAAGAACGAAAGAAATAGTAAAAGAAATGAAATTATTGAAAAAGCTAACTATGATGATATATTGCATATAAAATGTTATATATGTTCAATTGAAAAAGAAATGAATAAGAATATGCATAAGCATTTATATATTGTTTAATGTTATATATCAATGGTGATTATCCACTAAGATTACTATGTAAACTCAAACTGTACAACTAATTTTTTAGGTAAGTCTCATGATAAATAGAAATAGCTAAAAGAGATGAATACATCTACAGAAGACAACAATCAAATGAAAGCATATAAAATATGGTTTATGTAAATGTTCAAATGTGAAAATTGTGTTAGTGGCTCCTCAGTTTTTATATGGAATGTAGATAAAAAACTGTTTTAGAATTTAAAAGAAACGTTTTAACTGTTCGACTGTTCGTTCCCAACTCATTAATTCAAGTATCCGGACCGGGTCGTGACAATCTCCTAGACGTTAGCAAGTTCAACTATCATTGTGGAGCTTAGATTGATTGAACTAGTTAGGCACTTTTCTTGGCATGGTGATGAGGCCCTCAAAATTGGCCCAAGTGCTCGACATCACCAATAAATGCTCTCTTTGTATGACATAATTGTTCTAGCATATTCCCTATTGCCTCTCTCACAAGGGATACAAGGAACTATTACCAAAATTATGCAATAAAATAAAATAACAAAAAAGGATATACTAAAATACCCCATTGACGAAGTAAAGAACTCCATTAGGGCCAATCACACGAAGCAATGCAAGGCTAACAAGAGTAGGTATGAGTGGAAACTTCCCTGTGATCCTGCCTACAGAGAAATGAAGAACATGAAGCAAAATAGGAGTCTCTTTTGATCGCCTAGATGATGTAACCATCACTAGAGAATCAATTCAAAGTAACTCTTCTAAGCAGGTCGGGCTTTATATTTGCTCCCGACAGATTCCCTCTATGGATTGTTTAGACCATCCATTCAAGAAAAGCCACCCCAACTAATGGACCACATAACCTTAAAAAAATGTCTAGATTAGCAGAAATTCATAGCCAAATTTAAGGACTATCGGAACACTACGCAAGCCTAACCAATACAAAAGCTAAATGTGACAGTCAATAATATTGAACCAATCAACCAAGTACAAGTGGTCACTTTTTGAAGGCAGCGCCACTTAACATTTATGGTCGTACCATGTGATCCGATCAATGCTATGCCAAAAGTCAAACTAAGATTGTAGCATCTATTTTTGTCTTAAAAATGTAAAATTAACTAAAGATTATAAAACATGATATCAAAAACCTGCTTTATATAACCTAAATTGTAGTAGTAAGACCGATCTCATCGAGTTCACCTACCTCCAAATTGACTAGAATATATATTTCCCCCAAATAATGGGATTGGTCCAACGGTAATCCCTTTTTATCACTAAACAAGATAAACTATGAACCAATTAGAAACCCTAATAATAAATCTCCAACAAGCTTATCCTTACAAGTGAAACAATCTCCCAACACTAACTCTCATGCACAACATGAAGATGTCCAGGCGAGCCAGTCAACTCTTTAATTAGAGCAGCTAAATGATGTCAAATTCTTTAGGGAGTCAACACTTCACCATCGAGAGCAGAGCCCAAAGCTCAGTGTTGTCTTGAGTCCCTTGGCCTACGCCCTTAATGGCAATGCCTCTCTACTGTAATTTTAAAAGACAAATTCATTTCTTATGGATAAAAATATATGAAAAGCAAAAACAATATACAAAAATATTTCAATAGTTTCTCAATTGTCAAAATTGTCACTAATTTGCTCTTCCGCATAAGAATTTTTAAGGCCATCAAGTTAAAGTTAACTAAAGCTCACAAAAGAGCTAATGTCATACCAATGACATTCAGAATACTGGTGCTAGTAAGTAGTAAGAATTGATTTAAATTATTTAATTTGGTTAGTTATACCTAAGATGTGCCCCTGAACCACAAAACAATATCACAAGTAAGACAATCATGTTCTCAACAGCAATGTTTATGAGTCTATGAATTGTTTAATACATCTAAAAAGGCATAGAAATCCTCTCTCTCCAAGTCAACGCACAAATGACTTTAAACTATTTAGATTGGGTTCCATCAAAAGATCCAAAATGCTAGAATCATAAGACCGTGATAGATTTTATCATCATTTAACTCCATCTCGTCTGAGCACAAAAAGGGGCAGTTAACATTAAAAATGTATGAGCAACAAGTTTAACTATAATATATGAAGCTGTCAATAGTATAAGTCAATGAGCCGCACAATACTCTTAATCAAGGGTTCTTCCAAAATCAAAAGTGACAATTAATTAGCAGGGTTTATATGCATAAAAAGCCTTCAAACTAAGAATATAAAATTCTCAAAGAGGACAAGACCTTGGAGATCCACAACTTAATTGGACTTCAAAAAGTGCTCTAGTCCAATTTACCCGAACTAGGAACAGTACTTAGAGCTTGAAATAATGATTCCTTCATGTTGTCAAAAATATTAAATTAATAAATATCTATGGATGTCCACAGTTCACAGAAAATGGAGGCATAATGAATAGATTCCAGTTTCTTGGTTCATTGCCTTAAATATGGTCAAAACAATTTAGAGATTTCAACTCAATAGATAGAGTTGATAAAAATAAACAACACATAAGATGATGTGTTATTGTTGAAACAATCCTTACTATATGGCCTACACTTTGTCATACTATGAATAAAAGCTATGAAGAATACTATTTCATCTACAAGAATCTAACAATCTGTGAATAAAAGTTTCTATCTACAAAAATTCAGAAAAATTTGTGGACAACATTTTTCTATTTTCAATGTGGAGTCAATTCTAGATTCAAAAATTAAAGACTGGTTTTCAAATTTATTTTTTCCTAGATAGTTGTTTATACAGTTATTTATGTACAACTCTTATCATCTTATTAGCACAAACTAAAAAATTAAAATTTGATCATTAAATTTCTAATTTTTATTCTCCTTTGCTCCAATTCTAATTTTGAATATGGTATGAAAAACAGAAGGTCATACTCCTTATGAGGTTGATGGGCTTTCAATATAGAATCTCTCCTCTAGGCCAGCAAGCCCTTCAAAACACTAAAAGCCAATCTTCATCCAACATTCAAGGTAAAAAAAATGTAAAGCAACACCTAGGAAAGAAGATGGTGGCAAACTCTATGAAGAAGCTTGTGGACAAGAAGTCAGCATATCCAATGCTAGAAATCATCATCATCATCAACAACAACAACATCAAGAATGTCCCACATTATGGGGCCGGCTACATGAATCATTTTTTTCCATTGTGCCCTATTAGGATTTAAATTCCCATTTAAATGTAACAAAGAAATGTCGTTTCTAATATTTTCTAACTAAGTATTTTTAGGTCTACCTCTACCTTTCTTAACATAAGTCAAATGTAATACATCTACTTTCCTAACTGGGTCATCGGAAGGCCGCCGTTTTCTGTGACCAAACCATTTAAGACGAGTCTCTCTAATATTATCTTCCATTGGAGCTACTCCAACCTTTTCACGTATATGCACATTTCATATCTTGTCTCTGAAAATAAAGTCACTCATCCACCTGAGCCTCCTCATCTCTGCAACACTTAACTTAATATTATGCTCTTTTAAATGGTTAACATTCTGCACCATAAAGCAATGCTGCTCTAACAACCAACTTATAAAATTTTCACTTAAGTTTGAGGGGGACATTTCTATCACACAACAAGCCCGATGCATTCCTCCACTTCAACCATCCAACTTTAATTCTAATAATAATATCCCCACCTATTTCAACATCACTCTAAACAATAGACCCAAGATATCGAAAATTTGTACTCTTATTAATGACTTGATCACCAAAAGTCACAATCCCCACACTAGATCTATTCTTACTAAAATTACACTATATATTTAGTTTTAGCTCTACTCAAATGAAACCCTTTAAACTCTAAGATTGACCTCCATAATTCAAGTTTACCATCAACTGCCTCTCTATTCTTATCGACAAGAAGAATATCATCAGCAAAAAGCATACACCAAGGTAAAACCTCTTGCAAAGGTCTAGTGAGAACATCCATGAATAAAGCAAAAATATATGGGCTTAAGACTGATCCTTTATGTAATCCCATTGAAATAGGAAAATACTTGGTCAAACCACCTTGTGTTTGAACACAAGTAACAACTTCTGCTAGATATCAACTTCAAAATCAAATACTAAAAACCAAAATAAAGAAAATCTATAATGAAAAATTGGACTAGAAACTTTCAAAGAGAACAAACAAACAAGATAAATCGCAATAGCCATCTTCTACTATTTCAAGCATCTAGATAGCAAACCAAAGATAACCAAATATTCTCTAGTAAAAGCTTATTTTGGAACATCACCAAAAAAAATCTTAATTGCTAACAAAGGTGAATTTTAAATGTCACTATTACAAAAAGAAAAAAAAAAGTTCGAGCATCAGAACATATGGAATAAGATAAAATTATCTTTCATAGTTCTAGTCATGCCATTCAAAAATTATAATTTTCGGATGGCTGAGGCACCACTATAAAAAAAGGTCTAAATACGTTGTCATTTTTTAAAAAGATCTAACATATGACTATGCCTCCATTGTCTAACATAGATTTCAACTTATTATCAATTAACAAACTCACTAATGACAAACATTACATTGCTAATTTATCATCTAATCCATCAGTTTTGAGACTTGAATTCTACGTTTAGTAATGAAAAGATGTGTTATAAAATCTACCTTTTAAAAAATGATCCTCAAATAAAGTAGAGCTCAAACAATAGTTTGTGTCCACCAAAATCGTCATTCCAAATTCCAAACACACTTTAAATAACAATAAAAATGTTTGACTAGCATTATCACTAGGACACTCAAACTTTACTTGTTTTGGAAATAAATTCCGTATCTATCCACAAGAAGAATATCATCAGCAAAAAGCATACACCAAGGTACATGCTCTTGCAAATGTCTAGTAATAACATCCATGACTAAAGCAAAAAAATATGGGCTTAAGGCTGATCCTTGATGTAATCCAACCGAAATAGGAAAATACTAGGTCAAACCACCTTGTGTTTAAACACAAGCAATAGCTCATGCATACATATCTTTAATGATTTAAATATAAGCATTATTAACTCCTTTCATTTCAAGAACTCTCCATAGCACTTCTCTTGGAACTTTATCACATGCTTTCTCTAAATCAATAAATATCATATGTAGATCCTCCTTATTCTCCCTATATTTCTCCATCAAACCTCTCAATAAATATATGGCTTCCATAGTAGACCTACCTAGCATGAATCCAAATTGATTTTGAGAAACATTAGTATCACGCAGCAACCTACTATCCATAACTCGCTCCCATAGTTTTAAAGTATGACACATTAACTTAATTCCTCTATAATTCGCACAATCTTGCGCATCACCTTTATTCTTTAAAATAAGAAGCAACACACTCATCCTCCACTCATCTGGCCTCTTTTTAGTCTTCAAAATAGTATTAAAAAGATTAATAAGCTAAAAAATTCCTTCATCTCCTAAGCATTTCCACATCTCTATTGGAATATCAACAAGTCCAATAGCTTTTCCACCCTTCATTTTTTTTAAAACCTCTCTAACTTCGATTTTACTAATACGCCGAAAAAAATAAAAATATTTATTTTTATTTAAGGTGCTAAGGTCACTAAAGTCAATCATATTCTCACAATATTCATTAAAAAGTTTAGCAAAATATCTCAACCACCTTTGTTGAATATCATCTTCAAATAAAATTATTTTTTGATCTTCATCCTTAATACACTTCACTTGAACTAAATCATTGCTATTCCTATCTCTTTGTTTGGCTAACTTAGACATATATCTCACGAAAAAACTAGTTAGATGCAAATAGATATTTAAAGCGAACTATGAAGCAGACAAGAAGAGTACACAAAGCAAAATATGAAGCATATAGAATAGTACACAAAAACATATGATACTGACTATCAAGAAACTGTCTCACATTTCCAACTAAACATAATTCATGTTGTGCTCTTTCATGCAACAAATTTGTATTATTCTCTATATCAACTTGACATTAAGAATGTTGTTTTTAATAAGGGCCTTGATGAGCAAGTACACGTAGAGAACCCATCATTATTGAAAAACCAAAGATATAATATGATATGCAAACTCTAAAAAGCTTTATATAGCCTCAAATAATTCCCTCGTGTTTGATTCGGTGGATTCTTTAAATATGTTTAAAAGTGTGTACATATAGTATAAAGCTGATCACACTTTCTTTATCAAGCACTCACATAAAGGGAAAAAAATGATTTTGATTGTACATATAAATGATATTATATTGGCAGATGACTTGAGAAAGAGCTAACCAGATTAAAAGGGTTTCTAATAAGAGAATTTGAGATAAGAGTTAAAAATTTTAAAATAATTTATTGTATGGAAATGGCACAATAAAAATAGATATTCTTATTTCTCAAATGAAGTATATTCTTTATCTACTAAAAAAATGGTAATATTTGAATATAACCCAGTAAAAACTCTAATGAACCCAACAAATTACCATAGTAGCATGCCAATTGATAAAGGTAAGTATCAACACCTTGTGGGAAAACTTATCTACCTCTCTCACTCCCTTCAAATCAAATATGAATCCTCCTTGGCTTAGTATTCTTCAAATGCCAACAGGCAGGCTGCATAATGTTTAAAATTGCGTATTCCTACCAAAGACCACATAGAAAATGTTAACCACATTCAAAATCAATAATAAGACAACATGTACCTGATTTTCATTAACATATAATTCAAATTTACAAAAAAAAAAAAAGTAACATATCACATAAGAACTCATAAGACAGAACCAAGAAAAGATTGTCGGGCATTTACTTCAAGTTACATAAAGTCATCCCTTTCATAGTGTTTTTTTACTGGAATTGCGCAAAGAAGGCGAGCCTTATTATACTTATATAAATCAATGGGTAATGGCGATTTATCTGTTAGTTATACTAAAGAAATTAGCTTCTCGTACCTTAAGAGATCGAGGAGGGTTGAACTCACAAAGGTTATTATACTTATGAACATGGAAAAAAGATATCAAAAGATCATCCATAAGGGTTAAACAGTAAAACACATATAGAAATAAGAAATAATGGTACACATGTTATGGCCTCAAGATTTCTAATAAGAGAATTTGAGATAAGAGTTAAAAATTTTAAAATACTTTATTGTATGGAAATGGCATTTAAAGATAAATACAAGGCAGTGGTATTTTGTATTTTCCAAGGAATATAATTGAAGAAATCTAATACCTGATAACCAAGAAAAGATTACATAACTATCAAGTATAGAAAATCATTATTATACTTATGATGGAGTACATATAGAAATTATGGCCTCAAGAAACATTTACCACATTGAAGAAACCTCACGAGTATTATGGCAACCACATTGTCACGAGTCTTGCAAAAACTCTAGTCCATCACAACAGGACTAAATAATATTGAGATGGACAAACTATGCATCCAATAGAAAAATAAAAAATGGACTAGCCCAACTAAATTATATTCTGATAAACTCTCAAACTATAAATATCCTCGCTAAGGCTTTGCCAAAACCGATTTTTGATAATCTAAACAATAATGTCGATATGAGCAATATATTCAACCCAGCTCAAGGAGGAGCATTAATATAATCCTAAATCCATGAACAGCACTTTTTCATATATAACAATCAAGCAATCCATGACGAACAGCTTTCCATCTACAATAATCTGGCAATCCGTGGACAACATTCCATTCACAGCAATCCTTGAGAGCCAACTGATGTGATACATGCATGAAGTTACAAGAGATTAACAAGAGAATTTATTAAAAGTTAACCATCATAAAGTTATGCATCAAATCAAAGTAAGTTGTTAAAATTCGCAGTCTTCCACTTGCTTAGGCAAAGAAATACATGAAGATTGACCAAGACACTCTCAATCAAATACAAAGGCGAACGTAATGTAATAGCTTATAACACAAATCCAAAATTTAATATTGAGATGTTCACCTTGAGGATTTACTCTCTCTCTCTCTCTCTACGTTTCTAGGCTTAGCGGTGGAAGATCTTCCACACTAGAAGTGAGAAGACCACTAGGAAAGGACGAGCCGAGGAGCTTGGTTGTTGGGAAGGTAGCCGGAGTTGGAGGAGGCAAGGAGTGTCCGATGAGGAGCCAAGGGGTTCTTGGTCGTTGAAGCTTCGATGGTCTCGGTGAGACAATACACGATGCGGTTGACGTAGCGTTCTACTGTACCGTCATACTCCCAATCCGATTCGTAGAAGGGCGAGAGTAGGATGTCGATCTCACCTTGGGCGTTGTAAGCAAAGCCGTGATCAACTTTTGGATCCGCCATGCATTCTTGTCGGGAGATGAAGGAGCACCAATGGAGAGAAGAGGGAGAGGAAAAGTGGAAGTGGCTGTTTGGGAGGGGGATAGGGCTTGGCCGTGAGCTAGAGAGAGAGGGAGGAGGTGGGCTATGAGGGTGGAGGGGTTGAGGCTCGGGTGAGGGAGACTAGGAGCGGGTGGGCTAGGTAGAGGGAGGAAATAAAGCTGAATTTAATTTCTAGGTTTCCAATAAAAGAAGGGATTAATTTCAAATTCAGAATTTTAAATTTGAAATTAGGCTAGGAGGGAAGGGGGATTAATGGTGTATGAATGGGAGAGAGAGAGAGAGGTAGGGTGGTCCGGCCATATAGGGAAGAGAGAGGGGCTTGGGAATTAAGTAAGTGGGGCCCAAAGGATATTAATTAAATTCTATCAAATCTGATTTTAATTTTAGATTTGATTAAATTTAAAATAACTTTCTAATTTGGTTTATAATGAGAGGGAAAAGGTTTGAATTTCAAAATAGATTTAAATTCTCTTAAATGAACTTTCCTAAATAGAGAAAGACTAATTACGGAAAGTAATTTAATCTAGGGGAATTTGAATTTCAAAGGGGTTGGGCCAGGGGAGAGCCGGCGGCAAGGTGGGAGGCGGTGGGCTGGCAGCCGGCCGTGGGAGCTGGGAGGGCCGCCGATGGCTGGGCCGGCCAAGGGAGGCCGGCGGTGGAGCTATTGTGGAAGGTGGGGGGATCGAGAGGGTGGTGAGGCTTCGGTTAGGTAGGGGAAGAAGATGGGTGTAGGGGAAAGGGAAAATTTAGAGAGCTATAAACCTCAAGTACCACCTCCTCAAGAACTCACAAAGAGATCTTGGGAATCTCACGAACTCACAAAGAGATCAACAATAAGAAAATTTCATTCATCAACATTATCCGATACAATAGATGAGGCCATAATATATAGGCCTAAGGAAACAAAAAAGTACAATGACGCAAATGCCCCTGGGGCTACAACTCAAGACAACTAAAAGAAATGGTACAATCGGGAAATATCAATTAATACATAACATCTAAATAAAGGTTGTGGATCATGGCCATCGATCTGTGCCTGCCTGCGCTGATATACTCGTCGAAAATGTCTGTTGATGTCCTCATCAAGCAACTTTTCTCCTACAATAATCCAACAGTTCGTGGACAACTTTCTACTTTTGTTATGTAGTTAATTCTACCTTTCGGTATTGAAGACTGATTTTCATATTTAGTTCTTTTCTAGATTGTTATTTCTCAACCTTTTTATGTACCCCTTCTTTTCATTTTTTTTTTTTTTTTTGCAAAGAACAAGGAAATAAAAATCAGCAATAAAGTCTCCTATTACAATTCTCCTCTCAAATCATTCTATTTTTTTAGCCAATTTCTTCAAAATTGGCCAAAGCAGGTCAAAAATGCAAGTTTATGATCTGAAATTTGAGCTTTTTTCTTATTTTCAGGTTGAATATCCAAATCTGAAACTGAACATGCAAACTTTGGTTGCAAGTGCTGCTTGATTCTGCAAGCTGCTAGTACGCTAAAAGAAGAACATCATTCAAAGTTGGCCGCAAGTTTGCTCACCTGCAACTTGGCCACTAAAAAGAGCTGAAAGCATTACATAAAAATCCTCAGGATCTTGTGGCTGAAAATCAAAGACGAATGCCTGCGAAATATAATTCTCATGAAATTTTCAGAAAGGTGTTGATCATTGAATTAGTTTAGTAAAAGATACTCGACCAAATAATAAAATGAAGAGTTTTATTTCAGTAGGTTTTAGAAACACTTGATTACACAACAGATAGTAAGAACAGTATGGCTGAATGCTGAAAAAAATAATTAGATAATACACTTTAGATTGGGCTATCCGCTTAACAAATAACATTCTCCGAGAATTTAATAATTTACCTAATGATATTAAATAAGACAGCATATATAGTTTGTCCCTGAGCATTTAATAATTTACATTAAGATGATTAATTAAGACAATATATATAAATACGTGCAACCAGATAGAAGTTGGACTCTGTGGTACATAGAAACGCATACTTCATGAGGTAAAATGTCCAGATGGCATTGGACTGGGTCCATATGCAAAGGAGTTAGCATAAGACTGGGATGTGGGCTGCATTCATAATTTAGTGAGGGTAAACCATGGGTATTCTTTTGGCATGAACACAGTAGGCGGGAGATGAGATTCCTTGCACAAATCTCAAGATAATTTTCCTTTGGGGCGAAGCTAAGCGCACTTTATAATTTTTTCACATTTTGTGAAAGTTTTTATTGCCATCAGTTGTAGATATATGTGGGCTCCAAAAATTGGCTCCCTGGCCTCCCCTCGCTTTTTCGGGGAGAGTTTTAACGAATTAGGTTCAAGGGTAAATTTTTAAAAGGCACGTTGGGTTTGAAATAAAACACTAACAAGAGATTTTACCCTCATTTTGCATGGACTTTTTGATCTGCCCCTATAGTTAATTACCCCTCCCAATCACAAGAGAGAACTTTCAATTAAGGCAAGTCGTCAAATGAATACATCGTATCCGTAGATATGTGATATCCAGCATATAATAGCAGCATTGGTTTAGGTTTGAAAATTTAATATTTAAAATTGAAATTTCACCATCTTGCACTTGAAGCGGATGGTAGGGGGAGTGATGATGAGTCCGATCAAGATCTCATAGTTTCATCGTCCAGGGTCATCATGGTCCGTGATCTACTTTGTCAGAGGAAGTAGTCGACCCAACTTGACAGAAGGATCCTTGTCAGTAGCCATGGGTTGCGTCATCCAAGGGTACACTGTAGACCAAGGGTGGATGTTCTAAGGGTAAAATTTTGAATCTACCTTAACTAACAAAGGGCTTTATACCCTATGGATTATATTCTATTAATTCATATCTCAAAGATTTAATACCATTGGGGAGCATACAGGTGCTAACCATGACCGTAATAAAATGGGGCCATTTTGCGACAAATTTACCTGATTCAGATGATCCTGATCATAATTGTTTACCAGTGGCACCATTTGGCGGCAAAATCCAAAGTGTGATGCCATTTGCAGGCAAAATCACTAGTTAGAGGACACGTTCTTACTAGCAAGTGACAGATAGAAAATGAATCATAATGATATACTCGACTAAACATTAGCTCTTTGTGAGCTAGAGTAATTTTCAGATTTGTCCACCTCATCAAACTGTTGAAGAGGGTAAATGTGTTTTGATTTAAGCATTTTGAGGGTTTATTTCATCTTTAAATATTCGGATTTTGGTATTTTGGAGTTTTGAATTTTTATGGGTATTTGGATGGTATTTGCTTGAATATTTGTGGTCCCATCCGGTTGAGATTTTCATTAAACGTGGCTATCATCTGGGTGTCATTGTAGTCATTTGAAAATATTAGTATTTCATGTGAAAGTTTGAGGGCATTTGAAAATATATGATTCCCTCTAATTGAGATAAACATTAAACACGGCCATCATCGTAAGAGTTCATGGGTTATTACATTTTTGTTGATCGAACATTGTCAACTCTGCCTACTTGCCGACAGAAGATCGGGTTTGAATCTAAATTTACTTTTTAACCCGCGCGGTATTCTTAAACGTCACGTGTGTACTTACAACATGCTCATCCAAAGGGCTTACATGAGTATATGAAGTTGGATGCATTTCACACAATGCATTCACGTGTGTACATGATATAATTTTTTAAAATACAATTGTAGTGATACCCTCTACTTATTATAAATGCATGCGGAGGTATTTTAGAAATACAACTATAGTGTCAAATGACACACTAGAGTGATACCCTCTGCTTATTATAAATGCATGCAAGGTATTTTTGAAACTCAATTATAATATCAAATGACACACTATAGTAATACCCTCTGCTATGCAGAAGGATGAATTTTTAAAAACAATTGTAGTGTCGAGTGACACACTGGGGTGAAACCCTCTGCCTACCAACAATACAAGCGGGAGGTCATTTTGAAATACAATAATGATGTTAGAATGAAATCCTCGGCATCCTATAAATACATGTCCGAATGACAGGTTAGAATGAATGCCTCAACTTCTAATGAAATAGACGGCGAAGATGAAATTCTTATCATTTGCATAATATTCTAATTATGTGTAAATATTCTCTGGTATTGAGAAACGGCCAAATTTTTAAAAGGAGCAAGATGGCATGGAAATTTTGCGAGAGGAGCACAACCGAAGAGAAATTTAAGGCAGAGCAGATTCGTCGAACCTATTGGCAGTTGGCGCAGTCAGAAAACACTAAACCATATAGCGCATTCAATCAAAACGCCAATATATTTGATGTTTTCAAGTAATACGTCAAAGCTATTGGCATGTGGCTTGAACGCGCCAATAGCTTTGGCATTTTCAATGAATGTGCCATAGCTTCTGGCGCATTCAAGAAACTACCTTCCAGTCAATTTAGCCTAATCCGTATTCGAACAGTTTCATGAACTTTGAGGATTTCATTTCGTGATATCTGACATTTCGTAATTTTAAGCTTATTATACGAAGTTATAGTTTATATATAAGTATAATTATAAGAAAAAAAAATTATAAGAACAATTAAACAGGAAAAATTTTTAAAAGGATCATCATTTAAAATTTTTTTAGCAAAAGGTCTTAATAATAAGTTAATTTAAAAAGATCATACCAGCAAATAGTAATGGCATTTTTAAAGAAAACGCAAGTACTTATTACATTTTTAAGCAAAACTCAAACAATTAGGGGTGTAAACGAGTCGAGTCAAGTTGAGTTTTAGCTCTATCGAGCTCAACTTGTCAGTTGGAAACTGAGCTCAAGCTCGAACTTGAGCTCGTCCCACTATAAACAAATTTAAGCCGGCTCGCGAGCTCACCACGAAAGTTGTTGTACGCACTCCAACAAACATGCTCGGTTCATTTTCCAAAAAGGAAAAAAAATATTAACTATATTTCTCCCGCTCGAACTATCCTTTTATCACTAAAATACCTTCAAAAACATGTTTTTTAAAACGAGCTCCATTAGGCAGCCTGTAGCATTTATTGCAAACTTACAAATCTATTGTACTGTTGAGCTGATTTTTATAGTTTTTTATCCATTTATTACAAAAGCTGCAGCCTGCTTTTTATAGTTTTTTATTAATATTTTTAAAAACCGTGTAAATTTTTCAAACAAAAACTATATTATTGCAGCTTTGAAAAAATCAAACTAATATTATAATTATTAGTTTTATTTAACAGTACTTAAATTTAAAAAAAATTAATAGTTATTTTAAATATTAATCGTGATTCGAGCCAGCTCACGAGATGAGCCTCATCAAGGTCGAACTCGAGCTAGTTTAATAAACACTCAATTTTGAGCTTAGCTCCAGCTCCCGACTCAATAAGCTCGGCTCGCGAGCTCGAGCCTGCTCACAAGCCGCCTCGGCTCACTTACACCCTACACACAATAATTACTTCAAAGAAAATGCCAACTGTTATTGCATTTTCAATGCAGACTTTTTTATAGATTTGGCAAAATTTATGTCCCAATCAAAATGTCAAAATTACCTTTTTTATTTTGACATATTTATAAGTTTTGCATAAATTAGTAATTTAATTAGATGTAATAATTTTAAAGTTATATCTAGACATAAAATTTGAAATAGATTATTTATTTTGAATTAAAATTTTGAAATAATATAAATTTACGTATTTGAATTTATTTAAAAATGAAAATTAAACAATTTGAAAGTGTATATATTAAATTGAATATAAGTATTGTTTTATTGAGAAATTATTAATTACAACATATTTATTGATTTATTATAATTAGTATTATATTTTGATTTACTTTTTTTTCAACATTGATTTTTCAAAATAATTTTATCATTTATCTTTTTTTTCTGAATATTATTTCCTTTGATTTGAAAAAATACCAAAAAATTAAATATAATAAAAAGAAGTAATTTTAAGAAGAAACACGAGTAAAACTTAAATTTATTAAATGAGCAAAATTTTACCAAAATTTAAAAAGAAGAAAAATAGCCAAAATGTTTGACGCATTTCATTGAATGTACCAAAAAATTTGGCGCATTTAGAATTAGCTAAACTATTTGGCGCATTCAATTGAATGCGTCAAATAGATTCTATTGAACGTTCATAAAATTCTCTTTGCCTAAATATTTTTACTTAATAATTTTAAACAATATAAAACTTTATTAAATATCTCAACTCAGAAGCAACATTCCAACAATAATAAGAATATTGTATTGAAAACCATATTCAGATAGACGCGAACATACAAGATCCATAAAACTTAATAACTTCGGCGATAACAAATACAAACCACATTCAGAATTTACTTAATTAACACTTAAGAAAATTCTAAAAAAAAAAATAGGCCTTCAACGATTCTTGATCATAATGCGCATGCGAGCTTTGAGTTGGGATTGAGTTAGGCAGCAATTGAATTTGTGTTAAAACCAATGATGGACTCATTGTTAGTCTGATGCATTGATAAACTTTTTTTTTTTACCTGCCATAACAATCAGATTCTCATATGTCTCAACGAGGAATGCATCGGCTGTAGGATGCTATTTATAGTAAAGAATACAGTGATCTGTATCAACTGTTGGGTTGTTCACAATCACCTCAAACGGCTCATTTCATGTTGTCCAATTTCAGCAGATCTAGCCTTCAGAATGTTAATCGGCGCTACATGTCCTAGCTATTCTATAAACCTCTTTTGCAGAAATCTCTAACCCGCCTCATTCAAACCGGCATCATCCCTATAAAAGATAATTTTCATAACTTCGACATGTGTGTCATAATATACAGTCTTCTATGTTTGACCAGGAATGCATACAACACCAGCAAATGTCATTCAATTTGTCCACTTCCTCTAAACCATTATCAATGAAAATGCGCTAAATTTTCCTTCAATCAACTACTACCCTCAATCAATTTCTTCAAAGGGGTTTTTGTTGTCTTATACATTACATACAAAGATATAACAAGCAAAAGAAGATTTGCAGAGGAAGAGGAGAATGCAAAATACTAATTACATGCATTCAAACAAGAAATACATGCTTAATTTATAGGAGAAGTCTATAAGATTACAAGAACTATTATCATTTGGTAAGAAATAAATAAATAGTATGATTTGACATTACTGTCAGATTTGATAATATGAACTGATTTGACAATACAAACTGATTTGATAATACATGTTGATTTGACAACACAGTAATATTTAGTGACATTATAGTATCAATTTTTTTAATGTGATAACGCATACTAATTTGATAATACATTTTGATTTGACAACATAATCTATTTGAATGTGATATTTAATATGAAATGGTTATTTTTGTTGGAATATTAGTTATGAGTTAAGATATTTTGTAATATAAATGTTCAGTCAGATTTGCATTAATATATAAATATTTTCTCAAATCAGTTTGCATTATCAAATCAATTTTGTAAACTTGTATTATCATGTCATTGTGAAACCTGCAAAGTTTGTCTAATGAATCAATGTAGGTGTTCACATTGCAACAAGCCGTCGTATCAATTGAACTGTAAAGATGAAATGTCCCATCTAATAATATTGTAACTATAAGTTGCATGTGAAGATGGGATTTGCACATCCCCAGCTATTTAAAGGAGATGCATTCACATATCAAGTAAAGTTTTGAAGATAGAGTTTAAAACTTCAAAATGTATTGGTCATCTATGAAGATGATTTGAATGAGACCTAATAAAGAAAGGTTCGATGATACAAGTAGAAGAATGCATGCTTATATAGCACGGGCTGGTGACAGTTCGTTGGAACAAAAAATGAATGCCAATGAGATATTTAGGTGTTGCGTACATGAATGGTCCGAAGATGAGGATCATGCCCTTTGGGTCATGCATGCTTAGGTAATGAAAGTAAAACTTTATAAGACGAGAGATTTTCTAAATGTTGCCCGATGGAAATATGTTCATATGAGATTCTTAGAAGAAAATGGTCATCTCATAAGTCCTCATTTCTTGTAGATATGATATCATGAGATAAGACATGAGAGGGAGGATGGTCATTCTCCATATGTTGATTGTAGTAGCCTTGACATCGAGCATTTGATTTTATATCATAAATGCCATTATGGTTTTGATGAGTTTATATTAGATTTTTATAACGATCGGATGAACCATTACTTGAAGATAAGCCTAAAAAGTTTTTTAATGCTAAGGACTGTCAAAACCTTCGGTATGAGTTTGAGTTTCATCTCAAGTGTTGCCGACTCAAACTCAACTCCAATCACGATTGCATATGCTGCTTAGCAAATAATAAAACCATGTAGTACTATGAATACTGGGATATGTATTTTTCATTTTTTAATGCTTTATTGTAATGGAGTTTCATTTTAACTTTTGATTGTACTTTTAAAATTACAAAAATTACGTTATATTTTAATATATATGTTTTTTTTCTTTTATCTTTTTTCCAATGTGTTATTGTATCACAAATCCAGCTATAGAGATGAAATAAATTACATGCATAACCATAATACATTGTTACATGAAAGCTGGTGAAATAAATTGACACGTGTATCCATAATACATTATAATACTTGGATGAATGAGTCATTGCATAAAGGCAAGCCAAAAAAGTTTTTTAATGCTTAGGGCTAACATCTTTAGTATGAATTTAAGTGTAATTTTAAGAGTAGCCCCACTCAAACCCAACTTTAAGCACATCTTCATAAGCTGCTTAGGGGATATGTATTTCACTGCATCCTAATGAGACATGAGACTGTGACACGTATCTGGCATCAGAAAACACATAATTATAAATGTAGGCCCGAACATGCTGAAGAAATATACTAAGTCGTCGTATGAGTCCTTATAGAAAGTTCAACGAAGCCAACGAAGTGGGAGCATCGACTCGACCTGAGCCATACACATCCTAAAGGTGGTGATGTCATCCTCATCACCTGGTGGATGGTACATTGTATCCTGCTAGGATGTGTAAGAAGAAGCTCGTCGCAACAATCTGGCCAACTAACTCACCAACGTCCTGCACCAACTACATTCAACCCTACAACTATGGGTCCATCAATTCAGAGACCAAGCAGCACTTGCACGTCCTGTAGTGTTATCGCTATCTCGTCGATTGTAAAGTGGAATGTGTTCGTCAAGGGGCACCATCTCTCAACCAATGTTATAATAAGGTTATGATCCAGGCAAATGAACTATAAATATCAGAGGGTATTTAGGCCTAGGTTCCTCAAAACATGTATCAGTCAGGGCCACTAAAGTGGTCGTTCACGAGCCATACGTAAATGTGTTGCAGCAACCAAATGCATTGGCGATGTGGATTGTAATGTAGATATTTTCCATAGCCAACCTAGTCTTTTACTTCATGCAACATGTAAGCGCCAAAGGCATGGGCATTGTAGATTGTCATGTTGGGCATATGTGATAGTAAGCTGACTCTTATTGAAGGTCGATTTTAAATATTGAACATTCTGAATAATCGACCATTCGTTAATTGCAGTTTTCAGGTCTTCCTTTGAATGAAAAATCTGACCTTCATAAAATTTATTGGAATAATAGCTTCTATTTAGCTAAATACGTCCACGGCCGGAGCATCGAAATATTCATCATCATCCCACTGTTAAGTTATATGAACCGTTTCGGTGAAATCATTATAGGCAATCATCGCCTCTAAGCCATCACGGTTTTGTCTTGCATGATCTTCAATGAATGTTTGACCATTTATCACCGTATTGTTATATTCTCCCTTGGAAACATGGGTGTCTACTCCAGAGCTATCGCCGTGTGATGAATCATTACTATCGTTATCCATGGTTTCGTATGCATTTACTTCATTTTCAGCAAACTGGCAACCTTCCACCATGTTATTTTCATTTTGCAAAGTGTGCTACATGTATGGCCCAGAGGACTGAATATCTTCAAATTGATTATAATGGGTGTCTCCCAAATGGACGTTCATTCACACTAGGTCATGATGGGGACTACTGCTACAGTAAAGTTGGTCGCTCATATAAAGTAAGGTGGCCATGAAAATCAGCTTCAACAGTTCTCATATACTCTCTTGCACTGACCCGCGAGGCAACGAACGTCAAAGTGGGCATACGATAACCAATGTTTTATTTAGGCATGGATATGTTAACAAGGATGCGAACAAGTACCACATATAAAGCACCATCAAATGTGATAGTACGAACTCATGTATACACTTGAGTAGATGGGCACGCAACATCTATTTGTGGTATTTCGTCAACCTCCACGTACACAACGACAAAATGGGTTTTAGCATCCATCAACATGAACTCGGAAACCTCATCATCGGCGACATATGTCGCATATAATTTAGCATTATCACAGAAATGACATGTGAGGTTAACAGTGTTTGCTGTTGAATTTAACCTTAATGCACGCATAATTTATAGTTTCAATATTTCAAGCAAAATGTTATCATCCACAAGGAGCGGCTGATTTTTGCCACCAATATATTTTGGTATGAGCTCGTCTGTATTACTCAACTCTCCCCTAAAATATAGCATCAATCGTGACATACTACCAACAAAAGAGAGCATACGTAAATCCTCTAGTTATGTTAAAGGGTATAAATTCACCATAATAACTCGCTAATTATTAATTCCAATATTGAACAAATTTATTCATTCAGTTATGCATATTATATTAGCTAATTAATTATTTTGAAGATTAGGTTTATGTGACCTAAGAAAATAACATTACATGCTAATAAAGTGTAAAATAACAATACATGCTAATAAAGTGTATTCTCAGAAATCTTTTCAAGTTGCAAAAACATTTGTTCTTTTCACTATAGAGGGAAATTATATTTTTTTGATGGGATCAAAGTACTTTGGATGAAAGTATGAGAGTAGTGTTTAATACTATGAAAGGATTATAAATACTAAAAATATCCTTTACTACTAAAGATGAATAAATACTCAATTAAAAATACTAAAAAGACCTTTTCTACTTAAAGCTAATTAAGATGACTAGCCTGCCCTGAATTCTACACATGCGTTTATTCTCTACTGCATGCTCTCCCAGAAAGTTCAAATTATGCAATGCTCCTTCATGCAACGCATTGAATATATCTCACCACTTGATAAAAAATTTACTCAAAATTTAATTAATCTAAATTTTACTCCATCAAATTATATGTTCTTTATGTTGTAGAATTTTTTAATATAAATGAACTTTGTAAGATAATCATAACG
This sequence comes from Dendrobium huoshanense, assembly GCA_016618105.1. Classification (NCBI taxonomy): domain Eukaryota; kingdom Viridiplantae; phylum Streptophyta; class Magnoliopsida; order Asparagales; family Orchidaceae; genus Dendrobium; species Dendrobium huoshanense. The sequence goes on from CM028347.1 coordinate 34,216,303, forward strand.
CATGATTATTAATAAAACAAAAAATTAATTGATAAAGGAATACTATTCTCTTCTATGTATATTTATATAATTGATTATTACAATATTAAAATATGCAAATATTTTTTAAAGTATTAACAGTGTTCAATTTTTATGTTTATTGTTCTTTAAAATTATACAAGTTTGCATTAAAGAAATGATCTATAACTACATTCTTTAATGGTTTGATATATAAATCTTAAATCAATGGTTTGATTAAAGAAATGGTTTGATATATGATTTAAAAATTAAATCTTTATTTTATCATTAATTAGTTTTATCCCCAACAGAAGCAATTCTAACAACAAATATAAAATATTAATCCGTTTATTAAAAAAAATTAAAACAACAAACTATTCATTATTAAAACTTTAATAGCGTATGGTGAAATTAATCTGCTATTGTCAAACACAGTTTAGTTTGCAGAAAGTAAAAAAATTTTAATTAAATTAAATAAATAAACATTCCTTATCCAAACATTAGTTGATGTTTTAGTTAGAGAACTTGTCATTATTACAATTTTCTTTTTTTTTTAGAAGCCCGTTAAAAAGAAAACCTTCTGATCGAGGAAATCTCGTAAACAGTCAGAGAACAATACCTTATAAATATAATTATCCTACTATTTAAAATATTATACTCATATCCAAAAAATTAAAAAAAGAAAATTCATAATATAAAATTTAATAAAAATACCCTTACAAAAAGAATCTCTATCCAACTAAATACAACTATTTTCTCATTGAACAAAAAACGATATATGCCCAATTACGTCAACATTTCATAAATATATAACATATCACTAATTGCAAAAGCTTAATAAAAAGAAACCTTACAAGAACAAATTAAAAATTAAATGTAATTTTTCATTACAAAATTCAAAACAAACAAAATTCACTTAATACAAATAATTCACCAAATAATTTAAACTGATATGTACTATGAAATACTAACCTCAAAAATTTAAAAGCCCTTGCTTCAGCTGTGAGAAGGGTTACGAAATGCATTAACTTATACAGAACTAACATCTTTGCCTGGCCTCCCGAAATGATTTAAGTATTTTAGTAGGTAAATAACAGTAAGAGTCTATGATACAATAAAAACATGTATATGAGAATTGAACTTAGTGGAAAACAATAAAATAGATGCAATATATGCATCTCATAGCATAATTAAAAGTACAAAATCACAACTTGAAGTCTATCAAAAGTCAAAACTCCCAAAGTACAAATAAGAAAGAATATCTAAAATTCAATCATGTCCCATCACAAAAATTGCATTTCAAATACACGTATGTCTTCTCGCCTCCGCCTACGTCAACATGTACATTGTACTTCCAAGAAGGGTCCCTCCGCAATGACGTATTTGACTTTTTCTTTCCCCTAACCATGTTTCCTAACGCACAAATGCAAAATCAAATCAAAAATCTAAAAAAATTTTAAACCCTAGATTTCCTATAACTTGAAAAATCAAACCTTGAATTAAAAAAATACCTAAAACTCATAGTAGAGGTGTCATAGAGGGCGGTCAGACTCAAGTTGCTCACCGGCGTGAGGCGGCGCTTGCGGGAGAGGCGGCGGGAAGGCCAGCCGAGGGTAGCTACGGCGTGCGGACTGCGGCTTGCAGAGCTCTTCCATTCAGTTTGGGTAGGCGGAAAGAAGAAAGAGATGAAATGATTTTTTTTTAAGAACTTAAGTGTGTGGGACCCGGATCCATGAGGCGTAAGCCCCACCAAAAATTGCGCAATTAAGCCTCTAAGGCGTGCCTCAGGATCCATAAGGCGTAAGCCTCAACCCAGACCCGAAATTGCTTAAGCAATGAGGCTCTTTAGGGTAGAATTGCGCAGAGGCGCGCCTCCTATTGCGCAATTTTAAACTATGGTTCCAAGAGAAGTGCAATGGAGAGTTCTTGAAAAGAAGGGAGTTAATAATGCTTAATTCAAATCATTAAAGATATGTATGCATGAGCTAATACTTGTGTTCAAACACAAGGTGGCTTGACCATGTATTTTCCTATTTCGGTTGGATTACATCAAGGATCAGCCTTAAGTCCATATCTTTTTGCTTTAGTCATGGATGTTCTCACTAGACATTTGCAAACATTTGCAAGAGGATGTACCTTGGTGTATGCTTTTTGCTGATGATATTCTTCTTGTTGATAAGACTAGAGAGAGGGTTGAAGGTAAACTTGAATTATGGAGGACAACTGTAGAGTCTAAAGGTTTTCACTTGAGTAGATCTAAAACTGAATATATTGAGTGTAATTTTAGTAGCAATAGACCTAGTGAGGGGATTGTGATTTTGGGCGATCAAGTCTTTAATAAGAGTACACGTTTTAGATATCTTGGATCTATTGTTCAGAGTGATGGTGAAATTGATGGGGATATTATCAGCAGAATTCAAATTTGATGGTTGAAGTGGAGGAATGCATCGGGTTTATTGTGCGATAGAAAAGTCCCCTCAAACTTAAGGGAAAATTCTATACGATGGTGGTTAGACCTGCAATGCTTTATGGTGCTGAATGTTGGCCATTAAAAGATAAGCATAATACTAAGTTAAGTGTTGCAGAGATGAGGATGCTTAGGTAGATGAGTGGCTTGACCCTTAGAGATAGGATACAAAATGAACATATATGTGAAAAGGTTGGAGTAGCTCCAGTGGAAGATAAGATTAGAGAGAGTTGCCTTAGATGATTTGGTCACATTAAACGGAGGCCTTTCGATGACCCGATTAGGAAAGTTGAGGTATTAGATTTGACTTATGTTAAGAAAAGTAGAGTTATACCTAAAAAGACTTAGTTAGAAAATATTAGAAATGATCTTTCTTTATTAGATTTAAATGTGAATTTGACTTTTAACTGTAGCCGACCCCACATAGTGGGACAAAGGCTTGATGTTGTTGTTGTTGAAGAATACTCCGTCAACGAATGAGCGACAGCTTTTGACGAATTTGCTCCTAAAATTTCATGCCGGACATGTTGCTTCCCCTAAATCTTGCTAATTCCGTGCTCCTTCCTAAAATTAAAATTTCGCCTTGAGAAATCTTTTCTCTTTATTTGGTGATAGTACACCATTTTACTTTAACATTTTTGCATATGCAAGCAGTATATACACCTTGCATAGGCTAAACCTACCCCCAATGTCCAAGCATAATACATCGAACGGGATGAAAAGAAAGCAGAACCCTCAAAAATTCAATTTATTTGATAAATAGTCCCGAAAAAAAAATCTGAAAAATCAAAGCAAGAAATGGAAATGGAAGAAAAGACCTGAGGATGAGGAGAGCTAGGTTTGATGATGACCATGAAGTGCTGCAAATTCCAGGCTCCCATAGAATAAGCCGTCGAAACCAGCATCAGTGCTGGACCACGTGGAGCCCTAAGGGGTACCGCCGCTACATAAATCGCATCTCTTCCCTTAGCGTTTTCGCGGGTAGTAAGAAGAGGCGAGGGTTTGGGTGAACTGAAGAGAGCCGCAAACGCCATTGGGCGCGGAGGAAGAAGAAAAGCTGCAACGAGATTTTTTTGAACTCAAGGGTGGGTGTAAATTTTTTTTTTTTTCTTCTTTTTTTTTTTTTTTGGAAAATGCGTGGTGGTAAACGAGTGGAGCCGCGCTCGATGAGTTTTTTTTTTTTTTTTTTTTTTTTTTTTTTTTTTTTTTGGGCAAGGCCCATATATTGAAACGAAAAAGGATTACAACTCAGCTAAAAAATGCAATAAAATTACAAGTAAGACCACTATGCCCCCAAAAATCAAAAAAGGAGGTTGGAAGGACTCAGAATAAAAGGACTACACCATAATGATCATTGCCAGAAAACTGGAAGAAAAAACATCAATTTTCAGCCGTCAAGTGATTCCAGCAGCAGCTAAGAGGGGCACCGGTTACCACGAGGTAGATCGAATAGAGACCAAGGACCATCACAGTGTCCCAGCAACTAGCATTTAACATCAAAAATCAATCAAAATTGCATACCCTAGTTGCCAAAAGACCATCCAAGGGGATGCTAGGTGTAGACCTTGGCTCATCATTGTCCAAACCTCCAAAATATACCAAAAAAACAGCCTCTAAGCAAAATAAATCCATCGGGCATACAGTAAGATCATAGCGTAACTTCAAGGGATTCACTTCAGTCAAAAATTCATGATAACTGTCCAGCGATCTCAACAAAACCCAGCTAAGCATAAACAAAATGAGGAGCATCATAGCTTCCAGAACAGAGGACTTAACCGGCCAGACAAAGCTAACCCAGGATTTCACAAAATTTCCCACCCAGTTTGTCTTTGCAATTCCAGTTCTCAATTTAGCACAAATAGCAGTACAAATAGCATCTTTAATAGAATTGGTGTTCCTCCTTGAATCAGAAAATCTCCTTTGATTACGTTCTCTCCAAATAAAGTAGACAGAGGCCGAAATGGTAAGAGAACAGAATTTTTTCTCCAAAGCATCATAGTTAGGATTGTTCCAGAAATAGTCATAGACTTGAAATAAATTTGGTCTTAAATAGAAGCAGTTAATAGCAGGAAGCATTATGGTTAAAACCGAAAATGAGAAATCGCAACCAAAAAACAAGTGTGAATGAGTTTCATTGTGCCCAATACAAAAACTACATGATGGGAGAGCCGGAATCCCCCTATGAATTAGAATATCCACACATTTCAATTTTCCTTGAATTGCCATCCAAGCGTAACACGCGTAACAAATAGCATGTCTTTTATGCCAAATAAATTTGCACCAGCTCACATTGTCCAAGTAAGCATAGAAATGAGTTATAAAATGTTTAAATAAAGGTTTTGAGGAACCAATCCAAACTGTAGCATCCTGCTCCTCAATATTAATACTAAGAATTTTGGTGCAAATTTTAGTTGGCCACCCACTGGGAATATTCCAATTCCCACCCAAGATAATGTCCTTCACACAACGACCAGCCCAGGTAAAGCAGTAAAAACTGTTGCCTAAGGAATCCCCATTAAACCAAGGATCCCAAAGAAGGGAAATATTACAGTCCGGAGCAACTTTAAAACTTATCATCTCCTTAATAATATTTGTCTTACAGCAAATTAACTTCCAAAATTTAGAAGTCGAGGGAGGAGGTGGCTTCCAAGGAGATTCATACTTTTCTTTAAACCATAAACCCAAGAGAGAATTAGCATTGATCACACGCCATATAAAATAACTAGCAACACCATGATACATAGAGTCAAAAGAAGGAATACCAAGACCCCCATTAATCTTAGGCATTGTGACATTTTTCCAAGAGATAATATGCATCTTCTTATCAGATATATTGCCAAAAAAGAGAAATTTAGAACAAATCTTGGAGATAAGTTTTTGGCAAGATTTTGGTATAATTGCTCTCCTAATCCAGTATGCAATAGTGTTAGTAATAGTGAATTTAAGAAATTGAACCCTACCTACAAAAAAAAAAGAAATTTAACTTTTCAACCCTCAAGTAGAGCAGAGATCCTGCTCAGGAGGGGTTGAAAGTGAGAAAATTTGAGTCTTTGGGATGTGATCGGTATGCCCAGATAAGTGATGGAGTCCTCCAGGTTCGAGATGCCCAAAGAGGATGCTAGAAGAGCAGCATTATCAACAACAACAACAACATCAAGCCTTTATCCCACTACGTGGGGTCGGCTACATGAATCCTTTTTCTCCATTGTGTCCTATTAAAAGTCAAATTCTCGTTTAAATCTAATAAAGAAAGGTCATTCCTAATATTTTCTAACCAAGTCTTTTTAGGTCTACCCCTACCTTTCTTAACATAAGTCAAATCTAATACCTCTACTCTCCTAACCGGGTCATCGGAAGGCCGCCGTTTAATGTGACCAAACCATATAAGGCGACTCTCTCTAATCTTATCTTCTACTGGAGCTACTCCAACCTTTTCACGTATATGCTCATTTCGTATCCTATATCTAAGGGTAAAGCCACTCATCCACCTGAGCATCCTCATCTCTGCCACACTTAACTTAGTATTATGCTTCTCTTTTAATGGCCAACATTCAGCACCATAAAGCATTGCAGGCCTCACTACCATCTTATAGAATTTTCCCTTAAGTTTGAGGGGTACATTTCTTTCACATAACAAGCCCGATGCATTCCTCCACTTCAACCATCCAACTTGAATTCTGCTGATAATATCCCCATCTATTTCACCATCACTCTGAACAATAGATCCAAGATATCTAAAACGTGTACTCTTATTAATGACTTGATCGCCCAAAGTCACAATCCCCTCATTAGGTCTATTACTACTAAAATTACACTCCATATATTCCGTTTTAGATATACTCAAGCGAAAACCTTTAGACTCTAAGGTTGACCTCCATAATTCAAGTTTACCTTCAACTCCCTCTCTAGTCTTATCAACAAGAAGAATATCATCAGCAAAAAGCATACACCAAGGTATATCCTCTTGCAAATGTCTAGTGAGAACATCCATGACTAAAGCAAAAAGATATGGGCTTAAGGCTGATCCTTGATGTAACCCAACCGAAATAGGGAAATACTTAGTCAATCCACCTTGTGTTTGAACACAAGTAATAGCTCCTGCATACATATCTTTAATGATTTGAATATAAGCATTATTGACTCCTTTCTTTTCAAGAACTCTCCATAGCACTTCTCTTGGAACTTTATCATATGCTTTTTCTAAATCAATAAATATCATATGTAGATCCTCCTTATTTTCTCTATATTTCTCCATCAAACCTCTTAATAAATGTATGGCTTCCATAGTCGACCTACCCGTCATGAAACCAAATTGATTTTGAGAAACATTAGTATCACGCCGCAACCTATGCTCCATAACTCGCTCCCAAAGTTTTAAAGTATGACACATTAACTTAATACCTCTATAATTCGCACAATCTTGTGCATCTCCTTTATTTTTAAAAATAGGAATTAACACGCTCATTCTCCACTCATCTGGCATCTTTTTAGTCTTCAAAATAGTATTAAAAAGTTTAGTAAGCCATGAAATTCCTTCATCTCCTAAGCATTTCCACACCTCTATTGGAATATCATCAGGTCCAACAGCTTTTCCACCCTTCATTTTCTTTAAAGCCTCTCTAACTTCAGTTTTACTAATACGCCGATAAAAACAGAAATCTTTATTTTCATTTAGGGTGCTAAGGTCATTATAGTCAATCTTATTTTCACAATCTTCATTAAAAAGTTTAGCAAAATATCTCATCCATCTTTGTTGAATATCATCTTCTAAGAAAAGTATTTTTTGATCTTCATCTTTAATACACTTCACTTGAACTAAATCCTTACTACTCCTATCTCTTTGTTTGGCTAACTTATACATATATCTTTCTCCCTCTTTAGTATCTAATCTATTATATAAATCACTAAAAGCTAATGTCTTTGCATCGCATATTGCTTTCTTAGCATCCTTACGAGCCACTTTATATATTTCCCAATTATCAGAATTCTTAAAATTAAACCAATTTTTATAACATAGCTTCTTATTTTTAATCATTTCTTGCACATTTGGATTCCACCACCAACTACTTTTACTATTAGGAGCTTTTCCCTTTGATACTCCAAGGATATCTTTTGCAATATTCTTAATATCACTAGCCACTTTTTCCCACATAATATTAGCATCCTCATGCACAGACAAAATCTTAAGATCTAAAATCTTATTTCCAAAAATAATTTTGTTAATATTCTTTAAATGCTCCCATCTAATCCTAGAAAATCGTTTTACTTTATTTTTTATTTTATGCCCCTTTATCTTAAAGTCCAAAACTAATAATCGATGTTTGGTACATAAATTTTCACTCGGAATAACTTTACAATCTTTGCAATCTAAACGATTTAGTTTTCTAATAAGAAAATAATCAATCTGTGTTGTACTATATCCATTTTTATAAGTGATGAGATGCTCATTTCTTTTCTTAAATAAGGTATTAACAATTGAAAAATCATAAGCTAAACAAAAATCCAATATGGTCTTGCCACCTTCATTCGTCGTTCCAAATCCATGGCCACCATGAATGCTTTAAAATCATCTACCTCTCTACCAACATGTCCATTTAAATCTCCTCCAATAAAAACTCTTTCTTCAAGAGGTATCTTTTGTATTAATTCTTCTAAGTCATTCCAAAAATTTAATTTAGAACTCATATCCAAACCTACTTGAGGAGCATAAGCACTTATAATATTAACAATCTTATCATCAACAACAATCTTTAAAGCTATAATTCTATCTCCAATTCTATTAATTTTTATAACATTATCCTTTAAACTCTTATCTATAATAACACCTACACCATTTCTAGTACGACTCCGACCCGAATACCAAAGTTTAAATCCTAAACTATCAATTTCCTTAGCCTTCTCACCAACCCATTTAGTTTCCTGAATGCACAAAATATTTAACTTCCTATGAATCATAATATCTATTAATTCCATTAATTTTCCTGTAAGAGAACCTATATTCCAAGTTCCTATCCTAATTTTAGTTTCATGGACTAGCTTCTTTGCCCACATCCGTCCTTGATGTGGGAACCCTTGCCTATTTAACACTGCACCCGGGCGCCGGTGCAGCGGCCCTTGCACACTTGTCACTGTATTCAGGCCATACAGCGCGTCGCTTACAGGGGACGCCCTAGCATTATCAACAGCCTTAGAAAAAATAATTGAGCTTTTCATCGGGTTAATATTCAGTCCAGAGGCTTTCGAGAATAGATGAAGGATGTTCTTAAGGCATACCATATTATGAAGAGAAGCATCACCAAATATCAGAAGATCATCAACATACATAAGGTGAGTAATACCAAAATTTTTATGCATAAGCCCCATGAAAGAAGGTTTTTGTAGAGTGTTAAGGCATTGAGACAACCCATCCATTGCTATACAAAAAAGCAATGGAGATAATGGACATCCTTGCCGAAGTCCAAAAGAAGATTAAAGAAACCTTCCAAAGAGCCGTTAAGGAAAATGGAAAAGTATACATTAGAAATGCATCCATTAACCCATTTAATGAAGAGGTCAGGAAAACCTTTTTGCCTCAATCTGTTCAGGAGGAAACCTCTAGAAATATAATCAAAAGTTTTTTTAATATTATGTTTCACACAAAAAAACTTATGGTGGCCCTTAAAAAGCTTAAGCACCTCGGTTGTAAGAATAATATTGTCAGTAGAGATCCTCTTAGCAATAAAGCCAATTTGGCTGTCATGAATAATGTGGGGCATAATCGGTTTAAGTCTGCTAACAATAATCTTGGCAACAATCTTATAGAAAATATTACATAAAGAAATTGGTCTGAAATCTGAAATGGTGGAAGAGTGAGAACCTTTTTGAATCAAAGTGATGGCTATAGCTTTAGCCCCTTTGGGCATACAACCCGTGATAAAGAAGAATTTAACAGCATGACAAAGTTGATAACCAATGATGTGCCAATATTGTTGGTAGAAAGCAAAAGAAAAACCCTCTAGACCCGGGGCCGAATCAGATTTACCAGCAAAACAACCTCTTTAATATCCCAATCAGAGATGGGAGCAATTAAGGAATCCAAAAGATGTGGTGGAACCATATCACCCACAGGAATGGAGCCGAAACTTTCCTCAAATGGAAGAGGAGCATTAAACAATTTAGTGTAATGATCCACAAAAGCATCAGCAATGTCACAATGAGAGGTGAGGATCCCTCTAGGAGAAGTAATCTCCTTAATGTTATTTCTATTATTTCTCGATCTAATCTTGGCATAAAGGAAGCCAAGATCGTCTTCACCCTGAGAGAGCTAATAGACTTTGGCTCTTTGAGAAATCTAGAAGGACCAGTTGGCTTGTAACTGTCCTAAGATGTCGTTAGCCCTTTTAAGAGAAACATTGAGGCCAAGATGAGTTGATTAATTAATCAAAATTGGGCTGGACCTTGAACTTTATTCAATTTTTTTTTCAACAGTTCAAGTCCAAGAACATGATTATAATTTAAGTCATATTATAATATAATAATTTAATAAATATAAATTAAAAAGAAAATAATAAAAAAATTATTCAATATAGATATAATTTTTAAATATTTTAAATGATTTTATATTTAAAATTATGAATTCTAATATATTTTAAGTATATTTTATATTATTATTTCTTAAACAAGTTGACTCATGAGCTTGTGAGTCTAATTGGGGCTAGTTTAAGCTTGGCTCGATAGCTTATTGAACTCGGCTCATGTGTCAGTTATCGAGCCAAGATGCAGTCATCTCAAGCAGAGGCGGAGCCTTAAGTGGGGGCACAAATTATGAATTCTTAAAAAAACCCTCTACGTTTTTTCATACAGGCTTGGGACTGACATCTGCGGTTTTATTATTACTACTATTTTGTTAAACTTATTATATAAAAAGATAAATTTTATAATTAAAAAACTTACACTCAAAACACATTATATTCATATTTTTTTTGCATTACACCTATAGTTTCTCCTTTTAAGTCTTCATATTTTGAAGGCTTTCTACAATCACTTCATTATTAATATTATTACAAAATATCTTTTTCTACAACTTCTTTCTTTCTTTTGAAGTATCTCTCCATTTCTATGGCAAAAAATATATAATGATATATAATTAAATAAAAAAGAACAAACATATTTAACAAAATAGCAATATATTTTTAATGAAAAATATTTTGACTTGAAAATGTATAAAATTATAGTTTATTAAATTCTTTATCTAAAGTTCCTGTCAAAAGAGATCTAAAGATTTAAAATTTAATATAAATTTATTTCTTAAAAATATTAGTGCTAACCAAAATTGTGAACCTAAAATTAGGTTGGAAAATATCATTGATACGTCGTCAAAAAATTATCTTGATCGGGCACGAATCTCGATGCAAAATCAAGTTGGAAACTTCCAAAATTAAAATTGGAACCATCAGAACTCCGATTTCAACAAACTTACAGTCGAACTGAGTGTCTCGGAAATACAAACCCAACGACACCAAATTCGACTCTATCCAAGCCCAAATGAGTACAAATCAAGGACCCGAAGCGTTGTTGCAAGGTTCTAACCACAATTTGGGTTACCAAATGGTATCCAAACATAACGTGCTTATAGTTGAATCGAGCGGCTCAACGAGACAAATCCAATGAGCCCAAGATCACCGAATTCTGACATCATTAAGGCCTTCTATTATCTGACGAACGGTGCATGATCAAGGGATTCAATATCGGCCGTCCATCCAACCACTCCCCATTTACCCTTGATCTCTCACCTATTTATGGGTCATGCCAGTCTAGAAATCTACAAATAGACCCCTCATTCCTCTTGAAAGAGGAGGGAAGTAAGAAGAGAAGAAGAGAAGAAGGAAGAAGAGAAGGAAGAAGCTCCTCCTCGACCACCGCCGGACTTCAGCCGGACCACTGACGGTACTCCACCACCAGAGTTTCGCCGGACTACCGCTGGAGCTTCGTAGGACCACCACTGAAGGCCCTCACCTTTGCCGGACCACCGCTGGAGACCCTCACTTATGCTGGACCACCACTTGAGGCCCTCACCTCCACCGGACCACCGCTTGACGTTGTTGCTCTGCTGGACCACCACTTGAGCCCCTCACTTCCGCCGAACCACTACTTAAGGCCCTGTGCTCCACCACAACACCACCTGATCCCCAAACTTCTACTGGGCCACCACTTGATGCCCAGAGTTATACCAAAGTACTGCCCTACTACAACGGTCTTTCTGACCTCTATCTCTTGCCAACTACGTCCTTTCGACCTCCATCATCGACAATGGCCCTTCCAACCAAACAAACATGTCTATGTTGATTATTGTAACTCCCACCATGTAATGCGCTCTATATGACATACATTTGTAACATCAAGCCAAGGCCTTCTCCCTAAGAAGGGCCTCATTTGTAATTGACTGTAAATAATAGTGGATTCATTCAAACTAGGCCAGGGCCTGTGGTTTTTCCCCCTTTTCAGGGGTTTTCCAAGTAAAAACTCTGGTGTCTCTTATTAATGATACACCCTCTCTCTTATCTGATTATGTGCTGGATCTTCGTATAATGCTAAGACATTAAACTATTTATTTCTCTATCGTCGCGAATACTCCAAGACGCAACAGTTTGGCGCCGTCTGTGGGAACCTGGTTCCCGACTAGGGGGCAAAATTTTTTGCTCCACAAAAGGTCGCTCGTGTCAACTTCCTAACTTCAGCTATTGCTGTATCAATTTTCTGGGATTCTGATCCAGATTATGGGGCAACCTTGACTCTAACTATGATCAAGAAGATCCCTCAAATATTTTCAATATCAAGATGATACTTCAGGAAAATCCTAATAAATATAAAGATATTTCTAATCAATAATAAGCTTAATACAGTCTCCTGTTGGATTTACACTCCTTGGGAAAGGTCTTGATCTCGACCTCAAAAAGACAATAACGATCTAAAGATAGACCCTTCTTTACCTTTGATTTGGCATACACGCAGTGTTCGCCCCCTTTCAATCAAGGAAAAATCAATCCCAGGGGGGATTCGATTTGACCTCTTCCATATAGGTTAACGTCATCGAGCAAAGGCTCTGACATATAACCTTAGATAGGTCTTACATCCTTGGTGGATTCTCTCGACTCTTCCATACAGGTTAACGTCATCGAGCAAAGGCTCTGACATACAACCTCGGATAGGTCTTACATCCTGAGTGGATTCTCTCGACCTCTTCCATACAGGTTAACGTTATCAAGCAAGGCTTTGACATATAACCTCGGATAGGTCTTACATCCTTGGTGGATTATCTCGACCTCTTCCATACAGATTAACGTCATCGAGCAAAAGCTCTGACACACAACCTCGGATAGGTCTTACATCCTTTGTGGATTCTCTCGACCTCTTCCATACAGGTTAACTTCATCGAGCAACGGCTCTAACATACAACCTCGGATAGGTCTTATATCATTGATGGATTCTCTCGACCTCTTCCACACAGATTAACTTCATCGAGCAAAGGCTTTGACATACAGCCTCAGATAGGTCTTACATCATTGGTGGATTCTCTCGACATCTTCATACAAGTTAACGTCATCGAGCAAAGGCTCTGACATCTGACATACAACCTCAAATAGGTCTTATATCATTGATGGATTCTCTCCACCTCTTCCATACAGGTTAACGTCATCGAGTAAAGATCTAACATACAATTTCGGATAGGTCTCATATTCTTGATGGATTCTTTCGACCTCTTCCATACAGGTTAACGTCATCGAGCAAGACTCGAACATACAAACTCATATAGATCTTACATTCTTGGTGGATTCTCTTGACCTCTTCCACACAAGTTAACGTCATCGAGGAAATGCTCTGACATACAACCTCAGATAGATCTTACATCGTTGGTGGATCCTATTAACATCTTTAATACAAGTTAACTTCATTGATCAAAGGCTCTGATACATAACCTCGAATATGTCTTACATTCTTGGTTAACGTCGCCAGAATGCCGTCGATGAACTTTCATCGGACTTCTCCATAAAGTTAAATTTCTACCTGATACTGAATTTCCTCCCGTCACTGAACTTTTGCCCTGCAGGAGTTTCGTCAGAATTCTACCCGATGTTAGACTTCTGCTTGTCGACGACAACTATCCGTCGTCGGACTTCTACCCGTCGATGGACTTTCGTCGGTCTTCTACCCGACGCAATATTTCTACATGACGCCAGATTTTCTGCTATTCAACAATCTTTTCAACCTCCCTCGTTACAAAGGTCTCTCCGGACTTCCTTGCAGAGAGAGGGCCCTTAGAGGACCAATGAAAAGCCTCAATTATAATAATAGAAGAAGAATGGGGATCTCTAGACTTCCTTGCAAAGAGAGGGGCCTTGGAGAGCTAAGTGAAAGCCTCAATTGTAAGAATATAGGGAGAAGGGGGGATCTCCGGACTTCCTTGCAAAGAGAGGGGCCTTGAAGGGCCAAGGGAAAGCCTCAATTGTAAGAATAGAAGGAGATGAGAAGATGCAAATTTTTCTTTATCCAGGGGGGGTATTTATAGGATGAAAAGAGAGGGACAATTTTTGAAAAAGAGGGATAAAAGGATTCTAGAAGCTTTTTTGAATTTTCCAGAATTTTTTAAAATTTTTTAGTAATGTTTTGGAATTTTTTAGGATTTTTCCAGAATTTTTTGGATTTAAAAATCTATGTGGGCCCCACCCAAAAAAAAGTTAATCGCATGGTTAACCACGTGGCTAACCGCACAGAACCATACGTACGCACTGGTTGGCGCGCGGTTCGGCCGCTTATGGGTGTCTGAGCTTGATTTTTGGCCTGGATGGTCCAAATTTGACATTTTTGGGGTCTTCGGACACGTTTTTCAACGTTCCAAACTCAATTTTGACACTTTCGGAGCTCAAAGGGGCCTCTATGATCAAGTTCGAGCAAGATATTAATTTTTGGATCGTAATTTTTTGTGATTCGGCCGATGTAAAATGTCGACACATATATTTTCGGACTTCTAGAGCTTTGACATCCGAAAATAGGGGCAATTGATATGTTGTCAAAAACTTTTCTTGATTAGGCACGAATCTCGATGCAAAATCAAAGTTAGATACTTTTAAAATTAAAATTGGAACCATTCGAACTCTGATTTCAGCAAACTTATAGTCGAACTAAGCATCTCAGAAATACAAACCCAACGACACCAAATTCAACTGAATTTGAGCCCAAATGAGTACAAATCAAGGACCCAAAATGCTATTAGAAAGTTCAAACCACAATTTGGGTTACCAAACGGTTTTCAAACATAACGTGCTTATAGTCAAATCGAGCGGCTAGACGAGACAAATCTAATGAGCCCAAGATCACCAAATTCCGACATCATTAAGGCCTTCTATTGTCTGATGAACGGTGCATGATCAAGGGATTCAATATCGGTCGTCCATCTAACCACTCCCCATTTACCCTTGATCTCTCACCTATTTACTGGCCATGCTACTCTAGAAATCTATAAATAGACCCCTCATTTCTCATGAGAGGGGACCGAAGAAAGAGGAGAAGAGAAGAATAGGAGGGAAGAGACTCCTCCTCGACCACTACCGGAGTTCCGCCCGAACTCCAAATGACGCCGAAATTCTGTCTGACTTCCACGGGACACTGAAATTCTGCCCAAGTAATGACAGAATTCCCCTATTACGCTAAAACTCCGCCCAAGTGATGCCGGAGTTCTCCTCGATTACAAACAGACGTTAGATTTTTACCCGACGCTGAACCTTCACTCATCGCCAAGTTTCTACTCGACTTCGGACGTCTACCGGTTATCAGACTTTCGCTGGACGTCTATCTGAAAATGGATTTCTTTCATTGTTGGACTTCTACTTAATGTCTTCCTTCTGACCTTCGTCATCAGACAACGGTTCTTCCGGCCTCCGTCGCCAGCCGACTACGATCCTCCTGACTTACGTCGCCCGCCGACTACAGTCTTTCTGACCTCCGTCGCCCGCTTACTACGGTCCTCCTAATTACATCGCCCATCGAATACAGACTTTTTGACCTCCGTCTCCAACCGACTACGGTCCTCTTGACTTACGTAGCCCGCCGACTAAAGTCTTACTGACCTCCGTTGCCCGCCGACTACAGACCTTTTGACTTACTTCGCCCACCGACTGCAGTCCTTCTGACCTCCATCGACAGTCGACTAAGGTCTTCCTGACTTACGTCGCCCGTCGACTACAGTCTTTCTAACCTCCGTTGCCCACCGACTATGGTCCTCCTGACTTACGTCACCCGCCGACTACAGTCATTTTGACCTCCGTCGCCCGCCGACTACGGTTCTTCTGACCTCCGTCACCAGACTATGGTCCTCCCGACCAAACGAACACGTCAATAGTGACTCTTTGTATTCACATCATGTAATGTACTCTATAAAATGTAGATCAAGCTAAGGCCTTCTCCCAAGGAAGGGCCTCATTTGTAATCAACTGCTATACTAGGCTAGGCTCCGTGGTTTTTCCCCCTTTTTTAGGAGTTTTCCACGTAAAAATCTTGGTGTCTCCTTTAATGCTGCACCCTCTCTCTTATCTGATTGCGTGACGGATTTTCATACAACGTTAAGACACTAAACTTTATATTTCTCTACCGTCGTGAATACTCTAGGACGCAACAATCATAATGATGTGCTTTACTCCAAAAATTTGGTATTAGCTAATTGTTTGGTTTAACACGAAACAAAAAAAAAAAGCATTATTAGTTTAATCCTTAAAATTTTAAACCATCTAACTTTACTGTAAATAAAGTAAATCTTTAAAACAGCTTGAAAATCTTTACACAAAAGAATTAACCTTACTAGTAATAGATACAAAAAGTTTGAAAATATGTACACAAAAGAACTTATTACTAGTTAGCATAAGCAATAAATTCTCTTTAAAATCCAAACGTCAAAGCTTTTTCCAATCAATCCATATTACAACACTTTGTTTCTCTGTGATTTACTAGAAAACAAAGATGGGATCACGGGAGAAGACAATTCGGCAAAGAACTCTACTCATGCATGACTGACAGCTGCATGAGACCGTCTCGAGGAGTATAGTGGAAGTCGGCAAGCACGAATAGAATTAGCTTTTTTTATGTATAGATAAATAGAAAACTTGCCCAAAAAAATTGCATCGGCCCAGTCCAGTGTGGTGGAAAGCTCGTACCACAATTTTAGTTACTAAATGGTCTTTAATTTTAACGAGCTTATACTTGAATCGAGCGGTTCAACGAGACGAATCTAACGAGCCAAAGATCTTCAAATTCCGACATCACTAAGGCCTTCAAATGTCCAACAAATGGTGCACGATCGAAGGATTCAACATCAACCGTCCATTCGACCACTCCCTATTCGCCCCTGATCTCATACCTATTTACAAGCCATGCCATTCTAGAAAAACTATAAATAGAGCCCTCATTCTTCACAAGAGAACTCAAGCAAGAAGAAAGAAGAAGAAGAGAAGAGAAAGAGAAAGGGAAAGGAGAATCATCTCCTCCTCAACCACCGCCGGAGTTCTTTCCGCCGCCTGAATACGCCGGAACTCTGCAAGATTTTCGGGAGACGGCGGAATTTCGCAGAACTTTGTAAGTTTGTTTCAATTTAGAAGAAACTGATTGTAAACTGATCGTCCTATCTTGTGAGACAAATCAGCCTTTGTACTTCAAACAAACACTAGTGGAATTATTTCAATTGGGCGTGGCCCCGTGGTTTTTTCCCTCTTTCGGGTTTTTCACGTAAAAATCCTTGTGTTCATTTTTCCATTTCTGTTTGTGTGTGCTGAATATCCGTACAACGCTTGGACATAAAATTACAAACTCTATCGCCGCGTATATTCTAGCCCGCAACAGTTATAAAATGCATCTATTTACCACCAGAATTTTTAAAAATAGTAAAAAATCATTATATATATATATATATATATATATATATATATATATATATATATATATATATATAAAAATTAAATAAAATTATGATGGCAATCTAAAAAATAAAATGATGTTATTTAAAATTTTAAAATAGATATTTATTTAAAAAATATGGTTAAAGCCCTACCTATATAAATAACTTAAATAAAATTTTATATAATACTGAGTAGAAAATTTTATATATACATAAATAGATGAATCTACAAATGGGTTCTGGGGCATGGGCCCCGCTTGCTTCTCTTGAGGTTTTTCGATGAAGATAAGATCAAAAAATCGTATTGGTTGCTTATAGGGGTGTCAATATTTGACACGACCTGAAAATTTTGGGTTAGGGTCAACCCGAACCCAAACGGGTCGGGTTCAGCATTTCGACCCGTTTCAAAAATCGGGTCGGGTTCGGGTTAACACTTTGACCAGAAATTGACCCGAAAGTGACCCGAAAACTCGATTTTGACCCGGCAACCCGAGATTGACCCGAAAAGAGGAGATTGACCCATTTTTGACCCGAAAATTAGCCATTTTTTTGTTGGAAACGGGTCGTGTCGGGTTGACCCGGACCCGAAGTGGGTCGGGTTGGGGTTAGGAAAACTGACCCGTTTTTAAAAACGGGTCGGGTTCAGGTTGACCCGAATAGTGCCGGGTTAGTTTTGGATTCGATCCGAACCCGACCCGTGACCCGAAATTGACACCCCTAGTTACTTCTCAATCCTTATTTCTCTCACATGACAGAATGACAGTCGCCAATCGTTTGGAATAAATATGATTTACCCTTTCACATTCATCGCTGGCCACCCTTCTTTTGTACGTTATTATGGTGCTGAATGATAGCATCAAATTAAATACTCCTTTAGCAAGTAAAAGAGTAAAATATAGCAAATGTACTTTCTCGAGTTTTTTTTTGGAAAATTTGGGGCATAAGCCCATATATTACTATGAAGAAAAAAAGTTACAAGTAAAGAAATTACAAGTAAAAACTACCCAACATAAGCAAAGAATAAAAACTTATGTGGGAGAAAAGAAAATAAACCCCAACTAGACCATCCTTAAACTATCAAAACTGAAAAAGAGAGCACAAAATGTGGTAAGTAGCAGTAAAAACCCAAAAACTGGATATAAAGCATCAACAGTAGCTAGCAGATCACACTTAAACTAGCAGAAATGGTGTGCAGAGAATCCAACACCAAAGAAGCAGTTCCCGAATGAAGAATACCCAGCATATAGCAAAGCACCGACTGTAGCACCTCAAAAACTTCAGGTTGGAAGGCAGCACCTGCAGCAAAACAGAGAGAAAGCAGCTCCTGAGCCTAGATGCCTGGACTCAGAAAATTGCGAACAATCGACAGACCTAACCCTGGTTGCCCAAAGACCATCCAAGGGAAGGATAACGGGAGCTTCATCATCGTCCAGGCAGGGCAATGCACCATATTCCGAAGGGACATTGTGAAGCATGGATATAACAGGACATAACGAAGCCTCCACCTTATACTTTCCCCATTAATTCCAGCAAGTTTTTCCATTTCAAAATCTTCCCAAATACAGCTCGTTTTATAACAAAAGCATTAGCAGTGCTGCTGGATAGCAAATTCCCATACCTCCTACTATTCCTTTCTTTCCATATATAGTATACACAACAGCAAATAGAAAGTAAATACATTTATTTCACTTGCTGCGATAAACAAAGATCCCCATCAATCCATTCTAAGAGCTGTAAATTGTTTGACCTAAGAAGCAGTTTCATAGCCGGAGGTATATTATTATAAGAACCTCAATTATTTTTTTCTTGAGTTTTCTCCTCCATTTCTTCCTCTTTATCTAATGCAAATTATTTTCTCCACAATTTGTCAGTTTCCGGCAATCTTCGTGTGCGTAGAATCTATTTATCTCCTAGCTGAAATATTCAAGCTGAGAAGCATAGTATGCAAGAAAAATAAATGAAAGAAAAGAAGTTCATGCCCTGTGATTATTTATATTGAAAAATATACTTAACAGTATCAATAATAAAATAATTATTTATATGTAATACATAAAGATAATATGAAGAGCAAATTTTCAACCGTAGTTTTTATTTAATTATATAATTTATATTTTTATAATAACAATTGCAAATAAAAAAATTGTTAAAATCACCAATGTCAATATTAAGCATGGATGAAAAAAGTTAAAAAAAATTATAACTGATCATTTATATCCAATAAGAAAAAAATTCTAGCTCTACACTTGTTATATATATATATATATATATATATATATATAATAAAGGCAAAATTAGGAAAAGGAGCTTATTTTATCGGATTATAAGCTTAAGAATCGTAATGCGCAAAATATTTAAAAAGGAGCGTATACGTATTTTTCAAATATGGTTTGTAAGAAACCGGACCTCCATAATTCGGTTTCTACAGAAATCGGATTTTAGAGAACCTGTTCTCTAAAATCCGGAAACTGGATTTTGGAGGTCCGGTTTCTTATATTGTAAATTTCTTTTAATAAATTGTTAATTAATGAAATTGATTTAACAAAATTCATCATGTGAACAGGAATTTGAATTAATAATAAATGCTTCAAAAAAGGCACATACATAAATGCAAATATGATATATTTAAGAAATACTATTTGAGTACTCATAAAAATATGATAAATTCAAAAAGTTTAAGTTAATGCAAATATGATATATTCAAGAAATGCTACTTGAATCTTTAAAAATATAATTATTAAACTTTTTGTTAAATTTTATGCTTTCTATTATTTCTAATTTTATATATTACTATATTAATATTTTATTATTTTACTTATTAATGTAAATTTTTTAATTCTATATATTTCATTAACTTAAATATATATATATATATATATATAGAAATTTTAAAAAATATTATGTCTGAAAATAATATTTTTTATCTTTGAAAATAAAGTTAAATATATAATATTTTTTAATAAATATAAATTTTATGTAAGATATATAACTTATCTCTTTGAATATTAACTAATAAATATAAAATTATATTTTATATAACTTATATTCTATATATTTTTCTATTTTTTAATGTATTAGAAATATAACTTATATTCTATATAAATTTCATATACTTCATTATTTAATATTATTTTTATTATAACTTAATCCTGTATTATCTACATAAATTTTAAATAATATTAATCTTATCCAATTATTGATATTTAATTTACTTATTAATATAAAAATTGAATTGTATAATATTCCTTAACTTCTATATAAATAAAATTTATATATTTATCTATATTTTTAAGATATTTATTTAAATAATATGTTTGTAATAATGAGTAAATATGCAATACTTATTAAATTAATTAAAAAAACATCAATACTTCAACAATATTTAAAAAAAAATTATAAATCCTACATACATAAGCATTATATATATACATGATACCAATCTTCTTCCCTAATTCTTCTTCTTTCGTTTGGGGATGGCTGAACTACCTGATGTATATCTATCTGGTGGTCGGCTTCTCCTTAGATTTACTGGGTCTTCATATTCTCTCTGCTTTGTCCACCCATGTCTGTAGTGATTATATAGGTTGAGTATGTTGGAGGAGCTCATCCTGTTATCTAGGAGAGCGGGGCAGTCCGAAACGGATTCATCCATG
The DNA here is from genome assembly GCA_016618105.1 of Dendrobium huoshanense. NCBI lineage: Eukaryota > Viridiplantae > Streptophyta > Magnoliopsida > Asparagales > Orchidaceae > Dendrobium > Dendrobium huoshanense. The sequence goes on from CM028347.1 coordinate 34,237,337, forward strand.
CTGGGATTTGTATAACCGATGAGGTTAGCGAGTCTTGTTGTGATGCTTGAATATCTATTTGGTATGCATGAGCAGTACTACCTAATTGACAGCCGTATTGATTCCAATAATGACTTTAAGGCATTGCCTTGGACGAACCTCCCCCCCCCCCCCCCCCCCCCCCCATCATGTTTGGAAAGCCTGCAGTGAATTGTGAAGGCACAGCAAAGTTTCCAGACCCAACATACATTGACATCCTAGCAGGTTCATATGTCTCTCTTGTATGGCTGCTCTCTCCCATCATCCTGGACGGAGCATCTGATGTAGACCGTATTGGCATATGATGCTCTACCTAACGCTTCAATGCTAGGAATGTATGTATCTTCTGCTACATGAGGTTGAAATTCAGTCGCCTTCTGAGCACGTCAACGATGTTGAGATCAGCCCCCCTGATCTGCCATATCTGTAACTAATATTCTCAATATTTTTGTATATGTTAGTAGTTATATAAGAAATCTAATGATTTTCAACCAATTAAATATAAGAAATTCGTATTTCAGTTACTGAAAGAAAATATAGTAATCATAACAAAATTTAAAATACAATGATTACATTTGGAAATATAAATAGCATTAACATCTCTCCAAGTGTTTAAAACCATTTCACATTTACAGGACCATTCATGTTTCACTCATAACTGAAGTACAACATCGTGTAATTTGCAAATTGAATGTTGGTTGATATTCATGACTATTTGCATATATATATGTTTTAAAGGACAAAATGTGTATTCAAAAGCGTGTAAGTATTGAAAGCTAAGAAAACATGTAAGTGTTTGAGAGTAAATGGTATGTGAATATTTTTGAAAAATGAAAGTGTATGGTTGTGTTAAAAGATGAAATATGTAAAGGTGGTGATATATTTGAACTTGTATAAAAGTGGAGATGCATTTTAAATTTTGTATATAAAAATAGAGTTTGGGTGAATTTTGAAAAGAGAGATGAAAAGTAGTTTATGTTAAAGAGTGAGTTAGTTGGAGTTTACTAGAAAATGAAAATATTGAATGGTTCCAAAAGTGCAATCAACCGAACTGGTGTCCAAGCCCGAAGAAAGGTACGTCTTTTATTTTCAGTAAATTTCAATTATTTTATTATTACTTATTAAAAGTGTTTCTAATCCTTATTTTCCCTATTTTATTTGCATAAACTGCGAGGAATGGTGCCGGTCCAGGGAACAAAAGGACAAGGAGTTAATGACGTCAGTCGCCTCTATCCAGCCGGGTAGAGGTGCTACGGGCGGAACCACCGGGTCGTAGCCCCCGGTGATTGTGAGTATTCTAAACTTAGAAAACCTTTAGGGGCCCCTTGATGTGGTTTGTGCGAATCTTTATCCTTTAGGACCCTATAGTAACTTCAATTTTGTTAGGTTTACTTTTATTTGATTTTAGATTCCTAAACCCATTTACACATGCGAAATGTCCTAAGGGTTAGTAATAACAAATTTTTCATCCTATACAACAGTAGTGACACTTAAGGACAATAATTAAGGACCGAGTCTTAGAAAATTTAGACTTAGGGTGCATGCACACTATAGGATAAAGACATATAACATAGAAAACTTAGTGACATTCATTTATTATTATTATTATTATTATTTTATTTTATTTTTACTTATTTATTTAACAAATTAAATTTAATTAACTAAAAAAAAAATTCTTTTAAATAATAATTGATCTAGGACATATCAAAACCACACTTTCTAATACACACACTTAGAATTGTTTGCTAAGACAACCGACTCTAGTTTTAGGTTAGGCCGATGTTTATTTCCTTACTGCACTGTGACGGGCTTTTTCTCGAGTTTTATTGCATGCTGGTTGTGAAATGTTGGTGTGTTTGTTTATTTTTACTGCACTCTGTGTTGTGATTTGATTAACGATTAGATTACCCATAGGTTAGGAGCAATCTGGATTGTTAATATGATTTTTTGCAGGTGACCACACTCGTGCAGGGCAGAAAAAGGGGGCTAATTAATCAATAATTATATATATGTGCTACAGGTGCTTCAGCTGCTTAGCCCCCAAATAAAAGAGTGTGGCCAAGTGTGGCTAATTGATTCAATTTAAATGCATATATATAACTGCTTGGGATGATTTTTGCTTAGGATAACCCTGCAGGTGGTCTAGATTTTCTTTCTTTTTCTGTGAAATGTAATGTAAATGTAAATGTATTTGAAAATTATCATAAATGTGAAAGTGATTTTGAAAGTGGGATATTACATCCAATTTGGAATCCAAAGAAAGGAGAATATACCTTAAATGATTATTCTCTTTTATTTGGAAAGCCAAATTAGGATGATTCAATATCCAAATAGAAAAGAAAATACTTCTCTTAGGGATGAGTTTCTTTTCATTTGGATATCCAGAACCTGGTGGACCCGAGAAGCTCATAAAAGAAGAAAAGACAGAATAAGAAGATTGAAGAAAGAAGACGAAGAAATAAAGATTCAAGGAACAGTATATCCCAGTTCAAAAATCACTTGCGTCATTCTTAGGATTAGAATCCGGGTTTGTTGTCAGTGGTGCCCGGCCACTTTACCTTTTTGCAAATTTTTGGTGTAATATGGACATTGGATATTAGACATTATATTTTTGGATTATTTAAATTGATTGTTTATATTGTTTGTGCAGTAGATTTTTTTAGGACCTTGCATGCCGTGTTTTGTTTTAGCCTGGATTCGAATCAGAGAGATTTTTTTCGTAAGGGTACGCTTTAAAGTCTTCTACTTGTAATTTTAAATAAAAATTTTTAGGCTCACATAGTAACTCTAACGATCTAAGAAGTAAGCTCGGGACCACCGAGAGTCAGCATAAGCATATTAATACTTTCTCTTCCTTGTTAGGCACCTCCCCGCCTGCGGGTTCTGGCAGACCACTTGACCTATGAAGGTGCAGTTCTGTCAAGGGGAAGTTGTGCAATCTCTAGAAAAAAAACCTATTTTCTAAGCATAATTTTTAAACTGCTTCATATTCATTTTATGCATTCAAGTCAATTAGCATGCATTGCATTAGATACAAATTAAAAAGAGTATAAAATATTAATAGCATTTCTAGACATTTTTCACCCTACATAAGTTGAGGGGCCAATTAGGGTCTATCTTTGATGTCGGCCCCCAATTCATTAAAACCTAAACAACATCCCTACACATCTTTTATAAGAGATTGGATACATGGTCTTAAAGCACCTAGGTGGTTAGCTGGCTCCCCAATCCAGGCCGGGGTAAGTCCAGATTTACACTTCATTAGTTAGGTTCGGGTCGCTACTTTGTAGTACCCAAATTAGATTTAGGTTCTGAGGCAGGTTCTTTTTAGATCTTAAGTCCTCACCCTCCGGGAATATAATCCCAAATTTTTAGTAAAATGTCAACTTAAACATAAAATTTTCTCTTAAAATGTAAAGCCCAACATATGATAGACTGAGGTTGTCTCTGAGCTTCTCAGAATCCGACACCTCCTACTTTTTCTCCATTGACTCACTAATAAATGTTCAACATTGAGCTTTCTCCTTGGAAAATTTTTACTTATATTTCCTTGTCTTCTATTTTGTAGTCAAAAGGGTATGAAATCACTGCTTTAATCGAGAGTTTTCTTAGGAGCATTCCTCCTAGGATGTAATTAACTATAGGAGCTTGATCCTATAGGGATTTAAGAATCCCAGACTAAAATAAACCTTGTTTTATTCGTATAAAACAAGGGAATAATCTTTGGGAACGTAGATATTTTTAAAATCTTATTTTTAATTTTGAATAGACTTGTAGAATGTTATTATTATCTTTTAGAAATAATGAATTTTATAAAACTCATTCTCACTTTTGGATATCTTGAAGAATATTATGTTCATCTTTTAAGATGATATAATATTCTTCTTGTCATATCTAAATAAAAGAATGAATAAACTTTTTTCAAAAACCGTATTTCTATCTTTAAACATATTCTATAGAATTTCTTGTTCATCTTTTAAGATGATATGTTATTCTTTGAACTATGTTTGATTATAGAAATATCAATTTTCAAAACCTTATTTTGATATTGAATCCATGTAGAATATTGTGTCGGCCTCTCGAGACTGTACTTTATTCTCAATACAGTATTCAATTACAAAATAGGAGAAATCAAAAATCTGCGTGGTGACACAATTTTTTTCCCACCAAGGTTTTTCTGGCGACTCCGTTGGGGATCAATCCTCTCTCCATCTTTAGCAGTGTTTTATACCCTTTTCATCAGTAGTATACTTATGCTTGGCATAGGTTGTAACTACCTTTCTTCCGCCGGTTCTTTTATTCATTTCATTCTTGAATAATTTGGCCGGTATCTAAAAAATTTTAGAGGTCTTATTTTGGACCCTGTTAGAAAATTAATGAGGAACTCCTTTATAATGGCCTATTTGTAAAGTAAATCCCCGTGTTAGTTCCAACGTTGTAGTTACATTATTCTTGTAGCTTGATGTTTGAATTAGCACTGGGTTCAAAATTTCAAAAGTTGAAATTAAAACACTAAATAAAATTCATCCTTATCTCAATATTATGTATTGTAGTTATATTTCCATATAACTCAATATATATGAAATGAGATAGGATTTAGTTTATTTAGTTGGATTAATTAAACTTTTACAATTTAAATAAATTTTCAAAGTCTAATTAAAAATCGCTTTTAAATTTCAGGAAAAATGACGGGTTAATTAATCTTTTCCCTGTCTGACAACATGAACCTGTCCTACAATCCATTTGCTGAGGGTAGTATAATCAAGTTTGGAAAAGGATTTGAGGATTTGCAGTTGTCTGTTAGTGGACCTGAGTTCACTATTGTTCCACCCAATGAGGTTGCTAATCAGAAACCTATCTTAGAATTCACTTTGGGATGCGAGTCTCAAACTGCTCCTGTAGCCCCTAAGCCCTCAGTGCTTGATAAGATTGAGCAATCTAGTCAAGATCAGAAACTCAAGTCAGTTGTGGTAGCAAACAGTTCAATCCCTTTCAGTGCACCCAGTCAATTTGAGATTGGATCTTCTTCTAATTTATCGACGATCATGACTAAGACTCAAAGAAGAAATAAAAATCGTCGTATAAAAAGGAGAATGAAAAAACTAGGAAAATCAAAGAAAAACGAGCTTATCCCTCCAACCTCTCCACATCTTAGTGGTAGTAGGTTCCATCTTCTCTCCGCTGCTGATGGAGAAGAAGATGCGAGGTTGATTGCTCGATCAGCCCCTACTGCTGTTAGAAAGTCTACCACTGAGCCAACAAAAAGTAAGGAAATACATGTTCAGAATTTGGTAAAGGCTATAGTACAAGATTGTGCTGATGGTCCTCCACAGACTAGAGAAGAATTTTTAAGGAAAATGAGAAGATTGATCAGTGATAGGATTGTAGAAGAAACCTTAAGGCAAAAATTTATTAAAACTAGGGTAGGAGGTCAGTTGAGAACAAGAGATAGTAAAAGAAAATTCAAACCAACTGTCATCTCTGCTCTCACTGATGGATACCCTAGGGAGCCAAGAAGATCCAATAGGAAGACAGACAGTATTCTGTTGACTGATGCTTCAGTGAAAATTAAAAGTACTCAGCGGATTCCACAGAAAGTCAGCCGTCAGTTATCCCTTTCTTCTACACCACCACAAAGTCCTTGTAAGATTCAACGTAGTTCTCATACCCATTCTTCTCCCCGGATAGATAGGCACCACTCTACGGGTCCTACTCCATCTTCTTATCCTAATGTAGAGCGGTTGGAATCCTCAAACCAACCCTCTTCGACATCTGATGAGAAGAAGGTTTGGAAACCCAAGGAAAATGCTACTTCTCCTGTAGTAGCTTCACCTGAGAAGCCTATAGAAAGTGAACTTGAAGAGAAGAAGAGGGTTGAGAATACTACTCCAGTTCCCATGGATTGTGAAAAGTATGTTCTTGTTGATCCCAACTATGTTTCTGGAAGATCTATAAAGGAGATGATAGGTGAACTAAAAGACAGTATTAGAAATCTGGATGAAAAAGAAGCTTTGAACTTTGACTTAGATGGAGATGATATGTTAGATGATACAGTGACTGATGTCTTTATGGTTGAAACAAGAACAACATCTTATAATGAACAGATTGAGGATGTTGTATTACAAGATGTTGCAGTTGAGGAAGGCATAGCGTCGGACTTAACTCAACGTCTTGTACAACAATTAAAACAAAAATATGAACAGATTTCAAGTATGGAGAAGAAGATAGAAGAAATGATGGCCACTATAGCTTCTTTCCAAAGTCAGGGTCCTTTACCACCACGAGCATATGTTGAGTCTTCTCAACCCGAGCCTGTTCAGGTGGTAGGAAAGAAACAAGTGATTGAGACTATAGAAGAACACCAACAAAATCCAGAAATAAAGGCTTTTCAATCCAAAGAGTTAAAGCAAATGGTAGAAAAGCAAGTAAGGGAGGCATTAGCAGAGTCTCAAAGTGAATCATATACTCCAAAAGGTAGACCTTACCCAGAGGAGTTTGATGCAGTTCCTTACCCAAAGGGATTTGTACCTCCCTCATTCAAGATCTTTGATGGTACTGGAAACCCAAGACAGCACATAGCCTACTTTAGAGGCAGTTTTTGCAACGCTGGAGGAAGCGATGCTTTGCATTTCAGACAGTTTGTCAGTAGTCTATCAGGGGTAGCGTTCGATTGGTATGCAGATCTTCCAAATGGTTTAGTACACAGTTTCACAGAGTTAGAGAACATGTTTGTTAAAAGATTTGCAGCCAGTCAGCACCATGTTACAGTTGAGGATCTTGTAATAGAAAAACAGAAACCTGGAGAAAAATTAGTTGACTACATACTTAGATGGAGGAATTTGAGCATGAAATGCAAACCTCAATTGCAAGAACAACATGCAATTGAGATCCTGCTTAAAAACATTCATGGACCGGTAGCCTTTCTTTTGAAGGGTTTTACCATTAAGACTTTTGAAAAATTGCTTAATAAGGCCTCCAGTCTCCAAGAAGAAGCTTCACAGCTCTCCTTCCTTGTTGATCAGTCCTCTTCAGACCCTAAGAAGCTGAAACCCCAGAAGGTCTTTGAAAAGAAATCTGGGACAGTGTTAGCTTTGGATAAGGGAAATCAGCCAATGAAAGTGCAGGCAGAAAGGTCCCCTCCTCAGTTTTATAATCAACAGTATCAGAGACCGCAGTATCCACCACCACAACATCCTCCACTTCGGATTCAACCAGAATTCAACCAACAACGACCTTACCTTACTCCAGAAGAAAGAAGGGAAAATTGGGAGAAATTTAATGCATTAATTGGTAAGACTTACCCATTTAAGAAGGAGGCTTTAAAGAAGATATTGAAAAGTCTTCTTAAAAAGCCAGACTTCAAGTTACCTGCACCTAGAAGGCCAGAAGAAGTGGGTAAGTCAGATCACCCCAATTATTGCCCTTACCATCAGATGTTGGGTCATCAGCTTGAAGAATGTGTCACTTTTAAAGAATGGCTTGACAGAAACATGAAATTAGGAGCTATAGTGATTCCCAAGGAATACTTAGTGGATCCAGGACAGGGATCAGCTAAATGTGTGACTGGTGAACCTATCGTTCATACTTCTTTTTCAAATTCTGATTCTACTTGGGATATAGTTTTATCCCGATCTTCAAAGAAATTTCTTAACAAACTTTACTTTTCTTCTCTTCAGGAGTCTTTGGGACCTCAGAAGCCTCTCCAGGTTGATCTGATAGTTCCAGAATATGATGTAGAGATGACTCCACCTTCAGACCTTAAGAAGCCCGAGTCAGCCAAGGTCCTATAGTTCAGGAGAAGGAGGACACTAGAGATCATTTTGTTGCTTTTAGTAGTGTTGATTGTGATGTATCTAGTAGAGTTGTGTTTTGTTCGGATGGGGAGACTGTTATCCTCAATCCTCTTATCTTAGATGACTTTTGTTTTGTTAAGTGTGATGATGTAAAATCAATGAAAAAGGATTCTGCTTATATCTTGTCTAGTTCTCATAATGATGTTACGGATGACTTAAAAACTATACCTGAAAATGATTCTCTGTATGATCAATTTAATTTTGAAGAATTAAAACATTCTCTTGGTTATTATTAAGATAGTGATGTCCCTGCTCTTGATTTGCAGGGTATGCCTATCTGTATTGAAGCCGAGATGTCTGATTCTGAAAATTTAACAGAAGTAAAATCAGAATTAGCTGAGGTCGAAGAAGATAACCTGCCTGTCGCTTCTTCTGAAAGAGATAGTGGAAATCAAGCTTCGTAGTGGCAAAGTATTACCACCTCACGCTTCTTCTGAAGACAAAGGAAAGCAAGTTATTGACGAACCAGAGTCTTCTCTTCCACCTCAACCTATTCCTTTTCAGAGTCCAATTGAGAGTGGAATGCCCAAGGTCGATTACAATGTCCTAGCTCATCTCAGGAAGCTGCCTGCCAAACTGAGTATTTACGACGCCTTGATCCTTTCCAAAGAAATGAGGGAAGCGTTAATCAAAGCTTTATTAGATCCGGATATTTGCATAGCCCAGTTAGTAGCTGCACAGCCTGATGAAGCTTTTTGTTCCAGAGGAGTTCTTGAAATTTCTTTTTCTGATGAAGATCTGTGTTTAGGGACGGCTGATCACAACTGTCCACTATACATAACAGTGAATATAGATAACTTCACATTGTCACGTATTCTTGTAGATCCAGGTGCATCAGTTAATATTATGACTCTAAGAACTCTTGCCTATTTGAGAATAGACATCTGTAAGCTCAGCTCAGATAAGATGATCTTACGGGGTTTTAACGAAAATGGCGAGAGGGCTTTGGGTTCAGTTACTCTGTTGTTGGAGATTGAGGATTTTAAAACTGAAGCTAAGTTTCATATTATAGATGCTCCAACATCTTTTAATGCTCTTCTAGGTAGACCCTGGCTTCACGAATATAGGATGGTGCCTTCATCCCTACATCAATGCATCAAATACATCAGAGATGGTACTGAGCACTGTATTAAGGGAGATTTACAACCATTCTCAGTTCATGAAGTAGGAATTTATGAAGATGCCGCCTATTATTTGCCTAAAAAGCAAACGTCTGTTCTTAAAGATCTTAATTTGGCCAAAAATGAAGAATAGCAGTGATGTAGTAAGAGATGAGCCTCGAGTTACTGTTATGATGGCCTCCAGACATCATATGATTTAAGCAACTATATGGAGGACCACAAGATGAAACTTTCCATATTCCACCAAGTCGTTTGCTCTTCACAACGTGTCAGGTGCCAAAGGAAAAGACGTGATGGATTATCATGTTGTGCACATCTAACAGTTAGCCTTATCTTATTAGATTTGCCTTTGATGTATTCTACATTATTAATGATTGACCATCCATTGAGTGCACACTGGAAGGCCTCCTTACTCATGAAAGTCATGCTTTCGTATAATTGATCAGGAATAATCCCATCGAAAATCCCCAACAAAAGCAGTAGTTGGTGGATCAATATCATCCATGATATCCCAGGCCTATGCTAATTATAGAACTTCAACATAAATATTATTTGCCTCCAAGCCACCTAAGTTAGCTTGGTATAACAAAATGCATAGTCACGAACCAAATCATTCAAGATAATGATGCATCAAATTCTTTTGAAATTACATTTATGTCATCACCTGCAGGCGTTCCATTTAAGCTCTCACTACTTCTGTTGTCCATCGTCTCATATACTCCAACTATTGGTGTGCCTTCACCCTCATGTTCCTGTTGAACTTAGTTAACTTTATTGGTGGAGGTGAAATGTCGGTGCACTAGATGGACGCTCACTCATACTTAAGCGACGGACACTTATTGGTTCATTTTGGGCTGAACGTTTATAAACAGTAAAGCGGCGAGGTTCATTTATAATAGTAGGTGCTATAGTGGGCCTATAACACAGATTCAATATAACAGTAAATCTTTAATTATAACATATTAATGTAAATAGAAAAAAATTGAGTTTCAACAAAGTTGCAAATTTGTTTTCATAGATTATGGTTTTGATGATAGCTAACAATCTTATTTTTCTACGACTACCTTGCCTACTGACTTTTCAGGACCGCAAGATCAGACGACAATCAGAACCAGCTCAAGATTGAGTAGACTAGGTCTGAGTCAGTTTGTAATGTACTTTTTCCCTTTCTTGAGTCAATTATAATCTTTGAGGTGTCTGATGCTAAGTAACCCTACACACACACTTGAGAGTGATTTTTCTATCTAAATTAGAGTTTTCTGATTTTTACTCACATCATTCTGGACAATATTTATATCGTCCTGGACGATCGGGTCAAAAATAAAAACTCTAATTAGGGCATCTTGGTTAAGGCAACCATTGTTATGCCGATCGGCCAGGATGATAGGCTCAAGTCAGAAAAAATCAGCTTCCATGATCAATTTAGGTATTCTTTATTTTAAAACATCAGCCTGGATGATGCAACACAATTGTGCCTAAATTAATCTAGTAATTATAAAAGCAATTAAGTCTGATTGATATAATCACATCGGCCGGGTCGATCACAAGATCGATCGGGGACGATGTCCTGGACGATTGGACATCGGCCAGACTCTATTCGAGGCGATGATCAGGATGATTGCACTCAGATTTAAACTAATCAGCTAGGATGAAATTGTATTGGCCTGGACGATGTAACCTATTTTCTTATGATCGTCCCAAATCATCTCGGCTGATTAAGCTTACTTTATACTGATCGGCCATGACAATATTCCTATCATCCTGGACGATAATGTTGGTACTTGAAATTCTATTAAAAGGACCCAAATTTTCTCATGAAATAAAATCTTTTGCTATTGTCTTGATCTAAGAGAGCTTAGAGGAGAGAGAGAGTGGATTTTATGAGGGGGAGCTTGTGAGGGGGATTCACAAGGGTTGCTCCAAGCATTATTCCACTTCTTCTTCCACTAGAGTCTCTTATCCTTGGAAGGGCTGAGAGAGGTGAGCTTTAGCAGTCGATCGACGTTCTCTGCACTTTAGCAGTAGATCAACGTTCTCTGCCTACTTCAGGAAGAAGCAAAAGGAGTTGGGTTCTCTGCCTACTTCAGGATGAAGCAAAAGAGTTGGGTTCTCTGCCTTGCCGGGGTTGGCGATAAGGAGGTTTTGTAAGAGCTTCTCCGTCTTGCTGTGGGAGCAAAAGGAGAGTCATGTTTGTAGTGCAATACTTGGAGGGCGTCTCTAGGGAGTGGGCGTAGGTCGAGTTGACCGAACCACTATAAATCTCTTTGATCTATTTCTATTGCTTATGCATTTATTTATTTTTTCGCACTTTGAGTTCTGTGATGATTTTGGTTTATGATTATTGTGCTTTGCTTAAATAAATTTTAAAATACCATTTCACCCCCCTCTCTTGGTTAGCCTCGGGCTAGTTCTTAAGGACTTAATATCCCTATCAAACTTTCAAGTGGTATCAGAGCAGGATTCATAAAATCTAAGTTTGAAAACTTTTTAAATTTTGATACATGTCTAACAACAGTAATCATAATACAACAGAAGTATATTTTATTACACGATCACCTTTGTTTGACAATCTTCCTTTTGATTTTTGGAAAACTTGCAGTCAACTTTTTTACAATCAATTGATTATCGCATGTGGATGCTTGTTAAGGAAGGGTATTCTCCACCTTCTCGTGAACTTAATGGAATTAAAATTGAAGTACCATTTACTGAATGGACTTTTGATGAAAGAGTTCTTGCGCAACTTAATGCAAAATATTTGAACTATTTTTTCTGTATTTTTAAAATCTGAAGATTACATGCGTGTTTCCCCTTGCTCTACTGGTAAAGAAATTTGGGATAAATTGTGTATCACTTATGAATGCACTAATGAAGTTAAGCAATCTCATTTGAATATTTCATGATTACGAACTTTTTCATATGAAACCTAATGAAATAATTTCTGATATGTATACGAGATTTACTCAGATTGTTACTTCGTTGCATGCCTTAGGAAGAGAACTTTCTAAATATGAAAAAGTGAACAAAATTTTAAGATATTTTCCTTCCTATTTTGATGCTAAAATTACTTGTAATTTCTAAGCTAAAGATTTGAATATTTATTCGATTGATAACTTACTTGGCTCACTTATTGCTTACGAGCAAGGGGTGAACCAAACAAATCTTGATGCAGGTGAGAGAAAGAAGGAGAAAACTATGGCATTGAAGGCCCATGACTCAGACTCTGATTCTTCTAGGTCTGAAAGTGATGATATTGCCTTAATTATAAGGCAATTCAAAAGCTTTCTAAGGAAGAAGCAGAAGAACCATCAGAAGTGGAGCAAAGGTAAGGAAAATAAAAATTTTAAGAATTCTAATGATATGATTTGTTTTGAATGCATGAAACCAGGACATGTCAAAGTAGATTGTCCTACACTTAAGTCTCACCCAAACAAGAAAAAGAATGAGGAGAAACCCAAGTTCAGGAAGGACAAGAAGAGAGTCCAAAAGGCATTCTAGGCAGATTCTGCATTTGATTCATCTGAAACTGAACCTGAAGAGGAGACAACAAACTTGTGCTTAATGGTAGATGATCATCTTGGTCAAGATGACCAAAAGAGGTATGTGAACTAACCTATGAGCAACTCCTTGAAGTTTCTAAAAAAATACATGCATCATATATGAAACTTAAGAAAACTCATACTAGCTTGAAATTGGAATTTTTTAATTTACAAAAAGGGCATGAAATTCTTCTCAAAGATCATTCAACAATTGATTCAAATTACATGGATTTATATGATGAGTTTGATGCATTAAACAAAAAGCATGTTGAGTTATATGATTCTCATGATTCTTTAAAATTATCTCATTCTGAGTTAAAAAAAGAATATAAAAAATTTAAAAATTTAAAAACCTATGAAAATAATTTTTTTTTATTTCATGCATCAAATAAAAAGCATCACCATAGATTAGTGCATCCTTTTCCTGGAGTTAGAAATTTTTCATATAGCATGCTAGGACACATAGCACACACTTGCATCATTCACCAAAGTACACGTTGGGTTTGGAAACCCAAATTGCATGATGCACCACATAGGTCACATGCATTGCATTCTACTTTCCAGGAACCTAAACATGGTTGGGTTCCTAAATCTAACGTTTGATAATTTTGTAAGAGTTCTCTCACAAAAGGCCTCGTGAGAGCATTGGTACCTAGACAGCGGATGCTCTAGACATATGATTGGCGATGCCAATTAATTCATTTTACTGGAAACCAGGATAGGAGGCAAAGGTTACTCTTGGAGACAACACCACCAGGAAGGTGATCGGCGCAAGTATAATTGGTAATTCCAAGAATATTCTGATTGAAATTATTTTGATTGTAGATGGACTGAAACACAACTTGCTCAGCATCAGTCAGCTTTGTGATAAGGGCTTCATCATAAAATTTTTGGCAAATTCATGCATTATAAGCTTAAATAATAACACTATTTTGTAGGAAAAGCGGATCAATAATGTTTACATGTTTGATTTAAATAACATTGAAAGTGCTGCTTCATTTTGCTTAAAACTGTTGTTAATGATTCTGAAAGTTCGCTAGGGATGTTAAGCCCTATAGAACTGGCCCAAGCTAACCAGAGGGGGGGGGGGGGGGGGGGGGGGGTGAATTGGTAATTAAAAATTTTTTTCCCAAAGATTGAAAATTGCATAAACCAAAATCACCACAACAAAAGGTGCGAAAATAAAAGTGCGGAAGCAAAAATAAGAACACAAAAATTTATAGTGGTTCGGTCAACTCGACCTACGTCCACTCCTTGGAGGCACCCTCCAAGTATTGCACTACAAAACGTGACTCTCCTTTAGCCCCAACGGCTAGGCGGAGAAGCCCTCACAAGAACCTCCTTTTTTCCACACCTGGCAAGGCAGAGAACCTACCTCCTTTTGCTTCCTCCTGAAGCTGGCAGAGAACCACAACCAAAAGCTAACGCCTTACCTCTACCGACCCTTCCATGGACGAGAAACTCTAGACGAAGAACAAGCAGAGCGATCCTTGAAGCAACCCTTGTGAATCCCCTCACAAGCTCCCCCTCACAAGATCCTCTCTCTCTCTCTCTCTCTCTCTCTCTCTCTCTCTCTCTCTCTCTCTCTCTCTTTCTCTCCTCAAGGTCTTCTCAGGTCAAGGCAGCAGCCAAAGGTCTTGAAAAATGTTGAACAAGAGCTCTTAAATAGAAGAGCTTCAAAGGAGCTCATTAATTGCAAGTTGCCGACTATATCGTCCAGGCCAATATGGATATCAGCCTGGCCGATCAGTACAAATCAATGAAGATCGGCCAGAGCATCGCCCTGGATGTAAAGCAGGACGATTAGAAATTGGCTTGTTCGTCCAAGCCGATCTCACGATCAGCCTGGCCGATCAGTTCAAATCAGAGGAAAATCGTCCTGACAATAGCCCTGGATACGAGTTGGTCGATACTTATCGTCCTGAAGTAACTTAAGGTTTTTGACTGGATCGTCCTGGTCGATCCTGTGATTGTCCAAGACGATATGATCGTATCAATCATCCTTAATTACTCCCTTGATTTCCTGAATAATTATGGCATAATTTGTGAATATCGTCGAGGCCGATTTTAGGATCGTTCTGGCCGATAATTTAAAAATACAGTATACCTTAATTGTCTATGGCAGCAACTTCTTTCTGCTTTGAGCTTATCGTCCTGGCTGATACACATATCGTCCAGGTCGATATGTTAATGTCGGCTGCCTTAATTAAGAATCCTTATTTAGACTTTCTGTTTTAAGCCTGATCGTCCAGGCCGATCCAAAAATCGTCCTGGCCGATATGAGTAAAAATAGAAATTCTAAATCTCTCAAGTGTGTGTGTGAAGGGTCACTTAGCATCAGTCTCTTTGACCATTACCAGTAGACTCAAGAAGTGAAAAACAAAAGTACAGACTGAATCAACCCTAAACCTACACAATCATGAATTGGCTTCTTCTTGATCGTCCGATCTTCGATTCCTGAAAAGTTAGAAGCAACAAGCAGTCCAAGAGAAACAGTGTTTGTAAATCATCAAAACATAAGCCATGAAAAAATAGATTTGTAACAATCTCCCCCTTTTTGATGATGGCAAACACAAGTAGAAAAAAAATTAAATAAAAAATAGGTTCATTAGAAAATCAAAGTTACAACAGCTTTTTCCTACCACACCCTACTCCCCCTTTTGTCATCACAAAAAGAGGGTCCAGAAACAACAGAAAAACATCACAAAAGACTAACAAGCAAACTACAAAAAGATAGAAAACAAATAACACAAAGCACAAACTAAAAGAGCGAGGGATCCTGATCATCAGATGGAGGTGCTGGAGGTGACTGCTGAAAGAAAAGCAGATCGTCCAGGTTGATTAGGTGTATCATCTCAGACGATGCATAATAATTGATCGTACCGGCCGAAGTTAAAATGTTTTAAATCACTGCCACGTGTATCGTCTAGGACGAATAGTGGATCGGCCTGGCCGATTGTCCAATAATGGATCATCCGAGGCCGAATTTAAAGATTTAAACGTGCTGACACGTGGATCGTCCAGGACGATCTAGTGTATCGGCCAGGACGATGCACATAAAATGCATCGGCCAGGACTATCACCATGAGTTCGATCAAATCGTCCAGGATGATATAGGATCGTCCAGGATGATAAGATACAGCAAGCACAGAAAAAGGTCAGCAGATGGATTTTGAACATAATTAATCATATCGTCCAGGACGATAAAAGTATCGACCAGGACGATGTGATAGAGATTCAAATCAAGGAAGGAATGGTGATGATCAAGACCCTAAAAAAAAAAAATCAAGACATATTAAAGGAAAACAAAAAACATAAACACAATGAAAACCAAACAACAAATATTTTTGGATTTTAATTTTTCTAATTTTTTTTGTTTTATGGAGGCATCATATGAGAATTTTTTTCAAAAGTTAAACTTTTAAAGTTCCAAGAGATCAAGAAGTTTAACAAATCCTAATCAGAAGAAGGTAGAATATCTGATTCTGTTAACCCTAGATCGGACATCCTTCAGGGTATAAAATTCTTTTTGAAAATAGAGGCCTAACTTAGAATAACAAAATAGGATAAGAAGATCTATTCAAGACTTGTTTACTAAGAAAATATCTCATATTTAATAAACCAAAGTAATTTTTCTCAATCATGGAAAAATGAAATCAAGTCTTTGAAATCATCACATAATCTATGAGTTCTCTAAGTTTTAAGAGTTTTAGCAAAGAGAGGATAGCTTGCATTTAGTGGGCTCATTTTATGCCTCTTGTCACTTTGATTGGCTCTTTGAGTATCTTTTGATTTTTGATACACTTTTGTGTATATAGCTTTCTTTTCAATTTGGCTTCATTGGCCTCTTTCCTTTTTAACTCTTGCAAGCTAGAGACTCTTTAATATACCCTTAAAAAAAACTTAGTTGTGAGTATATCCTCCATATATTAGAGAATAGAAGCTCTCTCTATAACATAGGGAAGAACAATCCACAACACAAAATCAAAATCATGTGATAAATGCAATGACGAGATTTCAAAAGCTTAAATGATATCTAAAAGCTTTGGCTATTATGCATAAGATAAATTAATATAGCAAGATAAAAAAGATCTTAAAAAAAAAGCCATTGGTTAAACTGAGTTAAGACTTTTGTTTAGAGAAGAAAATCATACCACTAACAAAAAGTCATAAGGAGGGAAAATATCAACAATATTACTCCCTTTAACCAATTTAGAAGAAGCTAAACACTATCTCTAAAACTCCAAAATTTAAAGGCTTAAAAAAATTCATCATATGAAAGAACAAATTTAAAGAGCAACGCGAAGACAAAACACATAAAAACAAACAAAAAGAATGAAAACAACACAAACTAGACTACCACCAAGTAAGCACAAAAACTAGCACAAAGAAATATAAAAATTAAACATTTCAAGCACGTGATAAAGCAGCAAGATAAAGTAATTTTGAGCTGCGAGCCTCCTTATGTGCAGTTATTCTATGCTCCCACGAGGTCTTTGGTGAGAGCACACATGCAAAACTCAACAACATTCAGATTTAGGAACCCAAATAGGTTTGGGCCCCTTCTTAGGAAGAGTAAAGTGCAATGCAGATATGGTATGCTGTGAATCATGCATCTTAGGTCTCCACACCCAATGTGTGCTACGGTGAACGGTGCACGTGTGTGAGATGTGTCCTAGCATGCCACAAGAGAAACATCTAACTCCAGGAAAAGGGTTTCTTAAATGATTTAAGTTATGACGCCTCTTCCTAGGTTCTGGCTTAAAATCAAAAGTGGAAGTCATCCGATTTTTCTTATATGTATCAAAATCATTTTGAATCCTCAAGTTAGTTCCTTTTAATGCATCGTTCTCAATCTTCAAATTTTTCTTAATCTCTTTAGATTTCTTAAGATCAACCTTAAGTGAGGTGTGTGAAGCTTTTAATGCATTATGTTCGTCAACTAATTCCAAATACTTTTTGTTCAACTCATTAAATTCATCTAGAAGAGCCATGTGATTTGAATCAATTGTTGCATGATCTTTGAGAAAAACTTCATGCTCTTTTTATAGATTTGAATGTTCTAATTTTAGACTAGCATGAGTCTTCCTAAGTTTTTTGTATGATGCATGGATTTTTTCACAAATTTCAAATAATTCATCATAGGTTGGTTTACATACCTCTTCCTCATCACTTTGATTTTCTCCCATGAAACACAAGTTTGTAGTTTCTTCCTCTGGTTCAGTCTCAGAGGAATCAGTACCAGATTCTGCCCAGAAACCTTTTTGGATTTTCTTCTTGTCCTTCCTTGACTTGGCTTTCTCCTCACCTTTTTCCTTTTCTTTGCTTGAATGATCTTGAAGTGTAGGGCAATCGGCTCTCACATATTCCAGGTTTTCTGCATTTAAAACAAACAACATCAAAAGATCCTTTAATATGTTTATGATCCTTACCTTTTCTCCAACTTTGATGATGCTTTTGTTTCTTCCTTAGAAAGCTTTTGAATTGCCTTGTAATGAAGGCAACTTCATCGCTTTCAGACCCGGAAGATTCAGAATCCGATTTGTGCACCTTTAGTGCAATCTTTTTCTCCTTTTTCTTCTCACCTGCATCAAGATTTCTTTGATTCACCCCTTGCTCGTAAGCAATGAGTGAGCCAAGTAAGTTATCAATAGAATAGGTGTTCAAATCTTTAGATTCAGTGATTGCAGTAATTTTAGCATCATAAGACGAAGGCAAGCATCTCAAAATCTTGTTCACTTTTTCATAATTTGAAAGTTCATTTCCTAGTGCATGAAATGAAGTAACTATCTGAGTAAACCTAGTGTACATGTCAGAAATCGATTCATGAGGTTTCATACGAAAAAAGTTCGTAGTCATGTAAGAGAAAGTTCAAACAGGATTGTTTAACTTCATTAGTACCTTCATAAGTGATGCACAATTTATCCCAAATTTCTTTACCAGTTTTGCAAGTTGAAACACGCATGTAATCCTTAGATTTCAAATCACAGAAAAAATAGTTAAAATATTTCGCATTTAATTGAGCTAAATCTCGTTCATCAAAAGTCCATTCAGTAAAAGTAATTTCAGTTTTAACACCATTAATTTCACGAGAAGGTGGAGAATAACCTTCTTGAATAAGCATCCACATGCGATAATCAGTAGATTATAAAAACGTTGACATGCGAGTTTTCCAAAAATCAAAAGGTATGTTATCGAATATGGGAGGTCAGGTAATGGAATACCCTTCCGTAGTGTTACGATTCCCAAGGTTAGCCATGGATCAAATTCAAAAAGATTTTAAACTTAAATATTCGAATCCCACTCTGATACCACTTGAAAGTTCGCTAGGGATGCTAAGCCCTATAGAACTGGCCCAAGCTAACCAAGAGGGGGGGGGTGAATTGGTAATTAAAAATTTTCTTTTCCCAAAGAATGAAAATTGCATAAACCAAAATCACCACAACAAAAGGTGCGGAAATAAAAGCGCGGAAGCAAAAATAAGAACACAGAAATTTATAGTGGTTCGGTCAACTCAACGTACGTCTACTCCTTGGAGGCACCCTCCAAGTATTGCACTACAAAACGTGACTCTCCTTTAGCCCCCACGGCTAGGCGGAGAAGCCCTCACATGAACCTCCTTTTGCCACACCCGACAAGGCAGAGAACCTACCTCCTTTTGCTTCCTTCTGAAGCTGGCAGAGAACCACAACCAAAAGCTAACTCCTTACCTCTACCGACCCTTCCACGGACGAGAAACTCTAGACGAAGAACAAGCAGAGCGATCCTAATAGCAACCCTTATAAATCCCCTAACAAGTTCCCCCTCACAAGATCCTCTCTCTCTCCCTCTCTCTCTTTCTCTCCTCAAGGTCTTCTCAGGTCAAGGTAGCAGCCAAAGGTCTTGAAAAACATTGAACAAGAGCTCTTAAATATAAGAACTTCAAAGAGCTCATTAATTGCAAGTTGCCGACTATATCGTCCAGGCCGATATGGACATCGGCCTGGCCGATCAGTACAAATCAATGAAGATCAGCCAGAACATCGCCCTAGATGCAAAGCAGGACGATTAAAAATTGGCTTGATCGTCCAGGCCGATCTCACGATCGGCCTGGCCAATCAGTTCAAATCAGAGGAAAATCGTCCTGACAATAGCTCTGGATACGAGCTGGCCGATACTTATCGTCCTGAAGTAACTTAAGGTTTTTGACTGGATCGTCCTGGCCGATCCTGTGATTGTCCAGGATAATATGATCGTATCAATCATCCTTATTTACTCCCTTGATTTCCTGAACAATTATGACATAAGTTGTGAATATCGTCCAGGCCGATCCTAGGATCGTCCTGACAAATAATTTAAAAATACAGTATACCTTAATTGTCTATGGCGGCAACTTCTTTCTATTTTGAGCTTATCGTCCTGGCCGATACACGTATCATCCAGGCCGATATGTTAATGTCGGCTGCCTTAATTAAGAATCCTTATTTAGACTTTCTGTTTTAAGCCTGATCGTCCAGGCCGATCCAAAAATCGTTCCTGGCCGATATGAGTAAAAATAGAAATTCTAAGTCTCTCAAGTGTATGTGTGAAGGGTTACTTAGCATCAGTCTCTTTGACCATTATCAGTAGACTCAAGAAGTGAAAAACAAAAGTACAGACTGACTCAACCCTAAACCTACGCAATCTTGAACTGGCTTCTTCTTAATCGTCCGATCTTCGATTCCTGAAAAGTTAGAAGCAACAAGCATTCTAAGAGAAACAGTGTTTGTCAATCATCAAAACATAAGCCATGAAAAAATAGATTTGCAACAGATTCATGGTTGTGGCACAAGAGATTATATCTTGTTAGTATGAAAACCCTTAGGAAAGTGACCCAAAAAGACCTAATTAGAGGTGTCCCCAAACTTAAGTTTTCAAAGACCACCTTTATGATGCCTGCCAATTAGGAAAGCAAGTCCACTCCACTTTTCACCCATTAAGGATATTAGCACCTCTAAACCTTTAGAATTCCTTCACATGGATTTGTTTGGACCCATTAGCACTGCCAGCTTGGGATGGAAAGTCTATGGTT
Source organism: Dendrobium huoshanense (assembly GCA_016618105.1). Lineage (NCBI taxonomy): Eukaryota > Viridiplantae > Streptophyta > Magnoliopsida > Asparagales > Orchidaceae > Dendrobium > Dendrobium huoshanense. Next base: position 34,257,915 of record CM028347.1, read on the forward strand.
TTGTGATTGTCGATGACTACTCAAGGTTCACTTGGATTATATTTTTGTCACACAAAAATGAGTCTTTTGAGGAGTTTAGAGCCTTTTTTACTTGGATTCAGAAAAAGCTGGATTATTAGATCTTGACCATCCATAGTAACCATGGGAAAGAGTTTGAAAATGAGAGATTTGAAGATTTTTGTGAGGACAAGGGGATTAGCCACAACTTCTCAGCTCCTAGGACCCATCAATAGAATGGGGTAGCTGAAAGGAAGAACCATACCTTAGTGGAAGCCGCTAGAGCCATGCTTGCTGAGTAGTCACTTCCAAAATACTTTTGGGTTGAAGCGGTTAACACAGCTTGTTATGTGTTGAATATGCTGAATTTTAGAGCCAAATTAGATAAGACACCCTATGAGATCCTTTAGGGTAGGACATCCAATCTTTTCCACCTTTATGTCTTTGGTTGTAAGATTTTCATTCACAATAATGTGAAGTCTCACTTAGGAAAATTTGACCCAAAATCTGACAAAGGAGTGTTCTTAGGATATTCAAGTGTTGGGAAGTCTTCTAGGGTGTTTAATAAGAGAACTTTGGTGGTGGAAGAAAGTACTCATGTAGTGTTTGATGATTTTGGTCCTAGAAAGTATACAGTTGATGATGAGGATGATGTTGGAGAGATTACCACTGGAGTAGAAAATTTAGAGAAGAGAGTAAAGCCAGAACACTGAAGGAGTAGGAGAGGTTACCCAAGGAGTAGAAAATGTAGATACGGAGGAAAGGGTTGAACCTTCACACACTTTGCCTTGGGATTAGAGATACTCTTTGAGTCACCCTAAATATTTGATCTTAGGAGACCTTTATGATAGAGTTAAGATTAGACATGGACTTAGGAAGGAAGTGAACTACTCTGCCTTTATCTCAATGACTAAACCCACCAATATAAACCAAGCCCTTTTGTGATGAGTTTTGGATCTTAGCCATGCATGAGGAGTTGAACCAATTTGTTAGGAATGATGTTTGGGAGCTTGTAGAAAGACCTTAGGGACATAGTGTGGTTGGAACCAAGTGGGTCTTTAAGAATAAGGTGAATGATTCAAGTGTGGTGGTTAGGAATAAGGCATGATTAGTGGCTAAGGGGTACAACCAATTTGAAGGGATATATTTTGAGGAGGCCTTTGCCTCGTAGTTAGATTGGAAGCCATTAGAGTGTTATTAGTCTTTGCTTGCTATAAGGGATTTAAACTTTTTCAAATGGACGTTAAGAGTGCCTTTTTAAATGGGGTAATAAAAGATGATGTGTTTGTAGAACAACCTCTAGGTTTTGAGAGTTCCCAATTTCCAAATCATATTTTCAAATTAAAAAAGGGCTTATATGGATTAAAGTAGGCACCTAGAACTTGGTATGAGAGGCTTAGCACATTCCTACTAGAGAGGGAGTTTGTTAAGGGGAGCATAGACACCACCCTTTTTTTGAGGAGAGTAGGAGATGATTTACTCATTGTTCATATTTATGTAGATGATATACTTTTTGGATCTTCTGATAAGAGATTATGTGATGATTTTTCTAAGATAATGAGTAGAGAGTTTGAGATGAGTATGATGGGAGAGTTGTCCTAATTTTTGGGATTTAGCATAAGACAATTAGATGATTGAACCTTTCTAAATCAATCAAAATACATAAAAGCCATTTTGAAGAAGTATGAGATGGATAAAGCCAAGCCAATTAAGACTCCCATGACCTCCAGTATTCAGTTGGATAAGGACCCAAGTGGTAGTCTGTTGATCAGAAAAAGTACATGGGGATGATTGAATCTTTACTTTACCTGACTGCTAGTCAACCTGATTTATTATTTAGTGTTTATCTTTGTGCTAGATTTCAAACTGATCCTAAGGAATCCCACCTGATTGTAGTTAAGAGAATTCTTAGATACCTTTTGGGGACCCAAAACATAGGAATCTAGTACCCTATGCACAACACTTCTTTTGAGATTATTGGATATTCTGATTCTGATTTTACAGGATTTAAGGTGGATAAAAAAAATACTTCTAGAATTTGTCATTTCATAGGACAGTCTTTAGTCTCCTGGTTTAGTAGAAAGCAAAACTTTGTTGCTCTTTCCACTACTGAAGCTAAGTATATTGCTTTAGGAAGTTATATGGCCCAAGTCCTTTGGTTAAAATAACAAGTACTGGATTTAGGATTATTTGTAGGCACCATCTCTGTTCTTTGTGATAACACTAGTGCCATCTACATTTCTAAAAAACCTATCCAACATTCAAGGACTAAGCACATTGACATAAGACATCACTTTATTAGAGACCATGTGACTAAGGGAGACATTGAGTTACATCATATGGCGACTGAGAATCAACTGGCTGACATATTTACTAAACCACTTGCCTTCGACACTTTCAGCAATTTAAGGATCAGATTGGGTGTGATTGACATTAATGCATAAACTTGATTTCTACTGATGTTTTATCTGCTGATTACTTTGCTATATTTTTTATTTGTTGTTGTTTATTTTTTAGTTAGTTGTTTTTTTTTTGTTTTTGGTATCTTATTTTTTCAGATGCCTTGCTTTGTTTTTCTTTTTCAAATCATCGCTGAATTGATATCTTATGCCTTGTTTTTTATTTTGAAAATTTGTAATTAATGTTTTACATCTCTTAATCTGCTAAAGGGTAAAAACACCGCTGATTGTGTCTCTTTCTCTAACCTATTTTGGTGGTAAAAATTTCTTTTCTAACTAAAAGTCTATCTCAAATTAACAATTGGATTTTGCAATTGAGATGTTTTCTTCCTTGCTACAGTAATTTAGCTTATACTATAATAATCAAAGTTTTTATGTTACTTCAAGATTTCTTATTATCCTGTCAATGCATCTCTCACATGATTTTTTATTCTATTTTGTGGATTGTTCTTCTGTATATTAGAGAGTGAGTTTTTCTTCTCTAATATCTGAAAGATATACTCACAACTAAGTATATTTAAAAGTTTTTAGAAAAGAATCTATCTTGCAAAAATAATTAAAAAAAAGTAGCCAATGTTGCCAAAAACAAAAGATGCGCAATGACACCAAATTGAAAAAAATATATACACAAACTGTATCAAAAATCAAAAGATGCGCAAAGTGCGCCATTCAATGGATAAGAGACATAAAATGAGCCCATCAAAAAGCAAGCTGTCTTCCTTTCCTCCAACTCTTAAAACTTAGAAGATTTCATATATCACTTGAGATTTTCAAAGACTTGATTTCAATTTTTGCGATTGTAACAAACTACTTTGATACATTATTCTATAAAATATTTTTCTGAAACCAAGTCTTGATCGGATCTATTTTTCTTATCCAATTGATTTTTTTTGAGTTAGGCCTTTTGATTTCAAAAGATGATTTCGCCCTAAAAGAAGTCCGAGCTTAGGGTTAACATGATAGGATATTTTACCATTTTTTGGATTTTTGACGATGTTAACTCATTCACTTATTAGTTTTTAAATCAATCACATGAAAACCATGCCATATTCATGCCATGATAAAAAAAAATCTTTTGTTTTTAATTCATTTTTTTTCTTTCTCTTCCTCCTCCTTTTTTGTGATGACAAAAGGAGGAGAAGTTTGTTCTGGTTGTTTTGGTTTTTGGTTCCTTACTCATATCCTTTAAAAATCTTTTTTTGAACTACTTTAAAATTATGAGTTTGCCATCGTCAAAAAGGGGGAGATTGTTGCAAATCTGTTTTCATAGATTATGATTTTGATGATAGCAAACAATCTTATTTTTCTACGACTACCTTGACTACTGACTTTTCAGGACCACAGAATCAGACGGCAATAGGAATCAACTCAAGATTGGGTAAATTAGGTCTGAGTTAGTTTGTAATGTACTTTTTCCCTTTCTTAAGTCAATTGTAACTTTTGAGGTGTCTGATGTTAAGTAACCCTACACACACACTTGAGTGATTTTTCTATATGAATTAGAGTTTTTTTATTTTTACTCACATAGTACTGGAAGATAGGCCTAGACGATCGAGTAAAAAATAGAAACCCTAATCAGGGCATCTTGGTTAAGACAGCCATCATTAAATTGATCGGCCTGGACGATAGGCTCAAATTAGAAAGAATCTGCCTCCATAATCAATTTAAGTATTTTTTATTTTAAAACATCAGCCAGGACGATATATACATCGACCTGGATGATGCAGCACAATTATGCCTAAATTAATCTGTCAATTATGGAAAATAATTAAGGCTGATTGATATGATCACATCAGCCGGGCCGATCACAAGATCGGTCGGGATGATGTCTTAGACGATTAACATCAGCCAGACTCTATTCATGGCAATTTTCAGGATGAGTGTACTCGAATTTGAGCTAATCAGCCAGGACGATATTGTAACGGCCTGGACGATGTAACCAATTTTCTTCTGATCATCCCAAATCATCTCGGCTAATTAAGCTTACTTTGTACTGATCAGCCAAGATGATATTCCAATCATCCTGGATGATAATGTCAATTCTTGAAATTTTATTTAAAGGACCCGAATTTTTTCATAAAACAAGATCTTTTGCTGCTGTCTTGACCTGAGAGAGCCTAGAGGAGAGAGAGAGAGGGGATTTTGTGAGGGGGAGCTTGTGAGGGGGATTCACAAGGGTTGCTTCAAGCATTGTTCCACTTCTTTTTCCACTAGAGTCTCTTGTCCTTTGAAGGGCTAAGAGAGGTAAGCTTCAGCAATCGATTGAGGTTCTCTGTTTGCTTCAGAAGGAAGCAAAAGGAGTTGGGTTCTCTGCCTCGTCGGGGTTGGCGGAAAGGAGGTTTTGTCAGGGCTTCTCCACCTTGCTGTGGGAGCAAAAGGAGAGTCACGTTTGTAGTGCAATACCCTGAGGACGTCTCTAGGGAGTGGACGTAGGTCGAGTTGGCCGAACCACTATAAATCTATGTGATCTATTTCTACTGCTTCCACATTTATTTATTTTTCTGCACTTTGATTTCTGTGGTGATTTTGATTTATGATTGTTGTGCTTTACTTAATGAAATTTTAAAAAATCAATTCACCCCCCTCTTGGTTTGCCTCGGGCTAGTTCTTTAGGGCTTAACTTTATGCCTGGGAAGATAGTATCGGTTCTTTATAAGAAGAACGATGGTGATAAGCCGGGCTTATGCCTCGCCTATGGACTTGTTCAAATTGATGTGTACTAATAAGAAAAATGAAATAAAGAAATTTGAAAGCAACCGCCTCCAAGCCGGCCCCATCTCGCCAAATTGACACATCTATACATACAATAACCGTTGCTTCATGATAAAAAGAAAGGGAGAATCGAAGATGGGACTTACACTTTTGCTCTCGCTCATTCAGTTACATCATTCCTGTCCGACTTCGTTGCTTTGCTCGAGAGGGAAAGATCGCACGGATCACTTCTTTGGTTCCTTCATTGTTGTCCGATTTTGCTTCAAGGGAAGAAGATTTTTCATGATCGCTCCTTCGGCTCCCTCCTTGATGTTTGACTTTGCTTATTTGACCACGATGTCTGACTCCTACCCCCGATCCGCACCCGATGCCGCTGATCTCGCGGCTACCCTTTACTGTTCGGCATCATTTCTTTGGCCCCTTGCCATCCAACTTCGCTTCTTCACGAGAGGATTAGAGATTACACAGGTTTCTCCTTTGGCTCCTTAGTGGCTATACGAACCCTTCCCCCCCGTGCATGAGCTCCAAGCCATGCCCGACCGGGCTCTACCCGATCCCCTCCTCCCTCTCTCCCTCTCTTTGTTTATAATATATATATATATATATATATATATATATACACACACACATAATAATAATAAAAAAGACCTTTTTAAGCAAATGTTGAAGACCCCGACCGTCGTACCCTAGGTCTGACCGGGATGGTTTGAAATTAAAGACCTGCGCGATGTTGATTTTTAATCAGGGCAAATGGTTTTAAAATTGAAGACCTCATGCAGTCGATCATAGATCCTGGTGAGTTGGTTTAAAATAAAAGACCCTACGCCATTGACCTTAGGTCCGGGTAGGAAGAAATTACGGCAATGCCGTCCCGATTTTTCCCTCGGTGGGGAGGTGATACCGAGAGGCTGCCGAAATTTTAAGAAAATTTTAGAACCTTTTGGAATAATTTTAGAGCAATTAAATTTGATTTTTTTTAATTAATCAATAAAAAAATTGATTAATTTTATTCAATAAAAATTGATTGATTAAATAATTAGATAAAATTCAGGAGCTGTTTAAAATATGAGCATATTAAATCCGAGAGCATTTGAAAATCCAAAAAAATTAAAAATATGTGAGCATTTTAAATGAAAATTCTGGATTCGAGAATTTTAAAATATGAGATCAAAATTATAAAATTTTTTAGAACAGTTTGTATTCAAGAGCTATTAGTTAAAAATTCAAGAATACTAGAATTTAATGGTTAGTTAGAGCAATTATAAAATAAATTTAATAAAAAAAGGGGGAGGAAAAGTTTTCACTAAATAACATATACAATGTTGCTTTCCAAAACTCTACAAATTGCTCTCAACAACTCAAATCTCAACACAATTCTCACCAACTCTCCAACTTACAAGCTCTCACAAACTGTACTACCCTTCCCAAGCAAACAACTCTCAAACTCTCCAACAGCTTAAATTGAAACTCTCTACACACTCAAACAGAACTCCTATGCAAGCTCTCTAAAGTAACTCCTGTACGAGCTCTTGTAACTATCTTTGGGCTCTATCCTCTACAACTACCAGCCCTGGCTACTGCAATAGTTGGCTACGAACACCTACAAAATAAGCAAACAAGCGTCAGTGCATCATAAGTAAATTGAATGAATCTACCTGCTGCAGATAGAACAGAGTACTGGAAAGCAAGAAAAGCTAAGTACTAAAAAGCTATTAGTGTAACAGTGCTAAAATAGAAAAAAATAGGTAGAGTAGTGGACTACTGTAGTAGGAAAAAACTACAAGCGCAGAACTACTAAAACACTAATACAGTGCCAAAACCCTAAAGTCAAAATCACAAACTCAACCAACTCAAACAAAAATCAGAACAAATCCAATCCAAATAATCAAATAAAAATTAAAGGGCAGCCTTTTTTTATAAGAACTTAATTATAAGACTCACTACACGACAACTTTCATAGGAAAGAAGTAAGCCCGATCTTAGGGGAAAGTTTTAGGTAAAATTGATCTAACTCCTAAACCCTAATTAAAACTCTGGCCACTTCTAATAGAAGTCGTAAGTCCGACCTCTGAGGAAATTTTTTTATGTGATAATAAAACCCTAGACCTCTCACTCGGGCATCCTAGTCTACAAAAACTAGGTTTGAAGTCCCATAATTTGGGCCGCCTATCTTACAGGGCTAGGTCGTAGACCCACCATTAGTTAACTTCTAAGAAAGCCATAAGACCTATCCAATCAAAATTCTTTGGGCTACCTCTAAAAGAGGATGTAGGTCCCTCTATCAGGGCAACTCCTAATTGGAGCCATAAGCCCTTAACTAACGGGCAACTTCTAAGGAAGTTATAAGCCCCTACCCAAAAATAAATTAACGAGCAACTCCTAATTGGAGCCGTAAGTCTCAAACTAAAGAAATTAACGGGTAACTCCTAATTGGAGTCGTAAGCCCCCAACTAAAAGAATTATCGGACAACTCCTAATTAGAGCCGTAAGCCCCAAACTAAACAAATTATTGGGTAACTCCTAATTGGAGCATTAAGTCCCAAACTAAATAAATTAATGGGCTACCTCTAAACGAGGCTGTAAGTCCCATTATCAGGGCAACTCCTAATTGGAGCCATAAGCCCTTAACTAATGGGCAACTTCTAAGTGAAGTCATAAGTCCCAACCCAAATTAAATCAAACTAAAATTCAAACCTATGGGCATCCTAGTCTATAGGGTTAAGTTATAAGCTCCACCAATGGGAAACTTTCTACGAAAGTCGTAAGTCCCATATTTTAGGAAAATTGCTAAATAAATAGCAATGATCCTAAACCCCCAAACAATCTAATTTAAACCTAATGGATTAAGTTATAAGACCCATTTTTCAGGTTACTTCCTAAGTCAAGCCATAAGTCCAACCCAAATAATTTAAAACTTCAGGGCAGCCTCATTGTAAAGCTAAGTTGTAAGACCCATCCTTGGGCAACTCACAAATAAAGCAGTAAGTCCCAACCTAAATCTAAATACCTGGGCTACTTTCTACGAAAGTTGTAAGTCCCAACCTAAATTTAAATCCCTGGGCTACTTCCTAAAGAAGCTATAAGACCCGCTCTAAATAAAATTCCTGGGTTACTTCTAAATGAATCCATAAATCCTAAATTAAATAAATCTCTGGATATTCTAATATATATATATATATATATATATATATATATATATATATATATATATATATATATATATATATATATATATATATATATATATATATATATATATATATATATATATATATATATATATATATATATATATATATATATATATATATATATATATATATATAACTAATCAAATTAAAACTCAAATTTCACCACTTCTGTCTACTCGGGGTCCCTGAGAGGAGGCAACCCATTGCTGCTAATTAGATTCCCTGGATACTACGGTCAATGATTGTTAGTGTTGGTAGACTGAAATCTACAGTATACCCGAAACGACGGAATCATGAGATCTTGATCGGGTTTACCTCCATCCTCTCACTACTGAGACTAAAAATACCTAAAAATTATTCTTTCTTAATCGAGAGTTATCTCTTACATATTAAGAGGGGTAATTAACTATGAGTGCTTGCGCTCATAGGAAGTAAGGCCCCATATCTAATTAAACCCTGATACTACCCTTAGAGGAAATCTAATTAATTTCAATCTTACTTAAGGGAAATGGAATCCTATGGCTGCAAAGCAGGATTCATGTATTCGTTTCATTTTTCTTGAGCCAACAATTGAACATAAAGAATTAAAATCCTCCTTCGAGCTTCATTAAGTATGAACTCACATATTTCATCTTCCATCACTTGAATTGCTATATATCCTCCGTTATTAGTATGAAGACATACAAGGTCGACCCGGCATGTTTCACTATCATGACATAATACTTGAATAATTCTATCATGTAATTCTTGAAGTGTAACATTCTCATTTATTTCAATCGTACGATTCCTTCCACCAGTATACGAAGGGATCCATAATGATTAGATAACCATCATAATACAGAATGAAACGTGACATTATTGAGATTAACGTCGGAAGGGGTATGCCCCATACAAGACATCAAATGATTCAATAGGTCTTCGTCTTGACTATTTTCTTTAAATCACCATGTCAAAATTATATTTGTAATAAAAGAAAAAGTGCTAGAATAAAATTATAGTGGCCAGGAAGATTCAAATTAAAAAGATATCAATAGTAACATATTTTATGATTTATCGCTCATCATTCTCAAAAAAAATAAAATAAAAAAAAATGATAGCACAGATAAGATTTCATATCTTTCTATCTATTTGCACTCATCGATTTTATCAGTCAATCGAACCACTAAGCAACATACAACTTGGGCTAAGTTTATTTACACTTGTTTTATTGCCTTCATTTACCTTCAGGCATAGGCTAAGAGACACACTTATTCAATTTATATATAAAATTTCTCTTTCGTAATTTTTGTTTTATTTATATAACACACTTATTCAATTGTATCTAATATATTTAATTAATATATATATATTTTATTTAATATTTCTTATAAATTTATGTGATGTCTTTTTAACTAATTAATTAACATCTATACAAAATAAGTTTAAAGGGATTCTCTGTATGATTTCTTAACTTTACATAAAATAAAATTCATCACTGCTTTTTTTTTTAGGATAGGAATAATTTTCTTGGTTTATGGTTTAATATTTTTAATAAGATATGAAATAGGTTCAAGTATTAAGAAAAATATACTAATTAATTCATTCATTCATTAAAAATTATGTCTTTAAAAATTTAAAATTTACTGTCTTTAAAATTTTAAAATTTACATTTACATTCTATAAAATTTTAAAATAACATAATTTCTTTATTATCTTTCACAATAACTTTCTCTTCCACTAATCCAATAGCATTGTTCTCTAAAGAAATTATTACTAAAACAATTTGATATGCAATATTTAAGGCCATATATAAGACTTTTTTGTCACAACTGTAAACTAAATCATGAACAAATATTTCTAAAAATTTCAAATCAAATACTATATAAGACCTGTCAATTTCGGGTTACGGGTCGGGTTCGGGTCCGACCCGTAACTGACACAACTTTATTCGGGTTTGGGTCAACCCGACCTGGTTTCATAAACGGGTCGGTTTTCGAAACCCAAAACCGACCTGTCTCGGTTTCGGGTCAACGACCCGACCCGGTTAACCGTATATACATTAATTTTAATTATAATTTAAGGTAAAAAAAAAAACTAAAGCCTAAAGTGCAAACAGCAAACTGCAAAACAACAATTATAGTCTTTATAGAGAAATTGAAATACTAATTTACAAATTACAAACCCATCATTTACACATTTTTTTTAGTTACAAAATTACAAACTAAATTCAATTTTAGAGAAATACTAATTTACAAAAATTCAACATTGAAATTTACAACCTCAATCTCAGATTCTCAATTCAAAATAATTATTTATACAATTATACATTTATGCTCAAATGCTCCTCAAAATGCTCCTCGTCTCCTCGAAATAACACCTTCAAATCTGCAATGACCTGGAATAAAATCAATTATATAGTTTGCAAACTCAAATTTGTAAAAAAAATATATTGCTCTGCTCAGATTAAACCTTCAGATTTATTAATCATTTAACCTCATAATGAGGTCATTGCAATGTACGATGTAAGTTTAATCAATATTGTCCTATTAACAAATTACCATCCTAGGTGACAATTTATATTAACTTAATGTCTGTTCTTAGAATAAGATTGTAAGATAGTATCTGCTATTCTAAGTTAATAAAAATTGTCATTTGGTTGTAAATTGTAATAGTACATAAGAACTTACACTTATACGAGTCCCACTTTCATCTTAGAAGGTTATTCATCATCGCTTCATCGCATATATAGATATACTGTTATAAATTTCTCATTTCACTTCCTTCTGGGCCTGGCTTCCTTGCATTTCAATTTTCAACTTCCAAAAATCGAAAGCACTCAAAGCAGCAGCCAGCATTCAACAACATAACACCCGAAAAGCTAATAATAGCTTTCACAGAATAATAGAATATACAAGAAGCAGTGAGCAGTCAAGCAGCTAACAACTTCACCGAACTAAAGTCTACACAGAATTTTCAACCAAAGTCCCACACAAAGCTTCATCCCTCAGGCCCGAGAGCTGAACCAAGCAGAAACAGGCAAACAGCCATAAACTGAACTAAACACCAGCTAGCAACGGATTACAGACTTACAACAGCCAATAACTTAACTAGACAGAAGCAGCCTCAGCCCTCAGGCCCGAGAAAACAAATGAACCACAACAGCATAATGCATAGAATGAGAGAAATGTAAAAAGCTAAAAATATAGTCCAGTAAACTACAGGCTAGACTGCTAGAGTCCACAGAAATACAGAAGTAACAGAACCACTGAAATACAGAAATACAGAACCACTAAAACATATTTTACAACCAGCAGCCACTATCAGATTAACTCATTAATAGTTAACTGGATATAATTAAAATGTTAAAGTAGAATCATCTAATAACTGAACTTTTAGTCATTTCTGCATCAGTTTGGGTGACTTGTAAATCAAGGATATCATCCATAACTACATCTAGTTATGTGTCATGAACTACTACAATAAAAAACAGGAATATGAGCTATAGAAATTAGAAACTATAAGCTGATAAGCAGAAAAGAAGGTTGAAGAATAAAGCACCCTGTTCCGCATACAACTAATCCTTTGAACAGACAAGTGCCTCAACAATGTCATGCTTAAGTGAACTTCGATATTGATCTAGTATTCTACCGTTATAACTGAAACTACTTTTTGATGCCACTGTACTTATAAGAATGCACAAAACATCACGAGCCATAACAAATATAGCAGGAAATCTATATTGATTGCCTTTCCAGAACTGCAAAATATCTAAATTAATCTCCGTATCTAGATTTGGCTCATCCAAATATAATTCTAACTCTGATTTCCGAGGCATTCCAATCTCCAAATGAAAGGACTGAAAATCCTGTTTGGAAGGTAATGTTTTAAAAACAACATAAAATTTTTAATGAAGAAATAACTAGAGAGAATAATATGCAGATGTTACAACTAAATACCTGAATAAATTGTGACTTAACTATACTTGTAGATGTACTTCTTGATGTTCCAACTTCAACATTTCGGGATGTACGTGTATGTTGTCCTGATAATTCATTACTTGTTGAACTATAAGTTCCAAATAGAGAAAATAACTTTTCTCTAACCTTCATTACTTCTTGTTCATAATCACCTTCATATAGTTTTCTATAGCACCATTCAACAAAAGCAAATTTGTATCGTGGATCTAAAATGACAGCTATAGCAAGTATAACAGAAAATCCAGACCAATATTTCACAAATTTAATTATCATTCCTGCTGCCATTTTTTGATGTATTCATGTCCACTTAAGAGTTCATGTTTCAACGATGCATAAGCAGAAGAAATGCAAGGAAAGTACAAATTAGATGTTGGGTACTTTGATCCAGAGATAACACATGTGATCTTGTAGAAAGGGGCCAAGAATTGCCAAATAGATTCAACTTTATCCCACTCAACACTAGTTGGACAATTCCTATAATTTGAATCACCCAATTCTTAATGTTGAAAAGCTCATCGATAGTAAATAGCACTATCCAGCATGATAAAAGTGGAGTTCCATCTAGTTGGAACATCTTGTCGCAAACGTCTCTTTCTTCTAGACATCTTTGTTTGATACAATCAACAAACTTTTGCTTCCTCACTTGAGAGCCTTTAACATACTTAATGCTCTCTCTGATTTTAATTACTGATGAATCAACCTCCTTCAGACCATCTTCAACTATGAGATTCACAATATGTGCAGTACAACGAATATGAAAGAACTCACCATCACAAAGCAAAGCACAACATAAACATAAACGATTTCTTAAGAAATCAACTGAGGTATTGTTTGCTGACGCAATATCCAAAGTAATGCTAAAAAGTTTGGTATCAATTTTCCACTCCATAATAAGAGATTGTAACTTTTCAAACAATGAAATCCCATCATGAGGGGGTGGCATCAAACAAAAGCTTATAATCTTTTTTTTGCAAGTGCCATTCATTATCTATAAAATGCATTGTCAAACAAATAAAACCATCTGTATTAATAGAAGTACAAATGTTTGAAGTTAATCACACCCTACTTGTCAATTTTGCTAATTGTGAACGTATATTACTCTTCTCTTTACTAAATAATTTCATACAATCACTTCGTGCGGTGTTTCTTGAAAATAATTGTAAGTCCCGACGAAGATACGTTAGAAGAGCTCAAACTCCAACCCACTCAACACACTGAAATGGCAAGTCATGCATAATGATACATGCAATAAACAGGTCATGAAATTCTGACTGATCAAACTTACTATCAGTCATAGAAATGTAGGATTCAGAGTTTGTTTGTAAAATGAGTTGCCCAATATCACGCATATTTCTTTTTTACAATTTTCCAAGTGTCGTCTTAGATTTGCAGTGCCATTTTTGCTATCACAGAAATATGTCACACCACATTTCTATCATTTACACCTTTTCTTACCATCTTTTAGCTTAGGCAACATCTCAAAGTAACCCCAAACAACCGATGTCATTCTTTTCCGCTTCCTAGCAACTTCACCTCCTTCATTACATGGCTCTAACTCTACCACATTTTCAGATGGCCCAACTTCTTCAATTTCATCAATACAAACATTATCAGCAATGGTATTAGCGCCCTCCATCTATCAGAAATATAAGAAGACATCACAAAAAATGGAAAAAAAAACTACTTAACAGTTAACACTTAACACTAAACAGTTAACAGTTAACTACATGATCATGATGCCCTAACTGCATCACAAAAAATGCAAAAAACCAGTAAATGATAAGTTAATAACCAAAACAAAAAATGGAAAAAAAAAATACAAGATTCCTTAACTACCTCAATGACTCAAAGCTTCTGGCATCTGCAAAAGTTCAAAGTTCAAACCGGGCTAAACTAGAGACTAGAGAGTAGAGAAATATGTTGCTTAATCAGTTAATCACTTAAACTTAAACACCATTTCCATTTGCCAACAATATTTGCACAATTTTTTATAACCCTAGCCGAAATAAACCCTAGCAGAGAAATAGATTTCACGGGAATACGGGATAACTTCAACTTCCAAAAATCTCAACACCATCGCAGAGAAATATAGTCTTAGAGAATAAATCAATATATGATAAAATGAAGAACACAAAATATCAAAACCTTCATGGCTTCATCTTATAAACTATCAAAAAATACTAATAGAAATGAGAAACGAGATACAAACAGTGAAACATATTAGGGAATGTGTAAAGCGTAAGCGTAGACCCTGTCATGCCGACGAGACTGAGAGGCAGAGACTGAGAGAATCAGAAACCCTAAATAGAATCCAGGAGGCGGAACGAGAGAGTAGAGACGAGGTCACAAAAGTTACCAGATTAATATGACCCCGCTCGTCGCTCGACTGATGCCCAAATTTATAATTTTTATTTATTAAGTTATTAAAGTCGCGGGTCAATTCGGGTTATTACCGGGTTAACCCAGACCCGACCCGAATAACTAAATGGGTCAAAATTCCAGACCCTACCCGACCCGTTATTTAACCGGGTCGACCCGAACCCGAGAATTTCGGGTCGGTTTCGGATTGGGTTTTCGGGTCGGATCAAATGTTGACAGGTCTATACTATATTAACAATTCTCATGTATATCATAAACATCTACAAAATTTTAAAGGAAACAAGTTCATTCTTTTGATTATGATTATTACAAAAAATAACAAATATAAAAAATTTAAAAACATAACATTAAAATAAAAATAATTTACAAGAAAAACAAACTAACCTTAGAAACTTTGATATGCTTCTTCAAAATAATGTATGAATTTTTCTAGCAATCAAAAACCTTCCAACTCTTCCAAATTTATAAGTGACAAAAGAGATAAGAAAGACGAGCGAATTTTACGGTAGTAGAATTTAGTGGATCACGAGCACGCAAACAATGATTCCGGCTTGGAAATGGAGGACATAATGGCGAGACTCGCGTGGAAATTGAAGAGAGAAATCCAAGCATCATTCACGGGCAAAAGTTAATTTTATGGGATTCAGGGAACAAATAATCTAATATAGAAATTGGAATGCGAAAATTCTATTTCTTCACTAATACCGCAAACCCCTACTTAAGGAGGCTAATACGGGTTTAATCGGATTCAAGCAGGCTAATACGGGATTAATATAAGGAAACCGGATTTTGATAATCTGGTTTCTATAGAAACTTGATAAATAAGCTCCAGTTTATATAAGAAATTGGATTTTCACCCTCAGTTTTTGCTCCTTTTTTATTATTTTTTATTTAGGCTCTTTATGCATATTTACACATTAAACGTACTCCTTTTTATAATTTGGCCTATAATAAATAATGTAGGAAAGAAGTCCTCTAATTAAGAAATAAAAATATCACAAATTAATTTTTCAAATATTTATTAATTGTCTTAAAATATTTTTTAAAACGTCACTAAAAATTGCCTTGACCGGGCATGAATCTTGAGGCCTATCCAAATTGGAAACTGCATAGATTAAATTCTAGACCATTCGAACTCCAATTTTAGTGAACTTATAGTCAAACATATTGTATCGAAGAGATGAGCCCAACAAAATAAAAGTTGATCCAATCCGAGCCCCAATGGATCCAAATCGGGTCTCCGAAGCACATTTGGAAGGTTCAAAAAATAAATTAGATGACCAAATGATATTCAAATATAGCATGCTTATTGTTGAATCAAGCTACTCAATGAGACGAATCCAACAAGCTAAGAATCACTTAATTCTAACTTCATTTGGGCACATAAGTACTTGAAAAATGTTTTATGATCGAGGGGATCATTATGGGCTGTCCGATGGAGCAGTCTAAATTTTTTTCAGATATTTTCCATGTTTATGAGGCATGCCACTTTCAAAAATCTATTAATAGATCCTCACTTCCCACATGATGGGGGGCTTGGATCTTAAACCTTTGGCTAGAGATTGGAGAGGGCTCTAAGGATGCGAGGATCTAGAGCTCCTCCTAAGTACCACGACTGGTGAACCTACGTCGACCATCGTTGGACCATCACCTGGCCATCAATTGCTGCAAGATTTCCACTTGGCCTCCAACTTTCACTAATCTTCTGCTTGACCATCGTCGAACCACCGTACGGTCGCCAACATTAGCTGAACTATCGACCGGCTACTGACCATTGACAAACTACTGCCCGACTACCGACCACCTCCAAACTTTTGCTCGACAACCAACCACCATCACCAGCCGACTATGGTTCCTCTGATTTTCATCACCCATCAATTATGGTCCCTCGACCTCCGTCGCCTGCTAACTACAATCCCTTTAACAACTATCACCCACTAAATATAGTCCCTTTGACCTCTTGTCACTCACCAACTACGATCCCTCCGACTAATGTCGCCTGCCAACTATGGTCCCTATGACCACTGTCATCCGTGAACTACGATCACTCAGCCCACTGTTACCCACCGACTGTAGCCTTCGAACCACTGTCATCCGCCGACAAAGGTCCTTCCAACCACCGTCGCCTTATGACTACGGTCCATTCGACCACCATCACCCATGGTCTACGATCTCTCTAACCATGGTCACTCGTCGATTACAGTTCCTTCGTCCAACATCGCCCATTGAGTATGGTCTCTATAACCTCTATCATCTACCGACTACGATCCCTCTGACCACCATTGCACATGGATTTTGGTCATCCTAACCACCGTCGCCCGTCGACTATGGTCCCTCTGGCCACCTCGACTTTCGACTACGGTCCCTCTGACCTCTGCCACCAGCCGACTACGATCCCACAAACCTCCGTCGCTCATTGGCTACGATCCCTCCTACTAACATAGCTCGTCGATTATGGTCCATTCGACTACCGTTGCCCCACCAACTACAATCCCTTTGACCTCCCTTCACCCACTGACTGCGGTCCCTCTGACCTCCGTTGCTGGACTATGATCATGTTGGCTAAATGAATAGGCCCACAACCTCTTAAGAATAACTCTCATATTACTAGATTATTCTAATTACCATAATGTATTGCGCTCTATATTATGTATATTTACTAAATCAAGCCAAGGCCTTCCCCTTATGGAAGGGCCTCATTTGTAATAAATAATAAGCACTAGTGGAACCATTTCAATTGAGTCATACCTCGTGATTTTTTCCTTTTTAGGGATTTTCATGTAAAAATATTAGTGTCTCATATGACTCTCACACCCCGCTCTCTTTATCAATATACATGTTAGTTCTTCGTACAAAACTACGATGTTAAACACACTATCTCCGCAGATGTTTCAGGATGCAACATTTTTATTTTTTCTTATAAAAATAAATTTCTTTCCAAAATATTAATGTCTTTCAATTTTGGAATACGGTATTATTAAATAATTTAATTTTATATTGTTTAAATTACATTGCAAAACTTAGCTATTTGAGCTTTTAACTCAATACATGTTAAAAGTGAGAGATACGTCAAGATGTGGTGGGGTTTTGTGGGTGATTTGTGTGGATATGCTGGTCGGGATCTTAAGAATTATTTAAAAGACTTTAAATTTCAAGGGCTGTTTGGCTGCACTGACTATTTAACTTCAAATAAGGCTTATATTTTGTTTGGAACATCTTTTTTATTATTTTTTAAAGTAACTTTTTTGGCACAAAATTTTATAACTAAAAAAAATTTACTGAAAAGTTGTTTTATAGAGCAGTAATAAAGCAGTCTCAAACAAATCGTTAGTAAATCTATGTATTTCATCTTGATTTGTTGGTTGTGAGCTTGGATTACCAACCAAATGTATTGTGTTCGAGTCTTACATATATATTGTGTGTGTGAATTTAATTTAATTGACCTAAATTTCCTGTGCAAGAAAAAATTTTGTAAATATAGATTTATTAAATCAAAGGCAGTTAAGGCTGCTAAATTATGAAAATTGTCTAGTATGAAAGTGGTTAAATCCAATTTTATTTGAATAAATTATTTGGCTATTCAATTATAATTAGTTTAAATAATATTTTAATTAAGGAATAATTAATAAATTATAAAACTAATCAACATCTAATCTTTGTCCACACACCTCTAGTGAAAATGTTGATAAACTTCTACTCGTCATAGCTTGAGAAGTCACGAGGGAAGCTTGTGATGAAGAAGGCAATTCTTGATCTTTATTCCATTTGTGTGACTCGTTGGATAAATCTGATAAATTTGCCAACCTCCCTTATTTAGTAAATTCGACATTTAAGGAAAAAAAAAACAAGATTTAAAATTTTGTGGGATTTAAAGTTAGACATTTTTACTATTTTGACAACATTTAAGCTAAATCATACTTAAATCTTACTACCAAATAGCCCCTAGGCTTATTTTTTATGTTTGATTCAATAAGGTTAAATTATGTTTCAAAATGAACTGCTCTTTTAAGCTCGATAAGGAAAAAGAAAAAAAGAAAAAATCGAGATCGAACAAGTATGAATTTAAATGATCAAGCTTTGACACTACTGAGAATGCTTGAATCAAGCTTAAGCCGGGCTTAAGCATTCTTTTGGTTAACAAGCTCAAGCTCGAACAACCTCTAACTCGGCTTAATTTGTTTGTAGCCCTAACTTGAACTGTTTTGATTTAGTTGGGATGATTTAAGTTGGGTCTTGCTCCAAGATGCATACCATTAATTAAGTTAAGAGTGATATTAGTTTTGATAATTATTTGAAGGGATATTAAAGCATTATTAAAATAAATGTGTACTAGCAATTTTTCATTATTTTTTTTTTCTAGCTTGTGTCATTATGAATCATCATCAATCAAACATAACACAATTGCATGTATCAAATATCAAACATAACCTAAGTAAAGTTGCCCAATCTTAAAGCTACAAACTAAAACTCATCAAAGTTAAGTGGATTTAGCAGGTAATCAACCCCTTATGAATCATTACTTATAACCTTTGTAATCAAATTACTATAAGCTAATTAAGTTCTTTAAATTTTTTTCAACTAGCATCTAATAAGCATGTTATATAGTTTTACTAGTATTGCTTAAATGTAAACTTTCATGCAACATTATTTCTTGGCTCCCGCTTATAAATAAATAGGCTGAGAATGAGCATAACACATCAATTTTTTGCTTGGGTCTTATACTTTTTAGCATAGTACTGAAGTTATGACACTTCAATATCATACCTTCTTGATAGGGGATGTGTGTAAATGTAAATTTGATTATAACAATAAATGCTTAAGGCTTTATCTCCCCTAAACATTGCTTAAGTTTTTTTTTTTTTTGATATAAATTGGTAAACCCAACTTAATATATGCAAGTATACGTGCCGAATCAAGTAATAAAGTGATAGAGTAGAGTGTTGAAACCATTAGGAAGTATGATATTTAGCGATCAACGATTATTATTTACTATAATTATAATAATTATCCAACTCAATAAAAATGGATGTTATGGAGACTTAGGCTTCGTTTGGAATGGCTTTTTTATGGCTTTATAAAATGGAGTTTTAGTACAATTTTTTTTTTTTTAACTAAAACTCCGTTTTAGAAAGCAATAAAAAAGCCATCCCAAATGAAGCCTTAATCACTTAAATAAAATTAGATAAAAATAATGAATACACTATACCAATATAATATTTTGGATTGATGAATATAAAAAAAAATTCCTAATGATTCTCTTTTAATTGTGATGCTATTCAGAGCATATGAATTCCAAGATCTCTGTTAAGCTTGTAGGAGTAAAGGATGTTCATCGATGTTCTATAATTATATCATCTCTTTAAGAATTTAATATATTTCATACCTTTTGCCTAAGTAGGATAGATACTAATTCAATATTTCTAGTTATGCCTGCTTTCCTCCATCGGGGCTTCATATTACACATAATTTTAACTACACATATGAACACTATATGCATTAATTAAGATTTTTTATAATATTAAAAATATTAATTTAATCATTTAAGGAATAATGAAATTCGTTAATACTATATATGATATTTATAACATCAATCCAAAACTAGAGAACTTAACCAGACATGAAGTAAAATTGAAGCAAACTCATTTTCATTAATAGCATAATAGAAATAAAATACAAGAAATAGATTTCACCAGAATGGTTTGATGGATCTCCTCTACGCTTCTCTTTACTTAAAGATTTTCTTCCATAAACACAAGTCAAACACTCTAATAATGGTATCAAGAACTTCTCTAAATTTCCTTAGTTTTCATCATAAGGGAAATTCAGATAAGCACTCTGAATTGTATTGAAATTATCTAAGTGATTAAACTCCCTAAAAAATTTAAACAGAATGAATATTTATAGGAAAATATAAAGTAGGCATCTGGTGCTACGACACTTGAAAGATCGGCGATGCTAAACCTAACAAATGAACTAACGCCGCCGCGCTGCTTTTTTTGTTCTACCATGGTGCTTGCTGACGTGGATCAATTACTTGGTGAATACTCATGTCGCTTCGTTAACAGGTCATGTCATTGGAAAGTTACAACTACTATGCCATGCTACAACTAACTTTGAAATGCTGTCGCACAAAAAAAGTTATTTGGGGGCTCCAAGGCGTTATAGAATATGATGTTGCGGCATTGAACAATAGAGAATATGGTGCTACAAAGTTGAACTTTTGACATGGCCATACTAATAGACAGAGAAGTTGGAGCTCAAATATTGATATTCTGGTGCTTCGGCGGTGCCTTTGATGGCGCTATAGCATTGTTTGTTCTGACATCGCAGCGCTATATGAAACTTAGAATTTTATGCCATTTATGTACTTTTCATACACAATATAACTAAAATAATATATTTTCACTAAAAATATAACACATAAAATAACACATTAATTGCGGCTTAAACTCTTGCTTGTCCTCAAGCAAATAAATATATTATAATTTTGATTAAATGATTAACCAAAGTACAAAACTGATAATTTAAAATTACTAAAATATAGGATAATACATCACGATCTAGAATTAATATAAATCAACAAGATTATAGTTCTAGTTTAGAAAAAAAATACTAGTAATTATACTAATCCGTCATTCTTATTATTACTTAATTTGAATTTATAGGTTATGAATTTAATTATTAATTTTTAAAATTTAAAGTTAATAATGTAGGTTAATGATTAAATGTGTTGGTAGTTAAAATTAAAACTTCATTAGTTCAATATAATTTGTACTGGTTTTCTTATTTTATCCTTTATGAATTTAAGTATAAGATTGAAATCAAATCTAAGCTTTTAACTGATACCAATTTTTGAATGCATTCATTTTTTTTGAACTAATCTTTTAGTTCTTTTTCTCTTTAATTTATGGAGTACATAAATAATGATTTTGAATATAAATTTTTACTTCGAACCCTTTTTACAATCTTAATGAGTTTTATGTAAGGAATTAATAAATTATTCATTACAAATTTGAATTCTTTTGATTTTCAATTTTATGCTTCTCATATCAAATCTTTAATTCTAATTATTTATCTTTATTAAAACAAATTAATAAATAAAGGTATAACTTATAATTTCAAATTAAAATAATAATTTAAATGATCTAAGTTAGATAATTATTATTTTCTTTTCAACTCTATGAATTATAAATAGTGTTCATTTAAATTATGATATAGGGTTTTATTATTATCCTAATTTTATATAATTTTTAATTATCATTTTTTAAAAGTTTAATTAAGTATCAGAATATAAAAAAAGTTATAGTAAACATGTGGAAACATTTAATGAAGTGTAAATAAAAGAACTACAACCAACAGTTAACCTTTCACATATATTTGTATGAATGATAAAAAACTAATGAAATGTGTTAATAGAACATAACAAAACATAACATTGATTGCAAAAATACTAGTGTATTAAGCACCATTTGGATCATATCAATTGGGTTGCCTCCCCTAAGCGTTAAGTTTATAGTTTTCAACCAGACTATATGATAAAAAAAAAAAAAATAAATGCTACCAAAAATAGTAGCCTCCAATTATGTCTCACTCACTCACACACACACACACTCTCTCTCTCTCTCTCTCTCTCTCTCTCTCTCTCTCTCTCTCTCTCTCTCTCTCTCTCTCTCTCTCTCTCTCTCTCTCTCTCTCTATCTCACACTCACACACACACACACACACACACAAGAAAAATAACATATCCTACCCTTCTGAGCCAGGGTCTTCTTCTTCCTCCTCCTCATCATTATCCTAATGACCTTTCTCTCTAGGCTTCCACATAAAAGGATGATTTCTAAGTATAGGGGGAAACTCGAGTTGCTCATAATGCTCCACAAAAGGGCTACTCTTAAAAATCCCAATAAGCGCATCATTAAAATAGAATGAATATATATAATATTGCTCTTTCTATTTTATGCTATGAGACATCCTTATTTTCATCTCAAATTTCTAATCCCTAGATTCCTCATAAAAGTGAGTCACCACTTCCATTTTTCCCCTTAACACAACCACGTGCTCTCTTAATATTTTAGGAGCTCTAGCACTCCTACTACTGCTACTGCCTAGTCTACTAGCTACTCTAGGCTCACTAACATCACCCTCCTCCTCATCCTTTTTTTGCTTACTTAAAACTCAAGATTTTTCTTCTTGTTAGGGCTTGAATAAGGAAGAGCTGTTCTTCATTCTAACCCACATAACACAAGCTGTTACATAGAGTACAAATAAGTGAAGGGTGCACTAACCCAACATATGTGGTACCCCTAATGTTGTACATGACAGACAAAAATATAAGTTTCCTTACATCAATTTAGTTCCCAATTTGAATTGAGTAATTCAATAGGGCACGATTATGAGTGACTTCTCTTATATTTTGACTAGGCAACATATAGTCGGGCATAAATGAAATAATGCAAAGCTTTAAAGGTTTGTGTTATAAATGAAGCAAAGAAATTAATAATACTATTACCTTTCTTCTTCCAATTTTCTCTGATATTAGGTACACACAACACATTCAAAATATCATCATGATTTACCCGAGTATTGATAAAGGCTTTATTCTCATTCAATTAAAAATCTTTAAGTCGGTAAACCTTATTAATGGCTATAAAATCAAAGGAAACCCACTTACCCCTAACATAACACCTATTATCAACTGCCACTTTCCCATTTGCAAATAATCCATGCACTACATTAATAATGGCAGCATAGGGTTCTTCACAAAATCTCTCCCAACTTCAACTTGCTATAATTTGCATGATAGGTGGAGTATGAAGCTGAAAATCTTGCTAAGGAATCAGTTATTTATTAACTATAGAATTAAGAAATCTTGATTTAACATTCACAGAAATAAATCTACTATTATTAAAAGAAGAATAAGATATCTTCTTACCAAACATCTTTGGAGCCATCCTTTCTAAAGAGATTTTTAGAGAAAAGAGAATATTGAAGGAAATGGATAGTGATGAATAAAATAAAAAATAGACCCCCTATTTATAAAACAACAAAGAGCTATGGTGTTGTGATATACAGTGCTATAGTTCTTAATGTAGACACTAAATGACAATATGGATAACTAATAAACACTGCAGTGGTTTAGGACACATGGTGCATGGGAATTGGTTTTTGGAAATTGAAATGTTGTTTTGGGACAGGCCACTACTGCGGTATTTAACACATGTAAATTCCATAAAGCTGATGTTCGATAACCATTATAGCATTTTAATCAAAACACTTATGGTGCCTAGTAATGTTGTGACGCTGATTAATAGCACTGCGCCACTCACCTAATAATAATAATAATTGAAGTTATATCCATACACCAACTTCTTGATTTTTTTCAGTCCACACTTTTAGACTTAATTGACTAAGCACTGCAACACTCAAATGGCTAGCACTGAGGTGCTAGACATTAAATTTAAATTTATAATTTTTAAATTATAATTATAATTATCATTACAAAACTAAATGCAAAATGATGCAAGATAAACACTAATGCAATATTGAATATGCATAAAATAAATGATATAACCATGCAATTAATTCAATAATGTACACTATAAAAAATAACTTATAATGACATATATTAAGATTTTTTTTTAAAATTAAGTTTCTTTAAAAGTATTTATTAAGGATTATTCTAATATGGCACTAATAGAGGGGTTTGGAGCTAAGAGAGCAATTTGGTGCTAAGAGAGGCATCATGCGAATAAGTTTATGTTCTCGCTTCTTATTCTTTCATCCAACGCATATTCAAATCAATTCACCTTTGGTGTGCATTTTCTTCATCTTCTGTTCTTAGTCGATCGGTGGCTAGCTTTGCGACTCTTCCTCTTCATAGATCGCTTTTGATCTTGTCCCCTTCTTTTCTAGGGTTTTCATCAGAACTTTCATAGATCACTTCGGATCATTGGCATCATAGGAATAGGAGGATGACAAGAAGGAATCACACGGTTCTTGTGGGATTTGAGATTCTTTTGATTTCAGTGATCCTATAAAATAAGAATAGAACCAAGGTCAGAAACTGCTCATTCAATCTTTTTGCCTATTTCTTCTTCTCCATAGCTAACATTTAAATATATTCGCCTCTTTCTTCTTTTCACTATCTAAGGTTATTGAGGTTCTAAGCAATTTTTGAATGATCAACCCTTTACTCGCACCGAACGCCCACTATTTGTACGTTACTGAAAAGTAAATCTTTCGCTGATCTTAAAGTTCATTTTATTATTTGATTCATCGCTTGATTGTGGACGTTGATCTAATTATAGTTTAATTCATCGCTTTCCCTATTTATATTGAAAAGACTCCCTACTACTTGAGAGTTTATAGCTTTCTTTAGTTGACTTATTTCAGTTTTAACAACATTGCATTATTATTTTTTTATGTTTTGATATTATCAATTTTATGCATTTAAAATACAAATTTCTACTTTGCAACTGAAATTTAGGGCGGGGTCACTGCCCCTTGACCCCCAGCCATTTAATAGTTTAAAAGACCAATTTTTAGAATTTAAACTTGACTAAAATTTAATATTTAAATAGAATGTCTTTATTTTGTGCTACTACAAAGAATGCAAAAAAATGCTACCTTACATCCCCTCTTAAATTGTAAAAAAAAAAATCACTTGGAACCAATTTAATGCAAGCCATGAATTTGAAAACATTACATTGTTGAAGTTATCAACATGATGGAGACTCAAAGTATAAAAGAAGAACAAACACTTTTAAAACTCTTTTACCTTTAAGAAATTATTAGTGAACAACATATACAAACTTTCTTAAATAATTCATTTATCACTTAAGATAACAATTGAATAAGCTTTACGTTTGACAGTAGAAGGTAAATGAGACATAGTTCTAAAGTATTAGAATAAGGTTGTAATGAAAACCTTACATAGTTGTTTTTTTTTTTAAACCTTACATAGGTGTTGAGTTGCCTCACAAAGCTTGAGAGGTTGTTGTGTTTGAAGTAATTTTGGAATAATATCTCTTGCAAACTCTATAGGTCAAGACACTATGTGATATGTGGATGGATCATCAATAAGTAGAAAAGTTTTTGAGACTCTATAGAGACCACCCTATATTTTTCCACAAACAAAGCCATTTGTTCAAAGCTATAAAAGAGCAATGGTTTTACTTCTCCTCTCAGCCTATAGTGCCAACTTCTACTCACTTTCCCCTCAAATATTCTCCCTTTTTACTTCCCTCTCACTCAAAATAATGATGTACTTTAAACACATATATGAAGACTTGAAATTTTAAAATATATGATGTCGGCGCTCCTTTCCAAAATGAAGTCTTCTTATTATTTTCTTCTCACAAACAATATAGAAAGGAAAAAAAAAATAAAAAACTTCATAAGTCCTTTGAGTTAGCAAAAGGATTTTAAATCCAACAATTAAAAGAAAAGATTGTTTCTTTAAGATGAAGAAAAATAAATTCATTCTAAGTATTTTTTTACTCCTTGCTTAATCACATTTTTATTTATAATATAAATCAAAGAGTGTACTTTACACCCTTTGAATTTGCATCCACTAGCTCTCATGGTTTCTAATATTCATTTCTCCTTTACAACTATATGAAGATTCTAATATGAAAATGGATAGAAGTTGGATGTATTGTTTAAGGAGTAATGCAGCTTTTAAAGTAGTTAAAAACTTTATAAATTTTGCATTGAGTAATGAAAGTTCAATTTGAATGATACCATGCCCATGTAGAGATTATGGAAATGACATTTGTAGGACAAGAGATGATGTTGATACCTTTGGAAATGGTTTCCTAAGTCTTCTACCATTCATCAGTCTAGTTAGGGATTGCATAAATTTAGGATGCATAATAGGATTAGTAAAATCTTCAAGTTTAGGGGGTATCCTACCTCGAGAGATTTTATAGTTAATTTATAAAATGAATTCATATCTTTCAAAATTCAATTTGTATAATTTGATCTATAAAATTTTCTCTCAAATTCATCCTTAAAATTTTTAAAATCTTTTTCAAGTTCAGCATAGAATGATTTTAAATTTTTATATTTTTTATTCAAGTCATCAAATTCATCAAGTAATTTCATGTGGTTATTATCAATTAAAATATGATATTTTCTAAGGATTTCATGTTCCTTTTGTAATTCTTCAAATTCTAAACTTAGACTAGCATGCATTTTTTTTATTTTCCTATATGAATCATGCATGTGTTCAAAAACTTTAAAAAGTTCATTATATATTAAGTCACATACCTCTTCTTGATCTGACTGACCAAGATTATTGGTCATTAAGCACAGATTAGTGACTTCCTCTTCCTTCTCAGTCTCTGATGAATCTGAAGCTGAGTCCGCCTAGAAAGCTCTTTGAAACTTTTTCTTGCCCTTCTTTACAATTGGTTTCTCCTCAACCTTCTCCTTGCTAGGAGTGGCTTTGAGTTTTGGACATTTAGTCTTGAAATGACCAGGTTTTCTACACTCATAGAAAATCACTTCATTAGAAACTTTGGCATTTCTATTAAATTTACCTCTATTCCAATGCTGGCGTCTCTTCTGCTTCCTCTTTAGAAAGCTTCTAAATTATCTAATCATCAATGCGATGTCGTCTTCATCCTCAGGTTGTGAGTGTTCACTCTCAGACTCTTCCACATTTAGTGCTATGTTCTTCTCCATTCGTGGTTTACCTGCATCAATCTTTCTTTGGTTAACTCCTTGCTCGTAAGCAATTAGCGAACGAAGAAGATTGTTAATAGAGTAAATGTTTAGATCTTTAGACTCTGTAATTGTTGTAATTTTAGCATCATAAGCATTAGGAAAACAACTTAAGAATTTTGTTAACCATTTCAACATTCGTTAGTTCCCTACCTAGTACATGCAAAGAGGTGACTGTTTGTGTGAATCTTGTGTACATATCAGAAATGGATTCATTTAATTTCATGCGAAACAATTCATAATCATGTAACAAGATATTAAGTCTAGATTTCTTAACCTCATTAGTCCCCTCATAAGTTATACAAAGTCTATCCCACATGTCCTTCCCTCTTTTGCAAGTGGAAACCCGCATGTAGTCTTATAATTTTAAAGCACAAAAGAAACTATTCAAGCATTTGCCATTAAGTTGTGCTAAGTCATGTTCTTCTACTGTCCAGTCCGCAAAAGGGGTTTCAATTCTAATTCCATCAACTAATCTAGTTGGTTTTGTATACCCTTCTTGAACTATGTTCCACATACAATAATTAAGTGACTATAAAAATGTAGACATGCATGTTTTTCAAAAATCAAAATGTATATTGTCGAATAGTGAAGGTCTAGTTATAGAGTAACCCTCTGGTGTATTTTGATTTCCAATTGTAGCCATCTACGTTAATAAAAAAGTAGTCTAAACTTATGGTTTTGAAATAAAGCTCTGATACCACTTGTTGAAACTCGTTCACTATTAATTAAGTTGTTAAACCTAAGCTTATGTCCCAGCGGCTAAACAAGAGGGGGGTGAATTGGTAATTTAAAAAAAATTTACCCTATTAAAATTTGGAAATGAAAACTAACTTTAGTGAGTTTTGTAGAAAATATTTTCAACCACAGTTTTAATAGTAAAAGCATAAAAATAAAGACACGAGATTTATAGTGGTTCAGTCAAAACCAGACCTACATCCACTCTCCGGAGGCACCATCTAAGTATTGCACTAATTCTAATAGTGTCACTCCTTTTGCACCCATAGCAAGGTGGAGAAGCTTTTACAAACACTCTTTCCACCACTACCCGATGCGGAAGAGAACCGTCATCTTTTTACACTATCCCCAATGCTGGCAGAGAACCTTCGTCCTTTCACACTCTCCTAGTATAGGTAGAGAACCCTTCATCCTTTCACACTCTCCTAGTGTGGGCAGAAAACCCTTCGGTTGTTCACACTCTCCAAGTGTGGGCAGAAAAGCCTTCGTCCTTTCACACTCTCTTAGTGTGGGCAGAGAACCCTTCGGTTGTTCACACTCTCCAAGTGTGTGCAAAGAACCCTTCGGTTGTTCACACTCTCCAAGTGTCAGCAGAGAATCAGATTTCCTTGATAGATCTTCTCACAAGAAATCTAGAAAGGAAGAAAGAAAAGAGTGAAATAATTTTAAAATCACAAGTAGAGATTCTTACCTTTGAATACCAAATGAAGTCTTCACGCTCCAGTAGTAGGAATCCTTCCTTGAACACTCTCTTACACTTTCTCCTTGACTCTTCTTTCAATAGGCATGAAGATCAGAGGTCAAAAAGATAATGTGGCAGTTTAGTTTGGACTATATATAGGAAAGACACAAAAAACCATCCAAAAACTGTAAATTTTCAAGTCAATATGAGTTGGATCATCCTGTATGATCGTGGATCGTCTTGGACGATTTTACTTAAGTGTGTTGGAAACAAACCTATTGTATATGTGTATGAAATGATTTCGTACACACATATCATCCCGTACGAACTAGGTTCATCCAGTACGAACAGTTATTCCATAGGTCGATTCCCAAAATCTGCAGAATGACACTTAATTTTCAAATTCGGTTCACTTCGTCCTGGTACGAAGTTGAGGTTCGTCCAGACAAAATTTTTACAGAGAGTAAATCGTCCCGGGATGAATACACTTCATCTTGGACGATATCAATCCAGAGAGCAACTCGTCCTGGAATGAATATACTTCATTTTTGAACGAAAATTTCCAGAGAATATTTCGTCATGGACTATCAGGACTCAGAAAAATTTTCTTCGACCCCAGTTCATTCCATTGCTCTTTTAGAGGAGATAACTGATCTGATTGTCCCGTACGAACTATTTCGTCCCGTACGAACTGTGTTCATCCCATACGATCAGTACAAATTTCTCAAGATCTCTTTAAGTGTGTGTGTGTGTGTGTGTTCACTCAATTATAATCACTCCCTTTCAAAACTTAATTTAAAGAAAAAAATAAAAGTTTTAAATCCACAAAGTATCTCATGCTGAATTTGATTTGAAGTCTTTGTAGTTTGGAGTTTGATTTTCCTGAAATGTTAGTACACACAAGAGCAAAAATAACTTTTCCAAAACGTGTTAGGAGATAACTGTACATAAAACAATAAAATTTAAAATCATCAAAACTATAAAAGTTATAAGAATATAAAACATGAAAATAACAACTCTCTTAACAATATCATTACTAAACCACTCATCTTTAACACTTTCAGTATCTTAAGGATCAGATTGGATGTGATTGACATAAATGCATGAACTTAATGATTACTGAACTTTTAATTTTTTGTTTTCTGATTTTTCTTTTGGTTTTTATTTTGATTATTAGTTTTTGTTTATTTGCTATTTTTTTTTTCATATTTTCATTTTTATGTCATTGTTCCTTTCAGTTCTTTTTGTTGATCACTGGTAAAATAACACTTCTGCCTTATTTTTGTTTTTAAAAATTTATAATCAATGATTAACATCCCTAAATCAGTTATAGAAGAAACACTGTTGATTATTTTCCTTCATCTAACTCCTTTAGAGATATAATTTTTTTTTTCAAAGTAAAAATCTTTTTCAAATTAAAAATAGGACTTTAAAATTGAAATTTTTTTTATCTTCCTACAGTAATTTATCTCATATAAATAATGTTCAAAGTCCTTAAATCACTTTCAAGCTTTCTTGATCAAGTTATTGTATTTATCATATGAATATGATTCTGATTTATGGTTTATTCTTCCTTATATTAGAGAGTGAGTTTTTCTTCCCTATTATTTAGAAGATATTCTTACAACTATGAGTCTTTAAAGGTTTTGAAAGGGATCTAGCTCGCAAAAATGACAAGATGCATAAAATGAGCAAAAAAATTTGAAAATATGCACAATGATTGCCAAAAAAAATTTAAAGATAGACAAAATGTATCAAAAATAAAAGATGCGCAAAGTATGCCAAATAATTGAAAAGAGGAACAAAATGAGTCCACAAAAATCAAGCTTACTTCTCTTTCAAACTTTTAAATCTTAGAAGAATTCATGTGTAACTTGATATCTTCAAATACTTAATTTTTGAAACTCTTGATCGTGACTAATTACTTTGTTATATTATTCTATAAGATAGTTTTTTTTTAAATGATGTTTTGAATAGATCATTTTTCTTGCCTGATTTCTTTTTTAAGTTAGATTTTTTCTTTCAAAAGATTTTTACCTTGTAGAAAATCTGAGTTGGGCTTAACAGGGTCATTTGTTCTGCCATGTTTTAGATTTCAATAATGTTAATTCATTTTTTTTTACAAATGTTTAATTCAATCACATGGAAATTCTAGCATATTCTTGCTTTGATTAAAAAAAATTTTATTTTTTCGTTCATTTTAGTCCTTTTTATCATCATTTTATTATTTTATTTTTAAATTTTACTAGTTTTCTATATTTCAGGTCTTCTTCTGATTAACTCCTTCCATCATCAAAATTTTCATTTTTTTAATCATATTATCTTAGACGATATCATAAAATCACCCTTCATCATCCATCTAACGGCTGATCTGACTCTATTATTTAATATCGTCCTGGACAATCCACATCATCTTGGATGATCAACATCATCTTGGACGATCCACATCTTCCTAGACAATCTGATCAAATTTTGCTCAATTATTTGTGATCGTCATGGATAATACACCTGTTCGTCTTAGATGATCTACTTGGCAAATATGGTTACACATTTTAAATTCAGCTAGTATGAATCATTATTACTAATCATCTTAGACGATCCATTTAATCATCCTAACTGATACATTTAATCAACGGTCGTCCAGCATGACTCCTCAAGACAATCGCATGTGTCTAATTAACCCGGATGATGTCTGATCATCCTAGATGATATGACCGCCTTTTTGACCAATCATCCCAGACGTCATAAATTCTTTTGATCATCTTAGAAGATCCTGTGATCATCCTGGACAATGTCACTAACTCTTTATAAACAGCTCAATGTCACTAACTCTTTATAAATAGCTGAATTTTGCTTATTTTTACACCCTCAAATCCTCCAAATCCTCTTTTATTCTCACTCAAACTCTCAATCCTTATCAATGGCTAGTGGGAAAAGGTCCAGGATAATGACTAGAAGCTCCTCAAGGGTGTCTATCAGCCCTCGATTCACTAAGGCAACTGATCAAGCTACCTATCTTTGATACAAAATAGCTAGAATCACACCTTCGAGGATTGTTAATCCTCGAACCCTCACTTATTTGGTACTAGATATATTCACTCACACCTTTTTCACTTTCAATCTGACAATGGCTTTCCCATTTAATTATGAACTCCGCTACGAGTTCTTTGTTAGTCTTAAGATCAATGCCGCTTGCACCACACTACAGACCTATGTTTACATACACCTAGTAAAAATCACCTACCAGAATTGCCATAAACTTCTCCAACTACTACTTAAGACAAGCTTCATATATTGTCTTTAGAATATAATTGGGTTCCTATCAACTAATTACTTAGGAACACTAATGCGACCTTCCATGATGGTGCCTCAAGCACCTTAGTAAAAGAAGCTAGGATAATTCAACATGTCCTTAGAACCTTAGTGATCCCTAAGGCTAGTGATCGTGTTCACATCACTTCTCTACTCTCAATCACCAGCTATTACATAATTTCACGTAGGGAGTTCAATGTCCAATCTTACCTTAGGACATATTGAGCACCTAATTAGTATTAGAGATCCAGAGCACAAAGAAAACCCAATCTTGCCTTAAGACACATCATAGCTTTTGTGCTTAAAACCAAATACAACCTCTAATATCTTTCTCAACTGAACAATTAACTTGACTACTATACTATCAGCTCCTTCCATGTTCTTCATAGCACTCATCTCCATCCAGGAATTGAAGAGGCTGAGGGAGCTAAGGAGGAAGCTATTCTTGCACCTATTTCTGCACCTATTACTACACTTGTTCTTATCCACCAGTAGTCATAGCTGGATCAGCTGGTGGAGAGGTTTTACTAGTGGGAGGTCAGGTTTGACTCCTACGTTGTTGCACAGAAGTAGTAGCATGCAGTGGATGTTGTTTGATTTAATGTATATCTAGCCCACCAATAACAGCAGCACAACCAGGATATGGCCTAGTTTGGGGAGTAGTTTGCTTCCATTCACAGACTTTTTTATCCATCACCACCTCCTCCTTCACTTGATTAGGGTCCCTCGTACTTATAATTTTCTTATTGTTTTGTATGTGATGTTTTTGTATTGTTGTTAGTTCTTATTTTGTATTTTTTACTTTATATTTCTTTTTTGTTTTCTCCTTTTTGTGATATCAAAAGGAAGAGTAGTATTAGTATTACTGTTGTATCATTTAGTGTTATTTAGTGTTAGCATTATTATTTGTTATATCACCTACTTATTTTTATAAAATTTGAACTGTTTGGTTTATAGTGTTCTCCTTTAATTTATATTTCAGTCTTATTAATCTACATTAGTTGAATTTTTTAACAATTGTTTGTCATCATAAGAAAGAGAGAGATTATTGTAAACCTTAATTCAAGGATTATAATTTTAATGATAGTAAATATTTCTGCCATTCTAGTTTGTCTACTATTGTTACTACTACGCATTTGTTTTGGTTGCCTTACCAACTAACTTTTCAAGTTTATAAGGTTAATTATAAATCAAGTCAACTCAAGATTGGATAGATTATGGCTGAGTCATTCTATAATTGATTCTAAATTTTTTTACCATTTCTTGAGTCAAATATAATAAGGTGGATCCTGATGCTAAGTAACATTGCATACACAAGCACTCAATGAGAGAAATTTAATAGGTTTAACAGTTTTTTTTTTTATTTTTGATCACATTGTACAAGATGATCCAAAATCATTAAGGATGATCAATTATCATCCTGGACAATCTTAATATTGTCTTGGATAATATGCTCAAATTAAAAAATCACAGCTACCAAACTCATTCAGGCAAGATTTCATATTTAGAATTTTGTTCTAATTGTATAGGATGATCCTATATCATCCTGAATGATTCATTACAATCATGCCTAAATTAATCAATTGATTAAGAAAAGTAATTAAGGTTAGATTGATCAATCATATCATCCTAAATGATCTCCAAATTATTCTAGATGATTAGTTAAAAATTCCTTACTCTTGAATCATATGGATGTCTCGAATGATCTACTAGAGGATTAGTTGAAATTATTCATCGTCCAACTGTATCTCCTAGATGACCAGAATTATTTACTGGATGATAATCCCTAATTATAAATTAACCGTATAGGATGATTCAAGCATTATCATGGATGATAAGTTATATATTTTTTATCATCAATTATGTATATCTTTGATAACCAGAACAATATGCTGGATGATAAGCACTAATTTTGAACTAATCGTACAAGATGATCCAAGAATTTAATTGGATGATAAGTTATATTTCTTCATCGTCCAACATGTATCTCCTGGACTACAAGAATGATGTGCTAGACGATATGTATGGTTTAAAACTAATCATATAGGACCATGTCCACATCATCCTGGATGATCAAAACAAATAATGTGTTCTAATCATCCAGCCCTCCAAGATTATCCTAAATGAAATGGATGAAATATATTGATCGTATTTGATGATATATCTATCATTGTAGATAATATGTTGATCATCCTGGATGATCTTTAGTGGAAAGTGGCAAATTAGGAAAAATTTTAAGGTCTTATTTATAAGATCTATTGTTTATTGATGTTAAGATCTTTTACTATTATCCTGACCTAAGAGAGTAAAGAGAAAGAGAGAGAAGAGCTTGGGAGATAGAGAGAACCATGTGACGGGAATTTGTGAGGTGTTCACAAAAGTTGCTCCAAGTAATGATTCGAGCCGACTTCGCTAGTCGCCATCCCTGGTTCCTTAGTGGCTCTAGGGAAGTCTTTATTAGCACAAGTTCAAGGGTCTCAACATCCTTTAGGAGGAAGCAAAAGGAGTCTGGGTTCTTTCCCAGCTTTAGGATGAAGTAAAAGGAGTCTGGGTTCTCTGCCTCACTAGGGTCAGTAAAAAGGAGTTTGTAAAGGCTTATCCATCTTGCTATGAGAGAAAAAGGAGAGTCACTATTGTTTTAATACAATAATTGGATGAGAGGCTCCGGGGAATGGATGTAGGTCAAGTTGATCGAACCACTATAAAATTTGATGTGCTATTTCTTATTACTATTCCACATTTGAATTTTTGCACTTTATTTTCATATGGATGATCATATGGCTTAAGTCTATAATTTGTTTTGTTAATTGCCTCCACATCACAGATTAATCATGTTTATTTTAAAATATTTGAAAAGGATTTCCAAAAGATCTTGCTATTAGTTTAAGAATTTTTAAATTTATCAATTCCCCCCCCCCCCCCCCTTAGTTAGCCTCAAGCTAATTTATAAGGGCTTAACAATCCTAACAAACTTTTACAGCCACCTGCATAAGATTATGTCAACATTTAAATTGACCCTAACTTAAGGATAAATTTAAGGTACAATCAATCACATCATAGAGTTTATAAATTAAATAAACAATCACAATAATTATCTAATTCTAACAACCAGCATGCAGTTAAAGCTCGAAAAACCCAGAACACAACAAAAAAGTAAACACCGACCTAGCCTAAATCTAGAAGTGGTGCCTTAACAAACCATCTAAAATGTATGATGTAGGTTATGTGGCTTGGACATATCCTATATAGCGTAATTATTTTGTTATATAATGTTTGAATTTGTTAAAAGTTGAAAGGTAAATTTAGTTAAAGTTTAAATATTAATGTGTTAAGGTTTATTTTAAAATATATATATATTTTAAATTTGATTGATTAAATGAATTTGTTTAAGTAGAAATTAAAATACTAATATAATTCAATTAATTAAGTTAGTAGTTAATTTTAAGGATTAAATTTATTTAAAATTTTTATCAATAGGTTCGTGACATTGTGCCACTAGGCTCGAGGAACTAGACCTCCTTAGGACACATAGTCCCATAGCCCGGAGTAGTGTATCTTAAAAATTTGATTGATGTAGATGAATTAAGAATTTTTAATTTGGTTAAATTATTAATAATCAATTGATTTTAAGGTTTCATACTACATTGAATTTGTTCGTGGCGTTGTGCCACCAAGCTCGAGGAATTAGGCCTCCTTAGGACACTTAGTCCCATAGCCTGGAGTAGTCAATCTTAAAAACTATATCTTTGGAGTGGTTATTGTGTAATAAAGGGTTTGTTGATTGATTTTATTAATAAAATTAATAATGTTCGGGATTTTGATTGATTATTAATTTTTAGAATTTTCTAAATTATTTTAATCATTAAATTAAGGGGTCAAATTTTGACTTTAGATTAAAGTTGATTTTTAAAAGTTAATATTTTTATAAAATATTAAATCTTAAGATGATCAGTTAGAATACAAGTTTGCAGGATTTGAATTTTTCTACAATTATTTATGAATTTTCGAAGTTTCAATTGAAATTTGAACTACAATTGGCCAAAAAGTTGATTTTTTTTATTTGAAGTGTTTTTTATGATTTAATATTTTTAATAAATTTTAGACCTTATATGGAGTACAATGCCTTTGAGTTTACTCTAGTTGGAGTTTTCTATAATAAGTTATGATTTTTCGAAGTTTATGTATTTATTTGAATTATTTAGTTAGTTTAATTAAGGGTTTTTTAATGATTTTGCTCCAAATGAACTTTCAACTACTTGAAACCAACTCGAAAGTTTAGGAATTACTTAAGGAGAGATTCTCAAATGTTTAAAAATTTTATGAAATTTTAAATTATTTTAAATAAATTTAATTAATTAAATATTAATTTTTACTTAAAATTAAAGTCAAATTAAAGTGATTTTAATTTTTTTTATTAGGGACTGAATTTTGGTTAATTTGTTATATTATTTGAAATTTTGGGATTTAATGAATTAATTATAATTTTTCGAAGTTTGATTAATTAACCAATTTTTAAACTATTTATGAAAAGAACCATATTTACTCCATTGCTTCCTCAATTTTATACTAATCATAGAAAAAAGAATTGATGTTCCAAACAGTTTAATGACACCAAAGAATTACGAAGCCTAAAATGTTAGACTTTTCATTATCAACATTAAATTTAACAGCAACACATATTCTGACATCTCAGTAGCAGTATCAGAATTAATCACTTTTATATTACATTTTCTCCAATTATTTACAGATCCATTCCGCATGCTAAAAGAAATATAATTGAATTCTCAAGACACAATATCGCAAGAAATTCGTGTATCAATGAGTTTTTTAGCAGAAAAATGAACATTGCTCTTAACAAAAGAAACAAATTTAATATCATCATTTGCAGTAAAACCAGAATTGATATCAGCTTTAACGGAAGAGAATGAATTAGTCATCACCTAAGCATACGAATCATGAATTCCAACATCTTTATTGATAGGAAAAGATTTAACAGATTTTGAATTAACAAATCCATTTACTCTTAATTTAGTACCAGATGAAGAAGATGGAATGATCGTCGGCGATTGACTCCGGTCATCCCCCGCCATAATAGAAATAAAAAAAAGATTTTCTCACTCTAGAAAATGGAATTTTCTTACTCTAATAATCACGCTAATATACTCTCCTTAATAGGTTAGAGCTACCAAATTTATTGTTATATAATATCTTTGTTTATTTATTGTTATATTAAAAAAGTAAATTTCATAGAAAAAAAAAACAGTATGTTTCATAGAAAAAAAAGAGCAAGTTTCTTAGAATTAAGAAATGTAAAATAGAAAAATAATATAACTAAAAAATACTCTGTATCATTGCTTTGGTCATTTAGGAAAGAATTATGCTTCGAAAATCTCTGTAAAATGATCTAATGATTGAGAAAATAACTTGAAAGCTTAACAACTTCATTTTAAAATTGATGAATTGTGTGTGCATAATCAGGAGCGGAGTCATAATTTTTTCATGTGGGGTACAAATTATTGAATTTAAAAAAAATCCTCAATCTTTTCTTCCGGGCTTAGAACCGACATAGTTGATTTTAATTTGTTTTTTTTTTAATCATCAGACTCAACATAAAATGATAGAATATATGATAAAAGAAAAAAATTACAATTGAGAACTTTAAATCATGATATTTTTCTTACATATTATCTATAATTTCTCACGTCAAATCTTCATTTAAGTTGAATGAAAATATAATTAGCAAAATTATAATATTGAAAGATATAATAAAGTAGTGTCAAAAGGAACATACAGTCTTAACTTGTATTGAAAAAAATCCTAACTCCGCTACTGATCTTAAGTTATTTGTCTCAAAACTTTCAAATCTTATCAGGAATTTATATG
Source organism: Dendrobium huoshanense (assembly GCA_016618105.1). Classification (NCBI taxonomy): domain Eukaryota; kingdom Viridiplantae; phylum Streptophyta; class Magnoliopsida; order Asparagales; family Orchidaceae; genus Dendrobium; species Dendrobium huoshanense. The sequence goes on from CM028347.1 coordinate 34,295,950, forward strand.
ACTCTAATTTATTGAAGTAAAGAAACTGTGATAATCCGACAAAATAATTTACAAATATTCACAAAAAGTAGAAATTAAATTTTGTTACAAGCAGGTTTAGTTACAAATTAAATAAAGAATAATTATTTAATTTCTTTTAATATTAGTAAACCTTTAAAAAAATCTTAAATTTAAATTTGTATCTTAGATATATCAAGACTATATCCCATATGAAAACTTTCTAAACCTTTTTGAACTAACGATTCAGTGTTGTATCAAACAAAAAATATGACTTCTAATGCTATTGCACATCCATTCCAACCCCTACCCAGCAACTCTTTAATTTCTTTTAATATTAGTAAATCTGTGTAATAACTTTTTATACATAGAAATTAAACAGGTAATTTAGAAATTGAAGATGAGCAAATAATCAAATGGCTACAGTCTGTAGCAATTCATTTTTTTTTCTTGGGAATAAGTACAGGACAGAGGAAACAGAATATATATATATTTTTTTTATAGAAAAATAGCAGAATCTTCTCTTTTGGAGAGAGAGAGTGTTTGATTGAAAAAAATGAGGTTTGAGGAGAAGCACAGGTGAGCGTAAGAAGGCCTAGCTTTTTCTATTTAATGAAGGATTATCATAAGCCATATTTCTTGGAAATAGTAACCAGTCTTAATTAAATACTAATTAACTAGCCAGTGGGGGCCCATATATGCCCCCATGCTAAATCCGCCCATGGCATAACCATGAAAATTTCTAACCTTTATAATATCTTAGGGAAAGGTTTTAATGCTACACATGAATCTCCAGGATGTCCCGAAAGCTATTATCAATGTTAAATAACAACAATGGTCATTTTGATGATCTTTATCATCATTTAATTATTTGTACGATCTCCACTAAGATTGAGTTTAAAGCTATGTGAAGTCCACATTAGCAATACTAATTGTGCACTAGCGTTAACCACTTACTTGAGATAAGATCTAATTTTATTCAACAACATTTTAATTATATCTTTAGTAAAAGCACTTGTACGTACACCTACATAGTGCATACAGAGTTTTTCTTCTTAATAGACTAAGATATTAGTGATGGTCCCTTAAACGTAACTTTGTGTGAGCAAATTTTTTTATCAACTTCTTATTGTACATAATTCGCATTGAACTAAATTATTAAGTACTGGGTATAAAGAATTTTTTGCCACCATAAACCTAAAAATGGATTGCTTATCAAGTAATAAATATAAATTAAACTGTAAATTTCTGATATTATTTCGTGTTAGCATTTTAATTAACATAAACACATAATTAATAAGCACAACATGTTATAAAAGTGAGTCTATCGTACTTTTATTTAACTTATTATTAATTTGTTTGCCTAATTCTTTTAAGTCTAATTAAGGTATTATGCGCTTTGGCAACTTAAAAACATGCTTTTAAGCTTTTGTTCTTACATTTGGTTCACAAATGAAGGTGGATAATTCCCGTACATGCAATTGAAGAACAAGGGAAAACAATGGATGTTTTAGTTGCCACATTCTGTATTCTTTAAAATAATTATTAAGTATTTTATTTCCAGTTTGTCCTCGAAATTGTCATGAACTATAGTAGTTTTATGCTATGTACTCGCGCGTTTTTTCCCTCTGCCCATTATTTGGTGATTGGTTAAACAAAGGTTGATTAAGAAAATTTCATCTACTGATATATTTAAATAATGTTTATGCATAGACTAGTTTAGATTTATCCTCTTAAGGTATTAGTGATGCTAACATCGTATTACCCATGAATAAAACACATTTACTAACAATGGGTGTCAATTCATAATCTTTACTTTCCCTTCTCATTGACGATATTTAACATCCAACTAAAAAAAAAAAAGTAATTTTATGCATGGCGTGGTTAGTGGAAGCCACTTTTCTGCAATTATTTACTTAAAGTTACTTTCCTCTGCCCAATAACATACGAACTTTGTATTTTCAGAAGTTATCATCCTTGCTGGTTTATCTAAAGCTGCTTTCTTCTGCTAAAACCCTCCATATTTATATTTCAGGATAGGTTTTTCAATATTGAGTCTGTAAGAAAGACTTCAAATGGCGAACAGGATGACAGGGGGGAAGCCTTACTTTGCAATAATATTTCTGCAATTCCTATTTGCAGTGATGAATATGTTAACTAAGACTGCATTTAATCGTGGCATGAGCACCTTTGTCTTTGTTTTCTATAGACAAGTCGTTGCTTCTGTTCTTCTAACACCGTTGGCTATCATCTTTACAAGGTAAGTAGCTTTTCTTATAAACATTGACCTTTGTCTCTTTATAGTTTCTAAAGCTTGAATGAGACTTACCAGGAAAACAAATGCTCCGAAGTCATTCAAAATGCTTAGCAAAATTTTCATGCTTTCCCTTCTTGGGTATGAGAGGTTTAAGCGGTAATTTTTTTTTTCTTTTAGTTTTTAGATTATAACTTTTTGTTTTTTCTTTTCGATAGATTTCCAATCAATTTGAATCTACAAAGCGTTGTCATCAATTACACATCTGCTACAGTGGCATCGGCAGCTCTGAATCTTATGCCGGTGTTTACCTTCTTACTATCTGTTTTGCTAAGGTAAATGAAGAACTTCGAAAGATTATCTTTATCAAAACTTGCCGAAAGATTTTCCATGAAGTTAAACTACTGCTTAGGCGTATTGGGACATTGACAAATCATTGAAGATTTCAGGGTAGCTTCGTTTATTGTAGCTAAAACACATATATAAGACATATATGTATATGTATAAATGCATGCATAGGTGTCTTAATAAATTGTGCCAAGTTATGAGGAAGACACTCTCCCTCAAGAGAACAATCTTTGGACACTCGCTGAATGAACCAGGCAGTCATCCCTTGATGGGGCAAGCAAGGGTGTTGCATCAAGCCAATCCCATGTCGCTCGCCGCTACCATAATTGTTGACTCTCATTGTGGATTTATGGCCCGTTGCCAAAGCTTGGCTAAACAAAGGCTCTCTTTGGGGACCACCACTTGTCACCCTACCCCCCAACACACTCACCATCGTATAAGACCGTGATTTCCTCACACCACTCATCTACCCTATTTCAATAATCAGAGACTTGGTATTAAATCACAGCTCATATCCTACAGTTCCTGTCTAACTCTATGTTAGTCAACAGTGCAACAATTATTATGGAAAATTTCTTCTATATACTACATACTAGCACTATCTCAATATCCCTTTAGTCCTTCATCGATGAATCCTCCGATCTAACTCTTCCACCAATTGGAGGGAGACATGTGTATTGATTATGGTGTAACATTGTACATGTAAGCTATGTAACAATCTATTTTCATACATTTTTCATGTAACTATTCTGGTAGCATCCAAATTGTTTAAATAAGAGGTGATGTGCACTATTTAAAGTACAATAACTTTTTTAAGAGGTCTCCTTGGTAGTAGCTAGGGAAGTTTTACTTGCCTAAGATCTCTGATTATTTTCTACTCTTCCTCTTTTACTCCACATTCTTTCTAGTAGATTCATTTGCTCTCTAAGTAGACCTACTAGTAAGGTTAAGTATCGTCCATAAATACATGCAAATCAAACATCCTCATTTATGCAGTGATAGTGGATTGATGTCTTTATAAGAAGACATGTCGTACAGAAGGAGCGGGTTCAATTTGAATCTTGAGCAAGCATGGATAGCACCCAAGTCACCATCCAATTTGAATCATGGATGGAGGAGCAACTGATGAAGGGAATCATAATTGCATTGGGATGCCTCTGGTAATGACTATGAACAAACAATGCTTATGAAGGATCTTCTGATTTGGAAGAGTGCCATAAGTGCCCATAAATAGTACTGACATCAACACCCATCCCAGACTAGAGTTACACCAGTAACAGTAATGACGAATAAAACCCGTCAACTAGGAATGTCAAAAGAGGAAAGCCCAAGCTCACAAATGCCTTCTATGGTGTGGTTGCAAAGGTGAGGCTACTTTAAAATATTAATGTGTATCATTTAGAGTCCTATTGAGACAAGACTGATCCCACCAATCATATAGTGACCATTGATTTATTGACCTCTAGCTTTGATATATATTACCCTCTCAAATGTTGACTTTTCTTTACAACACTTAAAAAGCTAGCCCTTAGGTTGCCTACCTATGGAGTGATCACATAGTTTGTTGAATTAAAGAAAATATTTATTACAAAATTCATTAAAGCCCAACGACTAAAGAATTACACTTAGGCTTTGTTGAACATGAGAAAAGTGCCTGGAGAACCACTAAGAATTTGATAAGAGATGGTTCATATGATAGACCTTGAATCAGCAATAACTCAAGCCACCTTGAATTATAGATTATGTGAAGGTCCATTCAAGTATACACTCGATTTATATTAGACGAAAGTTTTTAGTGAGATGTTTGAGTTGGCCAACATCCATGTAAGGGAAGAGGAGTATAATAAGGTGTAATAAGGTGATCAAATCCTTCTTGTCAACTCTCCCTCACATAGCCATTATAAGGGGATATAAATATTGAGGAGAAATAAATAATTAATTCATCCAAGGCCTCCATCACTCTAGGCACTAGATGTTACGAATATGAATTCATGGATTATGATTTTGATGATAGTAAATACTCTTGTTTCTCTACGACTGCCTTGCCAACTGACATTTCAAGTCCACAAGATCAGACTGTAATTGAAACCAACTCAAGATTTGGTAGACTAGGTTTGAGTTAGTTTGTACCTTTTCCCTTTCTTGAGTATATTGTAATTGGTGTGGCTCCTGATGCTAAGTAACCTTGCACACACACAATTTGAAAATATTTCTAACTGGTTCTTAGAGTTTACTATTTTTGATAACATCATCCTAGATGATATTTATATCGGCCTAGATGATAGGTTCAAAAATAGAAACCCTAATCACGGCATCCTTGTTAAGGCAGTCATCATTAAGCACATCATCCTGAATAATTTTGTATTAGCCAGTACGATAGGCCCAAATCTGAAAGAGTTAGACGCCAGATCTATTTAGGTATTACTTATTTTTGACATCATCCTGGGCATTATCCCGGGCATCGGCCTGGCTGATCCAGCACAATTTTTCCTAAATTAATCTTGTATTTAAGGAAATTAATTAAGATTTGATTATATGATCACATCGTCCTAGACGATTGTATGATTGAACGGGACGATCAACTGGACGATTGGGCATCATACAACTCTTATTTAGGGCGATGTTCAGGATGATATTCCATGATTTGAATGGATCAGCCAAGATAATATATTATCGTCCTGGATGATATGAATAAATTTCTTCTAATCGTCCAAAATCATCCTGGCTGATTGGGCTTAATTTACACTGATCAGCCCGGATGATATACATATCATCTTGGACGATAATGTCGGTAAGTTACAATTAATGAGCTCATTTTGAGCTCTTATATTTATGCTTTGACAAGGCACTTAGTAAGCATCTTTGGCAGCCATTGTAGCTTCGTTGTTTTGGAGGGAACTTGAAGAAAGAGCTTCAAAGGGAGAGAGAAAAGGGTAGAGTTTGAGAGAGAGAGAAGATCCTTGGAGAGGGTTTCAAGGGAGTGTGGAGGGGGATTCCATATGGTTGCTCCAGCGAGCTTGCACTTTAGTACCATCAGATTCAAGGCTTGTCTTGGGGAAAGTTCTGGGAAGAAGAAGATCTCTTTGGTGTCAAAGGTCACGACTACTCCGCCACACCAGGGAAGGTGGAGGTGATTTTATAAGAAAGAGCTTGAAGAAAGAGCTTGAAAGGTCACGACTACTCCGCCGCATTTAATTTCCGCACTTTGATTTCTGTGGTGAATCTTGATTTGTGTTTTGATTATTGAAAGTAAGATTTTTTAAAATACCAATTCACCCCCCTCTTGGTTAGCCTTGGGACTAGTTCATAAGGGCTTATCATCCCTAATGAACTTTCACTAGAGAGTGCCTCCGTAGCGTAGGCTCTTGAGAATCACCATATTGCTAGTGCAAATGGTGGAGAAGCCTCACAATGCTAGTCACCAATAATTGAAAGAAGTAGTACTTAGATTCCATTCATATACTCCATTGAGAGTGCCAATGGTCATGTGACTTGAGTTCATTAAAAAAAAAAAGTTCTTTAGGAACCTAGTGCCAATGAAAGCTATCGCCCATGCTCACAAAGCCTTATGGCAATACATTTTTTGTAAGGGCCACAGGCATAATATGGTAGATTTTCACCAACTTTGAAGTCTAATGGAAGAGCTAATCAAGGTTAGAAAACTAAAGAAATTTATGCTCACCAAGCAAAGTTGGTTACTAGTGAAGTTACATATCAAAGGTGTAGCAAATGAACCAATGCTTACTTGATCGATTCATAAATATAGAGTGATACCCATAATCATTGGTGGTGAATGAATCGACTCACACACAAATGCAAAGATACTATTACTGAGGAGATGAACTCGATGTCTACCTTGCACACTCCAGCATTAGATGTCATGCTGATAACATTCAATAAAGAAAATAAACTATCCTAGGGAACTCTCATAACAACTTTATTGCAATCTCCATGTTGATCAATAACTATCATATTAAAAGTATTCTGACTGATATTTGGACTTTATAAATATAAATTTTAAATCTATTTTTAACATAATGAACTTGCTTACTTTTCAACTTATCCGTAATGTTAAACCCTTATATATTATTTTGGAAGGATGATTGGAGAAAAATGGGGTGATTGCTATACCATTCAACTAGGCAGAAGGTAACAAACAATACTTTGTAATGGGAAAAATCATCATCATTGATGTCCTTGCCACTTACAATGTCATGTTTATCATGTCGTTATTGAATACTTTCTATGCTACAATAACTAACTACCACTTTGCAATTAAATTCCCAACATGAGGAAGGGAGAACACTATTAGAGGAAATCTCACCCAGTTACAAACCTACAAACTAAAGAATGTAGGGAATGTGGTGATTAGCACTGAAGTGGTCCTTTAACTTAATGTTAAGCTAGGTATGGGCCTATAGAATGTTGAGGAAGAGGAAGAAGTTTTTTCTTTTGAGGATGAGTTACACAAAACACTCATAATAAATGTTTCTTTAGTGAGGATCATAGAATTGAGATGATCTAGGTCCTCAAGGTTGACCTAGATATTTTGCATGGACAGTCTTCAAGAAGATAATATTAAATAAAGAAGTTTCATACCATCAACTCACTTTAAGGAAATATGCTTCAACTATTAAATAGAAGATCTGAGAAATGATTGCTATACTTGCCAAAGAAGAAGTTTAGAAGCTTAGGAGCTTTGACTTTATGAATAAAGTCTAGTATCCTAAAATGAATTAAGCATAGCTTTAATAGAAAATTTAGTAATGAAACAATTTAATTTAACCAAGTTTTAGCAGCTAAAGGACCAAAAATAAAAACATGATGTATATCCTCCACATAATAATAAAAATTGGCACTTGGAAGGTAAAGTAAAACCTATTTTAATCAAGTTATCCTCAGTAGGAATGAACTAATATAGATTTCTCCAAATAAAAATGGCCACAGTGGAAGAAATACTTTTATGTCAAATCATAAAAACAATATTCGTAGCATCATTCTTAGCTCTAAAAGCATTCCAAGCATCCTTTAATCTAAAACTCCCATCTTTGGACAAGTTGCATAATAATATATCATTAGAATCAGTGTTAAGATGAAGGTTCAAAATTTGTTGAATGATAAAGCCAGGAATAACATTGACAAGTTTATAATAATCCCAACAATTATCAAAAATAAAATTGTTCACCTTAACCACAGTTGTAGATAAAGTGTTCATAATGGCATCTATAAAGTCCCCCCCCCAACCAGCGGTCTTGCCAAAAGAAAATGCTCCCATGACCAATCCCCCAAGAGAGGTAAGGCTTAACCTTCCTTCCATTTAACTTTGTAAAGTCTCTACAACACTTTAGAATCACCTTTGTTAAATGAACAGGTAGTTGGGTGCCTACCCACACAATACTTAGCAAATTTAAACTTAGCCTAGAGGCTCAATTTAGCGTGAACGTTATACCACAACTTGAAGAAAAAAGCATGTGCCAAGTCAAGCAAACTCTTATACCCCAAGCTACCCTCATCCAAAATGCCACAATAATTGTCCCAAGAAGTCCAAAAAAATTTAGTATGGCTATTAACACCATTCCAAAAAAAATTGTTAAACAATCTATCAATTCTATTGAAACCACCTGGGTGGGTTGAAGAGTTTAGAAAATATAAACATGAAGAGAACAAATAACACTTCTAATAAGAACTAATCTACCTCCAAAACATAGGAAATTAGCACCCAAGACAAAAGCTTGTTCTACACAAGATCATCAAATAGAAAAGACTGCTTTCTAGCTTTAAAGAGAGGAACCCCATGGTGTTTAATAGGTGATTGAAATTGTACAAAACTAGTCAGGCCTTTAATAGCCAAAACACGGTCATTAGGTACATTGTTGGAAGCAATAAAATAACACTGTGTTTTTTGAAAGAAAGTCCACTAACAATTTCAAATTTATTAAAAAAACTCCATAAGAGTTTTAATCCGATTTAAAGAAGAATACATGAAAACAATAAAATCACCAGCAAAATATAAGTGAGAAATAGGGAAAACCCCAAGGTTCTAAAATAGATGCTAGTGTGCATCTTGAAGAGGTTAGCAAGACCTCTAGATAAATACTCAGTGGTAATAATGAAAAGAGCAAGAGAGGTAGGATCTCTCTGCCTAAGGTGATGAGAGGATTTAAAAAAATTATTACTTTTACCATCCACAATAATAGAACAATAGAGCCCCTCAATGCAGTTTTTGATAAGATAAATAAAAAATGAATTAAAACTAAATAATTGTAAACTATTATAAAGAAAGTTCTAATCAATGTTGTCATAAGTCTTGGAAATATTAAGCTTCAAGTTCATGTTGTCACCTCTCACCCTAACATTCAAGTCATTACAAAATTCTTGGGCCAACAAAATATTATAATCAATGGCTCTCCCCTTAACAAAACCTATTTGAAAAGGAGAGATAATTTTAGGAAGAATAGGGGTTAAATGACTCATAAGTATTTTAAAAAGCAGCTTATTAAAAAAGGTGCAAAGACTGACAGGTCTAAAATCATTCCAATTACTAACAGAGCTAGTTTTGGGAATAAGAATAATAGAAGTAGAAGTAAAAAGTTTAGGAATAGTATGACCAGAAAAAAAATCCAAAATAGCCGAATAAAGATCACTACTAATAATATGCCAAGCTTTCTAGAAATATATAGTGTTGAAACCATTAGGCCCAGCCACCGAATTCCAATTCATGCTATGAACAATCTCTAATTTCCTCTAAAGGAGGTTTAAAGAGGTAAATATTATCCTCATGAGAGAAGAGGTTAGGGATGATAGAAGGGTTATGAATGGGAACATGAGTAAAATCCTTACTGAAATAGCTTTAAAAAATTTGAATTACTAAATTAGCAATTTCCTCAGTAACAGAACCATCATCACGAATGATTTTATGAATGGTGTTTTTGGCATGTTTTCTTTTAACTAATGCATGAAAATATTTGGTGTTTTTGTCACCTTCAACAAGATGCTTCGTAATAGCTTTTTATTTCCAAAAGGCTTCCTCCAGGGCTTGTAATTTAAAGAGATAATTTTTAGCATCCCTTAATAAAGCTAAATTATCATCAGAAGGAAACAATTAATAGTTAAGCTCAATAGAATTCACTTTATCTTTAGCATTCAAAATGTTGGTGAAGTTATTTTAAAATATTATGATTCCACTAATTAAGAACTTGCTTAAGACTTTTACGTTTAAACCAAAATCTTTTCATACCAAAACAAGAGTTATCAGGATGCAAGGGAGCTTGCCAATTTTCCTGAACCAGATCCATAAAAGACTCATGAAACAACAACATGTTTTGAAATCTAAATTGAGGCAAAAACCTCATATGAAGGGTCTTAATACTAATTAACATAGGAGAGTGGTCAGAAATAGTCCTGCTAAGATGCTCAATAGAAATAGAATTAAAAGAATTAAGCCAAAAATTATTAAACAACACCCGATCCAACCATTGCCATAAATGACCACGATTCCTTGTGAATTTGTTACTAGAGAAGCCAATGTTAACAAGATTACAATCAATAATCATATTGTTAAAATCCTCCATAGAATGATTGATAGGACTATATCCCCACCAATAAACCAGGGTAAATTACGGATACTATGAAAATTAGTAAGTTACTCCCATAAAACATTCCTAATAATTCAAGAAGAAGCAGCATAAACAAATGAGACACAACAAGGTAAGTTTAAAACATCAACACTACAATGCAAAACTTGAGTAAAATAACTAATAATAATAAGCCAAACAGGATCATTCCAAAACACCCAAATCTTATTGGCAGAATTCGAAATAGCATATTTAAAACCCCAAATTCTAGTAGTACTAAGTAATTTAACAGAATTAATGAGTGATTCAAGCAGATCAAGAATATAAATATTATAAATGTGATATAAATTTTAAACTCCTAACCTAGAGGAGGGGCAACCAATACCCCTAATATTTCAAATAATAGATTTAAACATAACAAAAATTACTAATGAATAGTTTGTGAATGGGTGGATCTAAGATATTGAAATATAATATTATTGCTTTTACTACCTCTCCTATTTTGAAACTTGGTAAAACTTGTTTGAATAGTTGCTATTTGAATGATTTATATTTGTGCAACTTATGTAGTTTTGATGATTCCAAACATTATTGTTCAGATGTATAGTTATCTCCTAACAATTTTAGAAGATTTGCATTTGCTCTTGTGTGTACTAACATTTCAGGAAAATCAGACTCCAGACTACGAAAACTTCAAATCAAATTCAACATGAGATATTTTGTTTATTTGAAGTTTGCCTTTTCTTTGAATTAATTTTGAAAGGGAGTGATTGTAATTGAGTGAATAAAATCTCACACACACAAATAAGGAGATCTTGAAATTCTATACTGATCGTACAGGATAATATTTATCGTACTGGACGATCTGTCAGTTATCTCCTATAGAGCACTTGGAACGAATAGGAACTTGCTTGAAAAAAATTTTTCTAAGTCCTATTCGTCCAGGACGAATTTTATTATCGTCCCGGACGATGGGTTCTCTGTAAAATTTTCGTCCAGACGAAATTTATCATCGTACGAGGCGACCAGTCCTCTGGAAAATTTTCGTCCCGACGAAAATAAATATCGTACCGGACGATCACCTCTCTGGAAAATTTTCGTCCAGACGAAAACAAATTATCGTCCGCGACGATGGGTGCTCTGGAAAATTTTCGTCCAGACGAAATAAATAATCGTCCAGGACGATCGGCTCTCTGGAAAATTTTCGTCCAGACGAACATATTTTCGTCCAAACGATGAACCGACTTAGAACAGTTTTTAGCAGTTTCTAGAACCGACCTGGTAATAACCGTTCGTACTGGACGAACCTAGTTCGTACAGGACGATCAGCTGTACGAAGTCATTTCGTACACATATACAAATTGGGTCATTTCAGATCGTTTAAGTAAAATCGTCCAGGACGATCCATGATCGTACAGGACGATCCACTGCGTACAGAATTGGAAATTTGCAGTTTTTGGGCGGTTTTTCTTGTCTTTTCTATAAAAGGTCCAAATTAGACAGCCACCCAATCTTTTTGTCATTTGATCTTCGTGCCTCTTGAGAGAATAGCCAAGGAGAGAGTGGAAGAGAGCATTCAAAGGAGGATTCCTACCACTGGAGCGAGAAGGCTTCACTTGGGTTGCTAAGGTAAGAGTCTCTACTTGTGAAATTGGATTTCTTCACTCTTTTCTTTCTTCCTTCTAGATTCTTGTGAGAAGATCATTCAAGGAGATCCGGTTCTCTGCCGACACTTGGAGAGTGTAAAAGGACGAGGGTTCTATGCCCACACTAGGAGAGTGTAAAAGGACGAAGGTTCTCTGCCTACACGTGGAGAGTGTGAACAGCCGTACGGTTCTCTGCCCACACTAGGAGAGTGTAAAAGGACGACGGTTCTCTGCCAGCACTGTGGATTGTGTAAAAGGACGACGGTTCTCTGCCGCACCGGGTAGTGGTGAAAAGAGTGTTTTGTACAGGCTTCTCCGCCTTGCTGTGGGTGCTAAAGGAGAGTCACTTTGTGGTATTCGTGCAATACTCAGAGGGTGCCTCTGAGGAGTGGATGTAGGTCTGGTTATAGACCGAACCACTATAAATCAGGTGTTATTTACTTTATTGCTTTTACGTTTCCGCACTTTAAATTTCAGTTTTAACAACTCTGTGGTTGAAAAATATTTTTCTACAAACTTTAAAAGAAAATTTTATTTCGGTTCAACTTTATTATTAAGAGGGTTTAAAATTTTTAAAACTACCAATTCACCCCCCTCTTGGTAGCCGTGGGACATTTACTTAGGCTTAACAACCTAATTACTGGACTCAACAAGTGGTATCAGAGCTTTGTTTCAAAATCATAAGTTTGAACTACTTTTTGATTAACGTAGATGGCTACATTTGGAAACCGAAACACATCTGAGGGTTACTTTATCACTAGACCTCCTCTGTTTGACAATATTCCTTTTGATTTTTGGAAAACACGCATGTCTACTTTCTTACAGTCACTTGATTATCGCATGTGGATGCTAGTCCAGGAAGGTTACACAAAACCAACTAGATTAGTTGATGGAATTAGGGTAGATACACCCTATGCAGATTGGACTATAGAAGAACGTGACTTAGCACAATTAAATGCGAAATGTTTAAATAGTTTCTTTTGTGCTTCAAAATCTGAAGACTACATGCGAGTTTCCACTTGTAAAAGCGGAAAAGACATATCGGATAGACTTTGTATTACTTATGAAGGGACAAATGAGGTTAAGCAATCAAGACTCAATATCTTGTTACATGACTACGAATTATTTCGCATGAAATCTAATGAATCTATATCTTACATGTACACAAGATTCACTCAAATTGTTACCTCTTTGCATGCACTTGGTAGGGAATTAACAAATGTTGAAATTGTTAATAAGATTCTTCGTTGTTTACCTACTGCATATGATGCTAAAATTACTGCAATTACAGAGTCTAAAGATCTGAACATTTATTCAATTGACAATCTTCTTGGTTCACTCATTGCTTACGAGCAAGGAGTAAGTCAAAGAAAGATTGATGCAGGTGAACCAAGAAAGGACAAGAATATTGCACTAAATGTGGAAGAGTCAGAAAGTGAACACTCACAACCTGAGGATGAAGACGATATTGCACTAATGACTAGACAATTCAGAAGTTTTTTAAAGAGGAAGCAGAAGAGACGCCAGCAATGGAATAGAGGTAAGTATAACAGAAATTGCAAGGTTTCTAATGAAGTGATTTGTTATGAATGCAAGAAACCAGGTCATATAAAGACTGATTGTCCAAAACTCAAAGCCACTCCTAGCAAGGAGAAGGTAGAGGAGAAACCAATGGTAAAGAAGGGCAAGAAGAAGTTTCAAAAGGCTTTTTGGGCGGACTTAGCTTCAGACTCATCTGAGACTGAAAAAAGAAGAAGAAGTCACCAATCTTTGCTTGATGGCAGATAAATCTGAACAATCAGATCAAGAAGAGGTATGTGATTTAACTTATAATGAATTGTTTGAAATTTCTGAACACATGCATGATGCATATAGGAAAACGAAAAAGATGCATGCTAGTTTAGTTATAGAATTGGAAGAGCTTAATAAGGAACATGAAATCCTTAGGAAAGATCATGCTTTAATTGATAGCAACCACATGAAACTACTTGATGAATATGATGACTTGAATAAAAATTTTGAGAATTTAAAATCATCCTATGCTGAACTTGAAAAAGAATTTAAGAAATTTAAGGATGAATCTGAGAGCAAGACATATAGAATCAATTATACAAATCGAATCATGGAGGATATGAATTCATTTTACAAACTTACTATAAGAGCTCTCGAGGATAATAGGAACCCTCCTAAACTTGAAGATTTTACAAATCCTAAATATTATCCTAAATTCATGAAATCCCTTAGAAGACAATCATATGAAAGAAAACATATGAATATTTTTCCTAATGTTAAATGTAACAATTGTGGATTTTTGGGACATATATCTCACACCTGCACTTTAAAGATGAAACCTAATTTGGTGTGGAGAACTAAGATGCATAAACCTAGACATATCACACATGCATCTGATTATAAATTTCATAAAGGTGAACCCAAACTAGTTTGGGTTCCCAGGTCTAACATTTGAGAATTTGCAGGAATACTCTCACACAAGACCTCGTGAGAGTATATGGTACCTGGACAGCGGATGTTCTAAGCACATGACTGGAGATACTGCTCAATTCATAACGCTGGAAGCCAGGAGTGGAGGCAAGGTTACACTTGGAGATAATACCACAAAGAAAGTGGTTGGATCAGGTATGATTGGAAATTTGAAAAACTTTTTCATAGACAATGTTTTATTAGTTGAAGGCTTAAAACATAATTTGCTTAGCATAAGTCAACTATGTGATAAGGGCTATAATGTAAAATTTTTACCTACTAGATGCATAATTAGCCTAAATGGAAAAATTGTTTTAAATGGAAAAAGGGTGAATAATGTCTACATGCTAGATTTAAATTGTATTCAATCTCCTACTGCTTTTTGTTTGAAAACTGTTTCTGATGAATCATGGCTTTGGCATAGGAGACTTTGTCATTCTAGTATGAAAAATCTTAGAAAAATTACCCAAAAGAATTTGGTGAGAGGAATACCTAAACTAGACTTTACTAAGGACCATCTGTGTGATGCATGTCAACTAGAAAAACAAGTGAAGTCCTCTTTTAAGTCCAATAAAGATCTAAGGACCAGTAAACCATTAGAAATTCTTCACATGGATCTTTTTGGACCTGTAAGCACGGTAAGTCTAGGAGGAAAGGTATATGGATTTGTTATAGTAGATGATTTTTCAAGATTCACCTGGGTTAAATTTCTTTTTCATAAGAGTGAATCATTTGAGGAATTCAAAAATTTTTTAACTTGGATACAAAGAAAACTAGGATGTGAAATAATTTCTATACAAAGTGATCATGGAGGAGAATTTGAAAATGAAAGATTTGAAGATTTCTGTAAAGAAAAGGGGATTGATCACAATTTTTCTGCACCTAGAACTCCTCAACAAAATGGAGTAGTTGAAAGAAAGAACAAAACATTAATAGAAGCCGCCTGAGCAATGTTAGCAGAATACTCACTTCCTAGATATTTTTGGGCTGAGGCGGTTAGCACTGCATGCTATGTTCTGAATAGGGTGAATGTGAGATCAAATTTGAATAAAACACCCTATGAGTTGCTAAAAGGTAGAACACCAAATTTGTCTCATTTGCATGTATTTGGTTGCAAGGGGTTCATACATAATAATGGAAAATCTACCTTAGGAAAATTTGATCCAAAATCAGATGAAGGAATTTTTGTTGGATATTCAAGTGTTGAAAAATCTTATAGAGTATTCAACAAAAGAACTTTAGTCATTGAAGAAACCACACATGTTGTTTTTGATGAAAATGGAAACATGGAAGAGCCAAAAGTTGTTGAAGAAGAAATTGAAGAAAACTCCCAAAAGATTGATAGATTAAATTTGGAAGAAAATGTGGAAGAAAATTTAGAAAGAGAAGACCCTTTGCCTAGAGATTTGAGATTTTCTAAAAACCATCCAAAGGAATTGATTATAGGTGAACCAAGTGAGGGTGTTAGAACTAGGCGTGGATTAAACAAGGAAGTCAATCATTCAGCCTTTATTTCAACTATTGAACCCACTAACATTGATCAAGCACTTTCAGATGAATTTTGGATATTGGCCATGCAAGAAGAGTTAAATCAATTTGTAAGAAATAAAGTTTGGGAACTAACTACAAGGCCAAAAGATCAAAGTGTTGTTGGAACCAAGTGGGTGTTCAAAAATAAAATGAATGACTCAGGAGTAGTCATTAGAAATAAGGCTAGATTAGTAGCTAAGGGGTATAATCAAATTGAAGGAATTAATTTTGAGGAAACTTTTGCCCCTGTAGCTAGACTTGAAGCAATTAGGGTTTTACTAGCCTTTGCCTGTTTTAAAGGTTTTAAATTATTTCAAATGGATGTCAAAAGTGCCTTTTTAAATGGGGTAATTGAGGAAGATGTTTTTGTAGAACAACCTCCAAGTTTTGAAAATTCTAAATTTCCAAATCATGTTTTCAAATTAAAAAAGGCATTATATGGATTGAAACAGGCACCTAGGGCTTGGTATGAGAGGTTAAGCACCTTCCTACTTGAAAGATCTTTTGAAAAAGGAAGTGTGGATACAACTCTCTTTTTAAGGAAAATTGGAAAGGATATACTTATTGTTCAAATTTATGTGGATGACATCATCTTTGGATCTTCAAATAAACATCTTTGTGATGATTTTTCTAAAACAATGAGTAGTGAATTTGAAATGAGTCTAATGGGAGATTTAAATTACTTTCTAGGATTTAGCATTAAGCAACTTGAGGAAGGTACTTTTCTTAGTCAAACCAAATATATTAAGGACATCATCAAAAAATATGAAATGGACAATGCTAAACCTGTTAGTACACTAATGAGTTCTTCAGTTCAGTTGGATAAAGACCTTAAGGGAAAATCTGTTGATCAAAAGAAATTTAGAGGGATAATTGGATCTTTACTTTACTTGACTGCTAGCAGACCAGATATTATGTTTAGTGTTTGCTTATGTGCTAGATTTCAATCAGATCCAAAAGAATCACATTTGACAGCAGTAAAAAGGATTTTAAGATATCTACTAGGAACTCAAAACTTAGGAATTTGGTATCCTAAGTTTAGCTCTTCATTTGAAATTATTGGTTACTCAGATTCTGACTTTGCAGGCTGTAGAGTGGATAGGAAAAGCACTTCTGGAACATGTCAATTCATTGGAAATTCATTAGTTTCATGGTCTAGTAGAAAACAAAATTCAGTGGCACTATCTACTGCAGAAGCAGAATACATTGCATTAGGAAGTTGTGTGGCACAAGTACTTTGGTTAAAACAACAGTTGATTGACTTAGGATTAACTATAGGCACTATTCCAATTTATTGTGACAATACTAGTGCTATTTGCATTTCCAAAAATCCTATTCAACATTCTAGAACCAAACACATTGATATAAGGCATCATTTCATAAGGGATCATGTATCCAAAGGAGAAATTGAACTCATACATGTTTCAACTGAAAATCAACTTGCAGACATTTTTACAAAACCTTTAGCCTTTGATACCTTCAGTACTTTAAGAACAAGGCTTGATGTTATTGAATTGAATGCTTAACCAAAATGTCTTTGCAACATTGATACTTGTTGTGTTTTATTTTGTTTTTGTGATTTTGTGAATTTTGTGTGTTTTTTTGAATGAATTGTTTTTGGATTTATGATTTTGTTTTATATTTTCTATGTTTTTTGAATGTTTTTGTTAATTTAAAAAAAATTCAAAATTAATTTTTTTTGGGAGGACATCGTCCAGGACGAAATTATTTTCGTACGGGACGATATGTGAAGGAACAGTTTGCGCGAATTTAAACCGTTTTGAGAGCAGTTTTTAATTAGATCGTCTGTACGATATTTAATCGTCCAGGACGAATTTTTTTTTCTCAAACGTCGGGACGATTGAATGCAGCGGTTGAGTGGATAAGACAGTTTTTAATACGAACTTCGTCTGTACAAAATTTGTTTGTCTGTACGAACATGTGTCGGTTCATTGTAGGGGACGGTTTTCAAGAGTCATTAAAACGAAACACTTTTCCATCGTCTGTACGAAATTTTTTCGTATGTACGATCGGTCAAGTCAAAAAGCCTGTACGAAGGGACGCATCGTAAGTTGTGTTGAATACGAAAAGCCGTTACATTTTGGACGAATTGGATCGTCTGTACGAAATTACTTCGTCCAGACGAACGATAATTTTTCGTCCAGGACGAATATTTTCGTCCAGGACGAACGTATCGTTTTTCTTTAAATATGAAGGCTTTCAAACTTGACAATTACACTTTCAAACTTCTTTTTCAATCCCTTTCTACATCAAATCAACAATGGCCTCCTCTAGCAAAAGACAAAAGGTTTTGGTGAGGAAACCAAATAGGAATGCACCAGACAACTTTCTTTCCAAGGCAAATGAGGAATCTTTTCCTCGTTTTGCATCTGCAAAAATCACTCCGTCTCGCATTCTTATCCAAACAGAGTTGAAATTTCGGGTATTGCACCTCTTCGCCTCAACCCAATTTCAGTTCATTCTTTCTCTCGTCCACTTCTACAATAAACAAACCTACCACTACTTTCTAGCCAACATGAGTTTCAATTCTGATCACTCTATTATTAGTTCTTTTGTTTTTAAACAAAAAGTTGAGATCACCAAGCACGACCTTGGTGCATTTTTAAACTTAAGGACTGAAGGATATAGAGCCCACACCCTAATGTCAGAAACCTCCTTCAAATGGTTTGAAATCAATAGGGTGATTAGAGAGATAGGCATAACCTATCATGTTGCTAGAGTCTCCGGTATGACCCAAGATGCCTGAATCATCCAGCATATCCTTAGATCCTCAATTATTCCTAAAGCTGGTGATAGGATTAACATTACTCCTCTCCTTTCTGTTCTAACCTTTTAAATCATGCAAAGACATCCTATTGACGAAGCCCAACTCATCATAGATCATATCTATGGACTTTCAGAAATAGGACATGCTGATCAGAAGAGGAAGAAGAACATTTCATTAGGGCACTTAATTACTTATATTATGGAAAAGAAGTACAATATAGTGCATCCTGATGAAGAATATGAAGAGCCAGTTTACTATAACGATGCATCATTCAGATTGCTCTTCAAGGAGGAAAAAGAAAAAGAAAAAGCACATGCCAGTGCTTCAGAAGAAGAAGAAGAAGAAGGAGTGCAAGCTTCTGCTTCTCAATCAGATTACCAGAATCTGATTGAGAGATTTGATAGACTAGAGACTCACATTGATCAAAGATTTGATCAATTTGATGCTCAACTTACGCAGCAGCAACAAGACATTGGTAACATCAAAGATGAAGTTCATGAAATTAATACCAATGTCATGTTGATGGCCTCCTACTTCAATCTCTTTGGCGGTATTCCTCCTCCTCCTCCAGAACAGTAGAATTTTTTTATGTGTGTCTGTTGTATTTTGTTTTGTTTTTGTTTGTTTTGTTTTTATCTTATCTGTGTTATTGTGATTATTTTTATGTTTTTTTTAAGTTCAATGTATTTTTTTTTGGTGTAATCCGTTCCTTTATTTTTAATGAAAGTTTGTTTCTATTAGATTTGTTTAGAAATGTGGTTAATGTTTGTGAATTTCATTAGTATTATTTAATCTACATAGTGCTTAAATTCGATTGTAATTTGAGATTATCTATATTAGAAAATCTAGACTTTCTAAATTTATAATTTGTTTATAACTTGTTGTAATTAGAACTTTTAAATTCATGTCTATTCATTTAGACTACATAAAAGTTAAATATTATTATTGCAATTTTGATGTTTTCTTATTTTGTATTTCTATGCTCAAATGATATTTATGCACCTAGAAATATTTGAAATTTTAGATTATAGATTTTGGAAAGAATTGGTCAAATTACTCTTGAAAATTGTACAAATGTACAAAAATCAAAAGGAATTCGCAAAAATTTGCAAAGTGAAAAAGAGGCACAAAATAAGCCCAACAAAATAAAAATACACAAAAATGTGCTCCAAAACTTCGAAAAGATGCGCAAAGCGCCACATGAGGTAGTTCTCTTCTTTCCAAATTCATTCAATCTCTTAATTCAAATTGATCTTATGTTCATTTATATTATATTAAACTTTGAAATATAGAATTTTTTTTTCCATATCTCTTGTAATGATCTTCAGTAGTCAAATGTCTAAATTGAATCATATCTTTGATAAATTCTTCTTACTTACAATGTTATATCATATCTTAAATTTTATGAATTTCTATGATTCACCTAATATCTTTAGTTTAAAATTGCATACCCTATGTCAAATCACAATTTAGATTAAATTTTAAAAATGAATTTCATATTATTATTTACATTTCTTGTTTTTTTTTCTTTTCTTCTTCACTTTTTGTTGCTGTCAAAAAGGGGGAGAAATTATTATGTGTTTGTGTTTTTGTGGTTTGTGTTTTCTATTTTTAATTGTTCTGTTTGTAAGTTTTTTATTTGTTTGTGTTAAAAATTTTTGAAAAATAAAAATATTGTTCTTTAATGCCTCCTTATTTTAATGTACTCATAAATTCAGGGGGAGTTTAGGAGATAAGAGATTTGTTTTAACTTGAAACCTTACAAATAATAATTGTTTTGCCATCATCTAAAAGGGGGAGATTGTTTGAATAGTTGCTATTTGAATGATTTATATTTGTGCAACTTATGTAGTTTTGATGATTCCAAACATTATTGTTCAGATGTATAGTTATCTCCTAACAATTTTAGAAGATTTGCATTTTCTCTTGTGTGTACTAACATTTCAGGAAAATCAGACTCCAGACTACGAAAACTTCAAATCAAATTCAACATGAGATATTTTGTTTATTTGAAGTTTGCCTTTTCTTTGAATTAATTTTGAAAGGGAGTGATTGTAATTGAGTGAATAAAATCTCACACACACAAATAAGGAGATCTTGAAATTCTATACTGATCGTACAGGACGATATTTATCGTACTGGACGATCTGTCAGTTATCTTCGATAGAGCACTTGGAACGAATAGGAACTTGCTTGAAAAAATGTTTTCTAAGTCCTATTCGTCCAGGATGAATTTTATTATCGTCCCGGACGATGGGTTCTCTGTAAAATTTTCGTCCAGACAAAATTTATCATCGTACGAGGCGACCAGTCCTCTGGAAAATTTTCGTCCCGACGAAAATAAATATCGTACAGGACGATCACCTCTCTGGAAAATTTTCGTCCAGACGAAAACAAATTATCGTCCGCGGCGATGGGTGCTCTGGAAAATTTTCGTCCAGACGAAATAAATAATCGTCCAGGACGATCGGCTCTCTGGAAAATTTTCGTCCAGACGAACATATTTTCGTCCAAACGATGAACCAACTTAGAACAGTTTTCAGCAGTTTCTAGAACCGACCTGGTAATAACCGTTCGTACTGGACGAACCTAGTTCGTACAGGACGATCAGCTGTACGAAGTCATTTCGTACACATATACAAATTGGGTCGTTTCAGATCGTTTAAGTAAAATCGTCCAGGACGATCCATGATCGTACAGGACGATCCACTGCGTACAGAATTGGAAATTTGCGGTTTTTGGGCGGTTTTTCTTGTCTTTTCTATAAAAGGTCCAAATTAGACTGCCACCCAATCTTTTTGTCATTTGATCTTCGTTCCTCTTGAGAGAATAGCCAAGGAGAGAGTGGAAGAGAGCATTTAAAGGAGGATTCCTACCACTGGAGCGAGAAGGCTTCACTTGGGTTGCTAAGGTAAGAGTCTCTACTTGTGAAATTGGATTTCTTCACTCTTTTCTTTCTTCCTTCTAGATTCTTGTGAGAAGATCATTCAAGGAGATCCGGTTCTCTGCCGACACTTGGAGAGTGTAAAAGGACGAGGGTTCTCTGCCCACACTAGGAGAGTGTAAAAGGACGAAGGTACTCTGCCTACACGTGGAGAGTGTGAACAGCCGTACGGTTCTCTGCCCACACTAGGAGAGTGTAAAAGGACGACGGTTCTCTGCCAGCACTGTGGATTGTGTAAAAGGACGACGGTTCTCTGCCGCACCGGGTAGTGGTGAAAAGAGTGTTTTGTACAGGCTTCACCGCCTTGCTGTGGGTGCTAAAGGAGAGTCACTTTGTGGTATTCGTGCAATACTCAGAGGGTTCCTCTGAGGAGTGGATGTAGGTCTGGTTATAAACCGAACCACTATAAATCTGGTGTTATTTACTTTATTGCTTTTACATTTCCGCACTTTAAATTTCAGTTTTAACAACTCTGTGGTTGAAAAACATTTTTCTACAAACTTTAAAAGAAAATTTTATTTCGGTTCAACTTTATTATTAAGAGGGTTTAAAATTTTTAAAACTACCAATTCACCCCCCTCTTGGTAGCCGTGGGACATTTACTTAGGCTTAACAACCTAATTACTGGACTCAACAAAACTAGCATCCTATCATCTTTGGAAAAACATCTAGAAATCATATCCATATCCTCAATATCAGTAAAAGCATTATTATGATAATAAAAATTATAATTAAATTCACTATCATTGTGTAAACCCACCTACCTTACCTCCTGAGGCACTTTACCCTCCTTAAGGATATATCCATCCTCCACGCTTTCTTTATTACTCATGTCAATGCAATCATTTCCTTCCATCATAACAGGTTGTCCATCCTCCTGATCATTAACAATAAATGGATAATTCATAAAAATAGAACCATTATTATTGAGCAACATAAAATCCACATCAGGCATGTTTTTGTTAAGAATATATGGGCCAATAAGAGGTGGAATAACACTAATATTTTTAGAAGTGATAGCAAACATTTTCTCATCCACATTTTCTATTCCTAAAGGTAAGAAAGAACTAGAATTTATATTGTGTCCTTGTGAATAGGTTCTTCAACATTGGAGGATGGTGGTTCAATGTGAGGGATGGAAATGGTTATAAGATCCTCAATTCCAAGCAGTTTAATATCATTGCCTTCACTCAGTCTACAATTAGAACCCTTATTATCATGAGGAACTGTAATAATTACATTCCCATGGGAATGCTTGGGGGAATCCTTTTCCTCTCGAAGATAAGGATGTAACCTGTAACATTCATTTAAAGCATGACCATGCTTTTTACAATGAGAACAAAAAATTGGTAAATTTTCACTCTCCACTTTTTGAAAATAACCATTCAACTCTAAACCAATCCAAATCTCATTAGGATGTTTCTTAGATATGTCCAACTCGACTAAAACACTTACCAATTATAGCAGTGGCTTCATCCATTTGCAAAGGTCTACCAAAGATCGAAGCCAACCAAAAAAGAATATGAGAATTAAAGAAATGAAGTCTTAGATTTGGAAAGGAAATCCTCACTGGAGCAGTAGAATATTCCTTATGAACATTAAAATTAGCATTCCATTTGAGCAACATCATCTAACACACTCGAATATAGTAGGATCTCAGCAAGAAAACCCAGCTTTAATCAAGTTCGTTGGAGAGTTGAATCACAATATGCCTCTGATCCAACAAATCGATGTGAAAGGAATCTGTGAGTTTGAGATTAACAAAAAAATTTCAAATAACATCCAGATTAGGTTACCGGAGAAGGAAATTGCCAACCAAAGTTAAAGTAAAGGGGGCAACTAGTTGAGAAACCATCATCAAACATCAAATCTAGATAACCTTTAAAAGACATTTGCACAAATGGCAGTTTAGCACTCGATGATGAAGATCCAGCCAAGACTTCCTTAAAAGACCATGAATGACCCTTTGGAAAATAAATAAATGACAGTATGGATGGCAACAGAGTCATCATCTCCCAAAATAAGAAAACCTGAAAAAAACTTTAAAACAAAGCTAAAAATAGTCAAAGAAAAATCCAAAGAAATAAAATAAGAAATAAAAAGAAAGAGAATGATGCCAACACAAGGGAGAAAGGAAGACATAAGCAAAAATCCTAGGTCATCACCAAATTGCTGGAGAGCACAAGCAGAGGATTGAGTTAGTGAGGATTAGGGTTTGAGATTTTAGGGGGGCTATTTGTTGCGGATCTATGGCTTATGATTTTGATGATAGCAAATATTCTTTTTCTCTATGACTGCTTTTTGCTAACAGTTTAGGTTCACACGATCGGACTGCAATTTGGAATCAGCTCAAGATTGGGTAGACTAGGTCTGAGTCAGTTTGTATACTTTTTCCTTTCTTGTGTCTATTGTATATGTTGTGGATCCTGATGCTTTGTAACGTATAAGAGTTTCTGACTATTCCCTAGAGTTTACTATTTTTGATAACATCGTCCTGGACGATATTTATATCGGCCGGGACGATCTGTTCAAAAGCAGAAACCCTAATTAGGGCATCCTTATTAAAGCAGTCATCATTATGCAAAACATATTGGCCTTGACGATTTTGTATCGGCTAGGATGATAGGCTCAATTCAGAAAGAATCTGCCGCCATATCTACTTAGGAAATTCTTATTTTTGGATATCGGCCTGGACTATAAAATATCGGCCAGGACGATCCAGGACAATATTTTCAAAATTTCTCTGGCAATTTTGGAAAGCAATTTATGGTGATTTCATCTGGGCCGATCGGAAGATCGTCCGGGATGATTAGACATCGTACAGCTTCATTTCAGGAAAATTTAATTTCCTCATATTTGAACTAATCAGCCAGGATGATATTAATGTCGGCAACTTGCATTAATGAGCTCGTTTTTAGCTCTTCTATTTAAGCTATGATAAGGCACTTTATAAGTGTCTTTGGCAGCCATTGTAGCTTTGTTATTATGGGGGAAACTTAAAGAGAGAGCTTGAAAAGGAGAGAGGAAAGGGTGGAGTTTGAGAGGGAGAAGATCCTGTGAGGGGGGAACTCAAGGGAGTGTGGAGGGGATTCCACACGGTTGCTCCGGAGAACTTGCACCTTAGTACCATCAGATTCAAGGCTTGTCTCAAGGTAACTTCACCAAAGAAGAAGATCTCTTTGGTGTCAAAAGACCCAGCGACTCCGCCGCACCGGGGAAGGTGGAAGTGATTTTGTAAGGGCTTCCCCACCTAGCTGTGGGGGCTAAAGGAGAGACACTTGTTTAGTGCAATATTTGGAGGGTGCCTCCAAAGAGTGGACGTAGGTCAATGTTTGACCAAACCACTATAAATCCTGTGTGTTCTTTTCTTATTATTGCTTCCGCATTATTTTCTTCCGCACTTTGATTTCTGTGGTGATTTTGGTTTGAGTTTTATCTTTGGTTTTAAAGTTATCCAATTTACCTCTCTCTTTGTTAACCTTGGGCCAGTTCTATAGGGCTTAACATCCTTAATGAACTTTATAGTGCCATCAGAGCACTTTCAAGTGGTATCAGAGCCATTTTCAAAAAATAAGTTTTTAAAAGCTTTTGAATTTTGATCCATGACTAATTGTAATATTGCGGAAGGTTATTCAATCACCAGAACTCCTTTATTTGAAAATATGTCATTTGATTTTTGAAAAACTCGCATGTCTATTTTCTTGCAATCGATTGATTTTCACATGTGCCATATGATTTTAACTGGTTATTCATCACCGTCATGTATTGTTAATAGAGTTAAAACTGATATTCCTTTTAATCAATGGAATAGGGAAGAACAAGTAAATGCTCAATTGAATGCAAAGTCTTTAAACTGCTTTTTTTGTGCTTTAAATTCTGAAGATTTTATGTTAGTATCCACGTGCACTACTAGTAAGGAAGTTTGGGATAAACTATACACCATATAAGAAGGCACTAGTAAAATCAAACAATCCAAGTTAAATTTGTTAATGCATGATTTTGAACTGTTTTCCATGAAACCTTATGAGACGAGCTTAGACATGTACACTAGGTTCATTCAAATTGTAACATCATTGCATGCCTTAGGAAAAGAGTTTTCAAATTTTGAAAAAGTCAATAAAATTCTTCGTTGTTTACTTAAAAAATTTGATGCCAAAGTTGTTACTATTTGTGAATCAAAAGATTTAAATGATTATTCTTTTGATAATTTGATTGGCTCACTCATTGCCTACGAGCAAGGTTTGGGTCAAAGACTTTTGGATGCAGGTGAAACGATTGTTCTAAAAATTGAAGATAGGAAAAAAGATTGCTTAGTTGGTGACGAATACAATGACTTGTCAAGCAAATCATAAAGCTCACC
This sequence comes from Dendrobium huoshanense, assembly GCA_016618105.1. Classification (NCBI taxonomy): domain Eukaryota; kingdom Viridiplantae; phylum Streptophyta; class Magnoliopsida; order Asparagales; family Orchidaceae; genus Dendrobium; species Dendrobium huoshanense. The sequence continues at coordinate 34,321,872 of CM028347.1, forward strand.
AAAGCATAAGTAAAGTGGAAAAAAGGTAAACGTGGTAAGGATGTCCATATTTCTTCTAACGTTATTTTCTTTCGATGCAGGAAGCTTGGACATATGAAAAATCAGTGCCCTAATTTAAGATTTCTTCCTACGAAAGAAAAGGGCAAGGCGAAGAAAAATTTAAACTGGGAAACAATGAAAGGCAAAAAAATTTCATGGGCAGATATGGTTTCTGAAGCATCGGACCAGGAGAGAGATAATGGTTAAAAGCCTTTCCTATTTTTGTGTTGTGTTTTTATTTTTATGTTTTTTATTTTTATTCTATGTTTTTGTTTTATTTATTCTTTGAAATTTTTGTTTTCGTGAAAGTTTTTCTCTGATCAACACACACATTCACTTTTTAAAAAATGAAAAATCTACTTCCTATTTTTTCTTGAAATCTTTGCTAAGTTGTGTTTGACTTCTCTAAAATAGTTAGAGGAACAGAACTCATGATTTTGTTTCTCTTTCTCTCTTCTTAAAGAGGTTATTTTACTTTTGATTCAAAATCTTCATCATATTTTAAATTGGATTTTGAAACTGATTTTTTTTTATCTCCCTATATTTTTTCTATCGCATAGGAATCTTTTGCAAGATTGTTGAATCCACCATAAAATTTTCTTAATCAAGATGTTCGTGTTGTCAATAATTTTGGTTTACTTTAGTTTTGAAAATATAAGAAAGAAAGCATATTTTTTAAAAATAATTTAAAAAAAAGTGGCTAATGATGCCAAACCAAAAGATGTGCAATGACGCCAAATTAAAAAAAAATTACACAAAGTGTATTAAAATCAAAAGATGCCCAAAGAGCCATTCATGTGATAAAGGGCATAAAATGAGCCCACAAAACAAATATGATTATTTTTTCTTATACTTCTAAAAACTTAAGAAAATCATTGATATGTTCGAAACTTGTGCTTGAAAATCTTGGTTCCTGATTCAGCAATTCGTGCATTAATCTTCTATTAGATATGTTTTATGAAAGGAGTTTTGAAAAATTAATATTTCTTTTTCGTATTTATTCCTTGATTTGAATATTGGATTAAAAAGTTTTTGAGCCTTTAAAAAACTTGATTTGGGATTATCAAACTCTGAATTTCTAACCTTTTCTGGGCTATGCGTTGTCAATAAAATTTTACTAAGTTTTTGATTAAAACCAAGATCTAACTTTCTCATTTTAAGAATATTTGTTTTTCACTATCACTAGATCTGGGAATGTTTTTGTCTTATGGTCATTTTGTTTTTGTTTGTGCCTCATCTCTTTTTGATAATGTCAATGGGGGAGAACGTATGGTTGAATTTTTGTACTGTTATCGTGTTTGTATCTTATTTTCAAAAAATTAAAAACAACAAAAATATTTTTATCTCCCCTTTTTTTATATGGGTTTATTCTAGTGAGGGGGAGATTAGGAGAAATTACTTTTTTTGAAAATTCAAATTGTAATGTTTGCCATCATCAAAAAGGGGGAGATTATTGCGGATCTATGGCTTATGATTTTGATGATAGCAAACATTATTTTTCTCTATGAAAGCTTTCTACTAACATTTCAGGTTCACACGATCGGGCAGTAATTTGGAATCAGCTCAAGATTGGGTTGACTAGGTCTGAGTTAGTTTGTACACTTTTTCATTTCTTGAGTCTATTGTATTTGTTGTGGCTCCTGATCCTTTATAACGTATAAGAGTTTCTGACTGTTCCGTAGAGTTTACTGTTTTTGATAACATCGTCCTGGACGATATTTATATCAGCCGGGACGATCTGTTCAAAAGCAGAACCCTAATTAGGGCATCCTCATTAAAGCAGCCGTCATTATACAAAACACATTGTCCTGGATGATTTTGTATCTGCCAGGATGATAGGCTCAATTCAGAAAGAATCTACCGCCATATCTACTTAGGAAATTCTTATTTTTGGATATCAGCCTGGTGGATCAGCCTGGAATATAAAATATCGGCCAGGACGATCCAGGACAATTTTTCTAAAATTTCTCAGGCAATTTTGGAGAGTAATTAATTATGATTTTGTCCGGGCTGATCGCAAGATTGTCCAAGATGATTAGACATCGTCCAGCTTCATTTCAGGGCGATATTTAGGATGATTTTCCTCATATTTAAACTAATCGGCCAGGACGATATGTATATCGTCCTGGACGATAATGTCGGCAACTTGCATTAATGAGCTCATTTTTAGCTCTTCTATTTAAGCTATGACAAGACACTTTGTAAGTGTCTTTGGCAGCCATTGTAGCTTCGTTCTTGTGGGGGAAACTTGAGGAGAGAGCTTGAAAGGGAGAGAGAAAAGGGTGGAGTTTGAGAGGGAGAAGATCCTGTGAGGTGGGGAACTCAAGGGAGTGTGAAGGGGATTCCACACGGTTGCTTCGGCCAACTCGCATCTTAGTACCATCAGATTCATGGCTTATCTCGAGGTAAGTTCACCAAAGAAGAAGATCTCTTTGGTGTCAAAGGACCCGACGACTCTGCCGCACCGGGGAAGGTGGAAGTGATTTTGTAAGGGCTTCTCCACCTAGCTGTGGGGGCTAAAGAAGAGACACTTGTTTAGTGCAATACTTGGAGGGTGCCTCCAAGGAGTGGACGTTGGTTAAGATTTGACTGAACCACTATAAATCTAGTGTGTTCTTTTCTTATTATTGCTTCCGCGTTATTTTCTTCTGCACTATGATTTCTGTGGTGATTTTGGTTTGAGATTTATCTTTGATTTTAAAGTTATTCAATTCACCTCTCTCTTTGTTAGCCTTGGGCCAGTTCTGTAGGGCTTAACATCCCTAACAAACTTTCTAGTGCCATCAGAGCACTTTCACTATTGAGTATATATAGAATTATAAAATAATTTAGGGTTTTATCAATCCCTAATAATTATTAGGTTTTTTTTGATATAAAAATTTTGAAAACCCTACCTAATATATGGAAGTATATATGTCAAATTAAGTAATATAGTGATAGAGTTTAGTATCGATCCTATGAGGAAGGTATCCTCACTTGCAGACACTAATACTGTATACTAAAATTACAATAATTATTCTACTCAATAAAAATAGATGTTGTGTAAATTCAATAACTTAAATAAAATTAGATAAAGGTAATGTATACACTATATGGACATAAAGTTTTTGATTGATGAACATAAATAATATATATTCCTTATGAAGCTATTTTAATTTTGTTTTTATTCGAAGCATAAGTGTTCCTTGATCTCTATCGAGCTTGTAGGAACAAAGGATATCCACTAACTTTGCAGATATAGCAGCTCCTTAAGAATTTAGTACATTTCATATCCTATGCCTAGGTATGACACATAATAAATCAATATTCCTTGTTATGCTTCCTTTCCTCCGTTGAGGCCGCACATTACAGCTAATGTTAACTATACATATGACCACTATGTGCATTAAATTATGATTTGGTAATATTGAAAACATATTTTTAGTTATTTATGAAATAAGATAATTCATTATTGCGACATATGATACCTACGTCATCAAACCAAAACTAGAGAATTGAGTCAGACATGGAGTTTAATTGAAGCAATAATATTTTTTATTTATATCATGATGGAAAGAAACAATTAGAGATTTATCTAACCAAAATCAATCAATGAATATCTTCTATACTCTTTTTTATTTTACTTATAGAATTGCTTCCATAATCATAAGTAAAAAACCCTAATGACAATATAAAGTACTTACCTAAATTCTCTTAGTTGTCAGCATAAGGGAGTTTTAGAGAAGCACTCTGAATTGAACTAAAATTATCTAATGTGACTAAAGTCCCTTATAAACATTTCATAAAAACTATTTATATGAAAATACTAAGTAAGCATCTAAGGATCGATGCTGCTACGCCCAACAAATGAACTAACGCCACTATGCTACTTTTATTTTTCTACCATAATAATTGCTAACTTAGATATGTTACTTATTGAATAATTGAGTCACATTGATAATAAGTCATATTCATGGTAGGTTACAACTGCTACGCTACTATTGACTTTCGAACATTGTGGCGCTGGAAGAGTAATTTGAGTGTCGAGGAGTTATAGAGTATGACACTATGGCGCTTAATGATATATAACACTGCACTGTAAAGTTGAATTTTTAACACTATGGCACTATCCACTAGAGAAGTTAGCATTACAATGTCGATAATCTAGCACTCTGGCATTATCTTTAATGGCATTGCGGTGCTGTTTGTTCTCTTACTGCGATGCTATATGACTCCTAGAATTTTATGCCTTTTTGTAATTTTCCAACATAATATGATTAAAATAACATATTTAAAGTAAAAATATAACACATAAAATAACACAATATTTACTCTTATCAAATGTTTAGCGTGAAAATGATACGTAATCTCAATTACTTATAACTCTACTTCCCCTTATACTTCCCAAATATAACCTCCGCTAGGTGAAAGTGGCCAACTAGGTTTCCCTTATAACTTCACTTTCACTTATAAATCCCTTAAACCTCCCACACAAGCATGAAGTAGAAGAAGCCATAAATAACCTCCAACATCCACATGACATAGATGGGACAAAATAGGAATTAAAATAGATCAAGAAGTTAGGTTTGTATGATAGAACTTGTATTGCACTTAATCAATCTTCATACTAAATAATCTATGATATTAAAATGAATGTATATGTAGAGATAAAAAAGAATTAATAGGCAGCATGGCATTGTAAATGAATTTAATACATGTGTATCACACATAAGAATCATGCATGTATTATTTCATGGCTTTTAATGAGTTACAACAATGCCAAAATTATCAATTTTAACTAAAAAATTAAAATATTTTTATGGATTAAAAAATTATTAAATATTTATTTCTAATAGCTAACATGAAAATAATTAAGTATTATAAAGTATACCTAAAATTACATCTTAAAAGATTCATAATACCTATTACAAATACATTTTACTTCATTAATCTTAATTGAAAGTTCGATTTAGGGTTCTTAAGACACTTGAACTATAACAACACACTAAGTGGGAAGTGAATTGGTGTTATATAAAATTTTCCTTCAAAAATTATTTTAAAAAGAGCTTAAACGAATTCACAATTTAATTAAAATTTAGATCATTTGATGTGGAAGATAATTTAATAGGAAAAATCAAATGCTAATTTTTTCTTTTTTGATTTTATGGAAAAACAATTTTTAAATTATTTTTCTTATTAGTTTTTAGATTTTTATTAATTTAAAAAGTAAAAATGAATAAATTAACCTTTTATATGAAAAAAAGAATGAGAACACTAGAAATTTATAGTGCTTCAATCAACATTAACCAATTTCCATTCCCGAGAGTCCTCTGCTCTAGGAATTACACAACTTTTTAGTGTGTCTCCTTTACCCCCCACTACAAGGTGGAGAAACCGTTACAAAAATCTTTTTTACTTACCTGGTGTGATGAAGTAGTCAAATCCCTTTCACCAACGGTTGGCGGAGTAGCCAAATCACTTTCACCAATAATGCGGTGGAAAAGGTGGTGGCCCTTTGACTCTAAGAGGCTCTTCCCAAATTTTTCTAAAGCAAAGCTTCGACTGATGGAGGAAGAAGTTGGATGTTGGCTAAAGCAATCATATATAAACTCTCTCTCTCTCTCTCTCTCTCTCTCTCTCTCTCTCTCTCTCTCTCTCTCTCTCTCTCTCCCTCTCTCTCTCTCTCTCACACACACACACATACACACACACACACATGATCCCAAAAGGCCATTCTCCCTCTCTATCACACATCTTTCTCTCCCAAGCCCAAAGATCTCTTTTCAAACTATCTCTCATAGAAGGCTCAAGCCACTTGATTTCCAATGAATTCATTAATTTAAATTAGAGTTATTTAAATGCCAGGCTTCAAGAAAACCCCTAAATTTTAATTTAGCCATCATTATTTGTATAGTACAAGCTAAAGATTATATAGTACATTTAGTTAAATACTCCCTTTAGTACTATACATTGAATATTTCTATTGTAACTTAGGAATTATGTTTATGATTTTTGATGATAACAAAATATTATGTTGCTCATTCTATTATTTCTCCCAGCATATATTAGATATGTTAATGTGTTTTCATGTGTACTAACATTTCAAAAACTCTAAATTGCTGATGACTTCAAAACAAGTTAGAATAAGATTTCATGTAATAGAGTCTGTACATCTCTATTTTTTTATTTTTTATTTTATGAGTTTGAGTAAGTGTTTTTGTGATTGGGTAACCATACACACACAGTTGGTAGAATTAAAACTTATATTAAAAAAACTAATCATATTATATGATATCTAATCGCATTGTATGATTTAACTTTATTTTCCCTCCAAATACAGTTAATCAAAATAGGGCTTAGGTTTTTTAAGTAGTCGTATAGAATGATGTAAGGTCATGCAGATGACTGATAGAGTACTAAATTCCATTCATACCACATTGTACTAGAGAAACTTGTTCATTTGTTAACAAATCATATTGTACGATGTAAGATCATACATACGATTTATAGAGTATGAAATTCCATTAGTATCAGATCATAACAAATGAACATGTTAATTTTTGAATAGTTCATACAATACAATGTCAAGTCATATAAATGACTAAAAGAGTATAAAATTTCATTCGTACCGGATCGTACCAAATGAACTTATTTACTTTTGAACATTTTGTACAATATGATGTCAGGTCGTACAGAAGACTAACAGTGTATGAAACTATGTTAATCCTAATTCATACCAAATATAGCCCTAATTTTTAACTATTCATACCATATGATCTATAATCATACTACACAATTGGAAGATGTTTTACTTGAATTTTTAAGTTTTTGGATAGTTTTTCATGTCTTGACTATATAAAGAGTCCTAGAAATTGACTTAAGTACATTTGATGTGAATTTCTCTTGAGAGTGGACATTGAGTGTGAGTGTTTTGGAGAGATTGTGAAACTGAAGTGTGATAGATCAAGTGAGGGGGAGTTGTGAGTGATTTACATGGTTTCCCAAAGCAAGGATCTCTTTGTCTTCTTCAATTTTTTTCCCATCTCCTCTAGAAGCTCTTGAGAGAAGATTATTAACAATGTGTCAAGGTTCTCTGGCTTCACCATGAGGGTGAAAAAGGACATCGGCACTCTACCTTCACCAGGAGGGTGAAAGAGATGGTCGGTACTATACCTTAACTAGGAGGGTGAAAAAGGATATGTAGGTACTCTGCCTTCAACAATTGGGTGAAAAAGGACATATTGGTATGCTATCATCACTTGGAACGTGTAAAAGGAGAAGCCAGAGAAGTAGAATACCTGGAGAAAGAGCCACCAGGAAGTGGATGTAGGTCTTTCTATATTTAATTTTCTTGCTTTTTTTTCATACATTTTAACTATTTTTATGTTTAAAAATCCCATAATAATTACTTCTATAAATAACTACAAATTTGAGAATTAGTGAATTAATTTTCTAAAAATTAAAAAAAAGGTTCTAAAAAATACAAGAGAATTTTTAAATAATAAATTCATCCCCTCTCTTGGTTAGCCTTTGGGATAGTTCTAAAAGGTCTAACAACCTACTCAAACTATCAAGTGGTATTAGAGCTAAATTTAAAAGTTAAAGTTTAGACTACTTTTAAAAAATGATCAGGGCAAATTTTGGAAACTAAAATACTCCTAAAGGATACTCGATCAATAGATCCCCTTCATTTGATAACATTCTATTTAATTTTTGGAAAACTTTCATGTCTACTTTTCTGCAGTCACTTGACTATTGCATGTGGATATTAGTGAAGGTTTACAAAACCTACTAGACTTTTTGATGGCATTAGAACTGAAACACCATCTACTAATTAGATATTAAAAGAAAAAGAATTAGCATTATTAAATACAAAAAAATTTGAATAATTTTTTCTGTGCTTTGAAATTAGAGAACTATAAGTGTGTTTCTACCTTCAAAATTGGGAAAGAATTTCTAGATAGACTTTGCATAACTTATGAAGGGACAAATGAGGTGAAATAATTTAGGTTGAATATTTTATTACATGACCATTAACTATTTCACATGAAACTAAATGAGTGAAATTTTAATATGTATACAGGGTTTACACATATTATTAGCTCATTGCATGCTTTAGGTAAAGAACTCACAAATTCTAAAAAAGTTAATAGAATTTTATATTATTTACCTATTAACTATAATGCAAAGATAACTACCATAACTGAGTCTATGGATATGAATGTATATTCAATTGATAATATGCTTGGATCACTGATTGCTTATAAGCAAGGAGTGAATTAAAGACAGAATGATACAGGTGACAAGTAGAAAGAAAATAATATAACTTTGAAAGTTGATGGTTTAGAGAGTAATAAATCAATGTCTGAGGATAAACAAGATATTGAACTTATGACTACATAATTCAAAAGTTTCCTTAAGAGAAAGCAACAAAGATGTCAGCACTAGAATAAAGATAAGTTCATTATGAATACAAAAATTTCTAATGAAGTCATTTCTTATGAATGCAGAAAGCCTGTAAATATAAATACTAAATGCTAAAATATCAAAGTTAATCCTAACAAGAATAAAGTTGAGGAGAAACCAAATATCAAAAAGGGCAAGAGAAGGATGCAAATAGCTTTTTGGCCTGACTTAGCTTCAGATTCTTTAGAAATAGAGGTAGAAGAGGAGGTTTCAAATTTATGCTTAATGGTAGATATATTTGATCATTTAGATCAAGAGGAGGTATATGACCAATCTTATGATGAATTATTTGAAGTTTCTCAAAAAGTTCACAATGTATATAGGAAACTCTAAAAATTGCATGCTAATTTAAATACTGAATATTTGAATCTACAAATATAAAATAAAATTTGAGAAATAATCATGCTAACATAGACAATAATCAAATGGATTTTCTAAATTAATTTGATGATTTGAATAAGAAGCATAATTTATTAAAAACATCTTATAATGAACTTGAAAATGATTTTAAGGTTTTTTTTGTTGAATCAGATCAAAGAGAATTTGAATTGAAAATTAAAAATTTAAATTTGGAAACTATAAAATCATATCTATAAGAAAAGTTGAAAGCTTTTGAGAAAAGTGAGATACCACCATAATTGAACAATTTTGAAATTCTAATCAAAAGCTTACAAGTTCAAAACCTAGGAAAAGATATTATAACTCATATAAATTTCTAAACCATTTTCCTGGTTTTAATTATTTTTTATGCAAAATGATGGGGCATATTTCTCACATTTGCACAATTCATAATAGAATACATTTAGTGCGGAGAAATAAAGTGCATAAATCATAACATATCAAACATGCATATGGATTATCATTGTCAAGAGGTGAACCCAAATTTATTTGGGTTCCCAAGTGTAACATTTGATAATTTTATAGAATCAGTATCATAAAAACCCTTGTGAGAGCATTTGGTGCCTAAATAGTAGATGTTCAAAATATATGATTGGAGATGCAAATCAATTTATATTATTGGAGGCCAGGATTTGAGGCAATGTAACACTTGAAGATAACACCACTAGAAGAGTGGTAGGATCAGGTATGATTGGTAATACAAAGAATTATCTAATTGAAAATGTCTTATTGGGGAAGGCTTGAAACAAAATTTGCTATGTATTATTCAGGTTTGCGATAAGGGTTTTAACACAAATGTTTTGCCAACAAGCTATATAATAAGCCAAAATGGAGTTGATGTATTGCATGGTGATAGAGTAAAAAATGTTTACATGCTTAATTTAAGTGGTGTTAAATCTTTTAATACAATTTGTTTAAAAACCATTGTTGATGAAACTTGGTTATGGCATAGAAGAATTTATCATGCAAGCATAAAAAATCTTAAGAAGATTACTCAGAAAAAATTGGTAAGAGGCATACCCAAATTAGAATTTACTAAGGATCATCCTTGTGATGCATGTCAATTAGGAAAATAAGTCAAATCCTCCATTCATTCAATCAAAGATCTTAGTACTAGCAAATCTTAAGTCCATCACATGGACCTATTTAGACCTATTAGTACGATAAGTCTAGGAGGAAAATGTTTTTGGTATATAATTATTGATAATTTTTCAAGATTCACTTGGATTAGATTCTTATCACATAAAAGTGAATTATTTGATGAGTTTAAATTTTTTTCTACATGAATTTAGAGGAAGCTAGGTTGTGAAATTCTTATAATTTATAGTGATTACTGTGGAAAATTTGAAAATGAAAAATTTGAAGTCTTTTATAAAAATAAAGGAATAGATCATAACATTTTATCATCTAGGAGCCCTCAACAGAATGGAGTTGTTAAAAGAAAGAATAGAATCTTGATAGATGTTTCTTGGGCCATGTTGGCTGAATACTCACTTCTTAAATATTTATGGGTGAAAGTAGTTAATAAGCTTATTATGTTTTGAATAGGGTGAACATTAGATCTAAATTTAATAAGGCATCCTATGAGCTTCTTAAAGGTAGGAAACCCAACCTGCCACATCTACATGTCTTTGGATGTAAATTGTTCATTCATAATAATGGCAAAACTCTTTTAGGAAAATTTTATCCTAAATATGATAAGGGAATTTTTCTAGGATGTTCGAGTGTGGAAAATCTCATAGAGTTTTAAAAAAAATGACATTAGTAGTAGAGGAGACAAAACATATAGTGTTTTGATGAATCTGATGTTTCTGAAGAATCTAGGTTGGAGGAAGAGAATGTTGAAAAGATCACCTAACGAAAAAAAAAATTAAATCTTAAACAGAAGGTTGGAATAGAAAATATAATGCCTAGAGAATGAAAATATTCTAAAAGTCATCCTAAAGAAATTATTTTAGGAGACCCAAGTGAAGGGGTTAGAACTAGTCAGCATTTATTTCAATGATTGAACCCACTAATATAAATCAAACACTTTCTAATCAATCTTTGTTTCTAGACATAAAGGAAGAGTTGAATCAATTTATTAGAAAAGATGTTTGGGAATTGATAGAAAGTCCTAAAAATTAAAGTGTTATTGGAACTAAATGGGTTTTCAAAAATAAGCTGAATAATTCAAGTGTAGTGGTTTAAAATAAAGCAAGATTAGTGGCTAAGGGGTATAACCAAATACAAGGAATTACTTTTGAGGAAACTTTTTTCCCCCTTTAGCTATACTTGAAGCAATTAGAGTTCTTCTAGCCTTTCCTTATTTTAAGGGATTTAAACTAGTTTAAATGGATGTTAAGACTGCCTTTCTTAATAGGGTGATAAAATAAGATGTTTATGTTGATCAACCACCAAGTTTTGAAAATTCACAATTTCCTAATCATGTGTTTAAATTGAATAAGAAATTATCTGGATTAAAATTGAAACCTAGGGCATAGTATGAGAGGATGAGTACATTCCTACTGGAAAGATGCTTCGTTAACGAGAGTGCGGATAACACTCACCTCTTGAAAAGAGAAGGAGGTGTCATTCTCATTGTTCAAATATATCTTAATGATATTTTATTTGGATCCACTAATAAATATCTTTTTGATAGTTTTCCAAAAATAATGAGTAATGAATTTGAAATGAGTTTGATGGGAGATTTGAGTTACTTTCTTAGTTTAAGTATAAAATAGAAAGAGGATGACACATTTCTTAGTCAATTAAAATATATTAAGGAAATTCTTAAGAAATATGAAATGGATAATGCTAACCAAATTATTATCCCAATGAGTTCCTCGATTCAATTAGATATAGATTCTAAAGGAAAATATATTAATCAAAAGAAATTTAAAGGGATAATTGGATCATAACTTTATTTAACTGCTAGTAGACCTGATATCACATTTAGTGTTTATCTTTATGCCAAATTTTAAGCTGATCTAAAAGAATCTCATTTGACTGCTATTAAATGAATTCTTATATATCTTTTAGGAAATCAAAACTTAGGGATTTTGTATCCTAGGCACAACACCTCTTCTGGAATTATTGGATATTCATATTCATATTTTGTAGGACATAGGATTGATTAAAAATTACTTATAAAACTTATCAATTTATTGGAAATAATTTAGTTTCCTGGTTCAACAGAAATAGAATTCAGTATCTCTTTTAATAGTTGAAGCAGAATATATAGCCGTAGGAAGTTGTGTAGCATAGGTTCAATGGTTAAAAAAATAACTCATGCATTTAGGGTTTTTTAATTAATACTTTTCTTTTTTTTTTTATGATAGTACAAGTGCCATTTGCATTTGAAAGAATCCAATTCAGCACTATAAGCCTAAGCACATAGACATAATATATCATTTTATTAGGGATTATGTCATGAAAGGGGAAATTGAACTACATCATGTAGAAATAGAAAATCAATTTGCAAACATTTTTACAAAACCTTTGGTTTTTAAAACTTTCAGCACCTTAAGAATAAGTTTGTGTGTTATTAATATTCATGCTTGACAATTATAATTTTGTAAATCATGTTTGTGGTGTGTTTCCTTTGTGTTTATGATTTTTTTTTATTCTTTGTTATATATATAGTAATTTTTATAACTACTAATATCATTAATAATTAAAGAAAAAAATAAAAGTAAAATATATACCTAAATAAGTTATATGGCTATGATTGGATCGGGTGGAGGATTAAAGTCAGATTTGGCTGCTGTCAGGAGATTTGGGCTAAGGATAAAGAGGCACAAGTAGGGCTTAGCTTGAAGAAGTTGGGTGGGACATTGGCTGACCTGTGATTGGGAGAGGGTCAGAGGGAGAGTAGGTTTCTTGTGGCTATCAAGAGGAAGCGGAAGATCAGGTAGGGAGCTTTGCTTGGTCACAGCTACATGTAAGAATATAGAGATCAGTTATATGATAATGTGAAGAGGAGTTTGAACTTTAGAGTTTGGGGGGTCTGCTTTGATCTAAAGTGAAACTTGTATTGGAGTGGAGATCGGAGTGGATCCAATGGGCAAAGCTAGGTAAGATAGGACTTTCAGCTAATGGGGTTGCTAGATGTTGGAGTGGGTAAGGAATAGATAGGGCTTTGATTCGGATCTGTGGTGGAGATCGAGAGGAGGAAGCTATGACTTGGTTTGGTCATGGGTTAGGGTCAGAGCTAGAGCAGTTGCTAAGATGTGAAGTAGAAAGAGATAAGGGAATATCGGGTCATTTGTGAATGGAAGAAGAGAGAGTGGAGAGATATTCTTATGCTACTTTTAATGACAGAGAGAGCAAGGTAGAGACAAAGTGTGTAGAGAAAAGACATTTTTTATGCCATTTTATAGAGACCATGCACTATGGTAGTGGAGAGTATGGCTCATATAGGTATCAATATTATTTTTTTATTTAACTTTTTTTTTTTAATTTGTTATCGAGGTCAACAAATGTGATACATGTCTAGAGCAAACCATGTTTGTTGTAAGCTGTTTAACTTTATGGATCTCTAGAAGTTTACTTTAGATGTCACACATATATTTCTCAGTTGTAGATCTCCAAAGCTTGCTTGGATGTCATGCTAAAATTTTCATTATGTATATCTCAAAGGGTCTATCTCTGTGTTTTCATAGATCTTTAGAAGCTCTTGTAGTCATCAATATGATTGACATGTTGGTTTTTATCAAGTAGAGATTTATATAAGATTGATGGAGTACTTCACACTTAGGTTCTTAGAGTATCACTCTATAGATTGAAGGTAGTATATAACATCACTACTTATTCTTTTTTGACACCACTGTCACTTTATTTTTAGTATTTCTATATACACTCAACATTCTTCTTTTCCACAACCATATATGTATGTGATATTTTTGTCATATGCATATAAGTGTTATTCAGAATTTGCTCAAGATTTATAGATTCATCATATGGAGGGACTTTGTTGGCTTATAAACTTATTACATCTTGTATAATTTTACTATATACTGATAGCACATTCAATTTATGGATGATCTTCCATTCTTCTCACATTTAATTAAATTTTAAAAAGAAATTTTAAATATTTATATGGGGATCTTAGCATGCAGCACTATGTCAACCCAAATAAATATTTAAAATACCACTATTCATTTGAAACATATATGAATATAATCTAGTGTGCTTAGTTTTATAACTTTAGCTTGATTTTTGATATTTGGTTCCTTCTGAAAGTTCATTAAGGATGTTAGGCCCCTTATGAACTAGCCCAAGGCTAACCAAGAGAAAGGTGAATTGGATTTTTTTAAGATTTTCTTGAGCAAAGCACAATTACAAAAATCAAACCAAAACACCACAAAGAAATCAACATGCGGAAGAAATAAATGCGGAAATAATAAAAGAAAGAATACACCAGATTTATAGTGGTTTGGTCAAACCTTGACCTAGTCCACTCCTCGAGGCACCCTCCGAGTATTGCACTAAACTAAGTGTCTCTCCTTTAGCCCCTGCAGCTAGGCGAAGAAGCCCTTACAAAATCACTTCCACCTTCCCCGGTGCCGCAGAGTAGTCAGGTCCTTTGACACCAAAGAGATCTTCTTTTTTCGTGAACTTTACTCAAGACAAGCCTTGAATCCGATGGTACTAAGGTGCAAGCTCTCCGGAGAAACTGTGTGGAATCCCCCTCCACACTCCCTTGAGTCCCCCCTCATGGGATCTTCTCCCTCTCTCAAACTTCACCCTTTCCTCACTCCCTTTCAAGCTCTCTCTTCAAGTTTCCCCCAAAAGAATGAAGCTACAATGTCTACCAAAGACACTTATAAAGTGCCTTGTCAAAGCTTAAATAGAAGATCTCATTTGCCGACTTTATCATCTAGGCCGATATGAATATCGTCCTGGCTGATTTGTATAAAATACACTCAATCACCCTGGATGATTTGGGATGATCAGAAGAAAAAAGGTTACATCGTCCAGGCCGATCCAATATCGTCCTGGATAATTTGTTCAAATTCGAGCACAATCATCCTGATCATTGCCCTGAATAGAGTCTGGTCGATGTTAATTGTTGAGGACATCATCCTGGCCAATCCTGTGATCGGCCCGGTCGATGTGATCATATCAATCAGCCTTAATTTCATTCCAAAATTACCAGATTGATTTAGGCATAATTATGCTGCATCATCCAGGACAATGTTAAGATCTTCCTGGCTGATATCCTAAAATAAAGAATACCTAAATTAATCATGGCGGTTGATTCTTTCTTAATTGAGCCTTTTGTCCTGGATAATACAAAGATCATCCAGGCCGATCGACGTAATGAAGACTGCCTCAATGAGGATGATGACTTAATTAGGGTTTCTATTTTTGAACCGATCGTCCTAGCCGATATGGATATCTTCCAAGTTTATGTACTCAAAACAAAAAAAAAAACATAGAAAATCCCTCAAGTGTGTGTGTGCAAGGTTACTTAGTATTAAGAACCACTTTTACAATTGACTCAAGAAAGGAAAATATTACAAACTGACTCAAACTAAATTTAACCAATCTTGAGCTGGTCTTGAGTTACGCTCGATCTTGTGGACCTGAAAAGTTAGTAGGCAAGTCAGTCGTAGAAAAATATGAATGTTTGCTATCACCAAAAGTCATAAATCATGAAAACAGATCCGTAATAAAATCCCCCTTTTTGATGATGCCAAACATTACTGGTTGAATTTGCAAAAAAAAGAAATTATATTCTCTTAATCTCCCCCTTACTAAAATAAAACTCTTAAAAATAAGGGAGATCAAAAATTTTTGTTGTTTTTAATTTTTGAAAGATGAAAAAGGTACAAATACAACAATACGTTTCTCCCGCTTTAACATTATCGAAAAGAGAAGGGGCACAAAAAGTCTTAAAAAGAAAAAGTTACCTCTTAGTTTAAAAAAAACTTAATAAGAAATGGATTGACAATGCATAATCCAGTAGAGGTAAGAAATTCATAAATTGATAATCCAAGCTCAAGTTCTTTTAAAGGATAAAAAACATTTTAATCTAATATCTAAATCAAGAAATAAATTAGAAAAAGAAACACTAATTTTTCCAAAACTCCTTCCATAAAACATATATAATAGAAGATTAATGCACGAATTGTTGAATCAGGAATCATGATTTCCAAACTCAAGCATCGAAAATATCAAGGGTTTTCTTAAGCTTTGTTTAAAACAAAAAAGGTAAGCATACTCCTTGTGGGCTTATTTTATGCCTCTTATCAGTTTTTTGGCGTACTTTGTGCATCTTTTCTTTTGATGCACTTTCTGTATCATTCTTAATTTGGCGTCATTACACATCTTTTGATTTGGAGTCATTGTCCACTTTTTTGATTTGGCATCATTGGCCTTTTTTTTTTGAATAAGCTACCATTCTGAAATTTTGAAAACAAAAGTAAACCCATTCTATTGACAAAACAAACTATTTGATTAGGAAAATTATGAGAAAGATTCAATAACTTGCAAAAGATTCATATCGATTGATAAAATGTAAGGAGATGAAAAAAGATTAGTTTCAAAATGCAATTTAAAATATGATGAAGATTTTAAATCAAAAGTAGAATAACCTCTTTTATGAAACAGAGATTGAGAGTAAAATCATGAGTTTCCTTCCTTTGACTATTTTTAGAGAAGCCAACCACAACTTACTTACATAAGAATTAAAAAAAAATAGGTGGTAGATATTTCATTTTAAAAATTTTAATACCTTTTTTTTTAATTTTAAAAGGATGGTGATGAGTGTGTTGAAAAATAGAAAAAGTAAAGACATAATTAAAATTTAAAGAAGAAGAAAAAGAAAAGAAAAGAAAGAAATGATGAAAAAAAAGAATAAATCTAAAACAAACAAAAAACTCTCGAAAAACACAAAAAAAAACAAAACATGCAAACAAAAGAAAAAATACAAACAATGGTTTAAACATCATCTTGCTCCTGATCGGATGATTCAGAAGCTAAGTCTGCCCAATAGATTTTTTGCTTTTCATTATTTGGCCATTTTAAAATTTGCTTTGCTTTTCCCTTTTCTTTTCCTAGTAGAGTTCTCAAATTAGGATACTGATTTTTCATATGTCAAGATTTCCTACATCCAAAGCAAATAATGTCAGAAGTAATCTTAAGATCTTTACCATTTTTATCTTTATTCCACTTTTGTTGAGGCTTATGCTTTGGTGAGATTTGTAATTTTCTTGACAAGTCATTATTTTCATCACCAATTAAGCCACTTTCCTCCATATTTTCAGCGTTTAGCACTATCGTTTCACTTGCATCCTAAAGTCTTTAACTCAAACTTTACTCGTAGGCAATGAGTGAGCCAATCAAATTATAAATAGAGTACTCATTCAAATTTTTTGATTCACAAATAGCAACAAGTTTAGCATAAAACTTATCTAGTAAACAACAAAGAATTTTATTGACTTTTTTAAAATTTGAAAAACTCCTTTCCTAAAGCATGTAATGATGTAACAATTTGAATAAATCTAGTATCGATGTCTAAGATCATCTCCTAAGGTTTCATGCAAAATAGTTCATAATCATGCATTAAAATATTTAACTTAGATTGCTTGATTTCACAAGTGCCTTCGTATATGGTGTGTAATTTATCGCAAATTTCCTTACTAGTAGTGCACGTGGAAACTAACATAAAGTCTTCAGAATTTAAAGTACAGAAAAAATAGTTTAATAATTTAGCATTGATTTTCTCTTCTATACTCTATTGATTAAAAGGAATATCAATTTTGATTCCATTTAAAATACGAGACGGTATAAAATAACCAGTTAAAATCATATGCCACATTAGAAAATCAATTGATTGCAAAAAGGTAGACATGCAAATTTTCTAAATATCAAATGTAATATTTTCAAACAGAGGTGATATGATGATTGAATAACCTTCCATAATATTATGATTAGAAAAATTAGCCATGGATTGAAAATTTAAAAGCTTTCAAAAACTTATTTTATGAATCCCGCTTTGATACCACTTAAAAGTTTGTTAAGAATGTTAGGCCCCTTGTGAACTAGCCCATGGCTAACCAAGAGAGAGGCGAATTGGAATTTAAAAAAATTTCTTGAGCAAAGCATAATTACAAAAATCAAACCAAATCACCACAAAGAAATCAATGTGTGGAAGAAATAAATGCAGAAATAATAAAGGAAAGAATACACCAGATTTATAGTGGTTCGGACAAACTTTGACCTAGCCCACTCCTCGGAGGCACCCTCCGAGTATTGCACTAAACTAAGTGTCTCTCCTTTAGCTCCCACAGTTAAGGGAGAAACCCTTACAAAATCATTTCCATCTTTCCTAGTGCGGCGGAGTAGACGGGTCCTTTGACACCAAAGAGATCTTTTTCTTCCATGAAGTTCCCTCAAGACAAGCCTTGAATCTGACAGTACTAAGGTGCAAGCTCGCTGGAGCAACCATGTGGAATCTCCCTCCACACTCCCTTGAGTCCTCCCTCACAAGATCTTCTCCCTCTCTGAAACTTCACCCTTTCCTCACTCCCTTTCAATCTCTCTCTTCAAGTTTCACCCAAAAGAACGAAGCTACAATGGTTGCCAAAGAAACTTAAAAAGTGCCTTGTCAAAGCTTAAATAGAAGATCTCATTTTCTGACTTTATCATCCAAGACAAAATAAGCTTAATCAACTGGGATGATTTGGGATGATCAAAAGAAAAAAGGTTTCATCATCTAGGATGATACAATACCATCCTGGTCGATTAGTTCAAATCCGAGCACAATCATCCTGATCATCAACCTAAATAGAGTCTAGCTGATATCAATCATCTAGGACGTCGTCCTGGCCGATCCTACGATTGGCTCGGCCGATGTGATCATATTAATCAGCCTTAATTACTTTCCAAAATACCAGATTAATTTAGGCATAATTGTGATGCATCATCCAGACCGATGTTAAGATCATCCTAGCCGATATCCTAAAATAAAGAATACCTAAATTGATCATGGCGGCTGATTCTTTCTTAATTAAGCCTTTCATCCTAGATAATACAAGGATCATCCAGTCCGATCAGCTTAATGACGATTGCCTCAATGAGGATGATGCCCTAATTAGGGTTTTTATTTTTGAATCGATCGTCAGAATAAAACTGATCGTCCTGGTCGATATGGATATCGTCCAGGCCGATGTACTCAAAATAGAAAAAACACAGAAAATCCCTCAAGTGTGTGTGTACACCTTAGCATCAAGAACCACTTTTACAATTGACTTAAGAAAGAAAAGCATTACATACTGACTCAAACTAAATCTACCCAATCTTGAGCTGGTCTTGAGTTGCGCTCGATCTTGTGGACCTGAAAAGTTAGTGGACAAGGCAGTCGTAGAAAAACATGTACGTTTGCTATCATCAAAAGTCATAAACCATAAAAATAGATCCGCAACACCTTCAGCAATGTGCTTTGTGCTGCGGACATTGATGGAGGATTATCTTATTTTTCAATACTGACTTATCAGAGGATTTGTGTACGCTTAGCCCTATGCTTTTTTTCTTTGGTTGGCATGATGAAGGAGTATACGTGAGTGACCTAAGCTTTCTACATAAAAGACTTCCTGATGACATAATACTCTTAGTTTAACTTTAAGCTTTATGTAAACTTTAGTATAATTTATTTGGTCCTTTGCTTTATGCTTATGCATACTTTTTAAAGAAGAATTCCTTCGATCCTCACTTTATTCTTTATGAATTTTTTGAAGGATTTGTAGGTTTCAAAGTTAGTCGATATTACTAGATGTAGGTAGTATCTTAATCCTTGACTAATTAAGGAGACTTTAGTTTGAGTCACTTGAGTTCATCATATTAGGTGAGATAAATTTGATGTCTCTTCATCCTCTGGTTGTTGGATTGGTGGTTCCTTTACTACAGCCTTTATTTTGGCGTGTGAAGTAGAAGGGACTGCCAATGATCCAATCATATTTGGGCGAGTTGGATCAAGCCTTTTACACCCATTCATTCTCCAAACTTGAGTTATCAGAAATGTGCTTCCTAATGCTAATTTTACTGAAGTTGGTAGATTTAAAGTTCTCCTTTGTAGTTGAAAAATAATAATCTACAAGTATTGGGTAATTGTTCGTGACTCATTCTTCCCATTGGAACTTTGATTCTTCAGTTGACCAGGAGAATTTAGTAGACTAAGACAACTTGAACTTGTTGGGTTAAATTAGCCTTCATACTTTCTATAGTCCCTACTGATGGTTGACGAAGTGGGGGGTTTTACTACTAAAGCCTTACTTATGGCGTCTTGAGTAAACAGAGCTGTCAGCGGTCTGGCCATATTTGGCCATGCTGGATCTAACCTTTTACACCCATCTGAACCTTAAGCCTTAAGTTGTTAAAAGGCTTCAAGCTATTTTGGCTAAATTTGTTGGAGTGTGTAAATATAAAAGTCTCTTTTTTTTTACTTTTGAAATCTTGGTACGTTAGGAAGTTCGTGCCTCAAACTTTTAGAAGATTACCTGCATATACTTTGAAAAGAATTTATTGTATTTATTAGCATGAAATAATATTTGTATTGATAATTTTAAATATTTATTCAGGGATCTCGGCATACAGTGTGATGTTTAAGTAAAAAAATATTTAAAATGCCCCTATATCATAGGGACATTTTAAAGTAGATTAAATTTGGAATTTGGGATATTAAAATTTTATTTGGGTATCTCAGCCCATAGCATGATACCAACCCGGATAAATATTTAATATGTCCCCTGTCTCACAAGGAGATTTTGGATAGTCTTTATATTTTGAGATTTTAAATATTTATTCAGAGATTTTGGCATATAATGTGATGTTAACCCGAATAAATATTTAAAATGCTCTCAATCTTATGGGGAATTTTGAAATGTATTATTTCTACATTAGAGAATTTAAAAACATATAAAAAGCATGCATTAATAGATATGCACATAATACTTTAATTATTATGTAGTATATTGGTCATGAAATTTTTAAGCATGATATTCCTTTAAATATCAGCCATTGATCGATATCATAGGCCTATGATCATCTAGATCAATCAACTAATAAGCTCATCCTTGAACACCTTCTCAATGACAAAGGGGCCCTCCCAATTGGATATGATTTTGTTACCTATTTTTTGGTGTGGGATGCTTGACATACTCAGCACAAGGACTAATTTCCCTTCTTGAAATGACCAATGGCACACCATTCGATCAAATGATTTCATCATTCTTACTCAATAGATTTTTAGGTTTTGTAGATCTTGTAGTACAACTTCATCGAGTACGTCGAACTCTTCCATTCTAAGGCGTGCATTTTTCTCTTGAGTGAGATCATTCTAAATTGCTACCTGAACTAATGGTAAGTAAACTTCTAGTTAAAATAATGCTTTAACTCCAAACACCAGTGAATAATGAGTGTCTTTTGTTGGCATTTTGTAAGTTGTACAAAATGTCCATAGTGCCTCCATCATTTTATCATGATACTCTCTTTTATTCTTGGTGAGGATCTTTTTTAACAATTTCACCAATATCTTATTGAAGGCCTCTACCAAGTCATTTGCTTTGAGGTTATATATAGATGAATACCATTAATTGAACCTATGTCAGTTAATAAACTTATAAATGTTTGTACTCATGAATCGAGTACCGTTGTCTGAAATTAGGTTGCATTGTACACCAAATCTGTAGACAATATTATGGGTGAAAAAATTAATCACGTGTTTGGTTGTGACCTCTCTGAACAGAGCCACCTCTGCCCTCTTAGAAAAGTAGTTTGTTGCTACTAGAATCAGCTTGATAATATTTGTGCCATAACATTCAAATAGTCTTGATGTTACTATTAGGTGCAGTGGATTTGGCAGTTGAAGTATAACATCATCGAAGATTTGACATTTATGACATCTCTTAGCGTGGTCAATATAATTTCTCACCATTGTCAGCTAATAGTAACCCATACTTTTGATTTTAGTATTCATCATAGGACCTGGCTTATGTGCCCCATAAATCCCTTTGTAGACTTATATCACTACTCGATCAGCTTCCTTGGTCCCTAAGCATCTTTCCATATTTGATCAAAAGCCCGATGATATAATGTGTCTTTTATAAATGCATACCATAATGTTCTTTTTTGAATTTACATGGCTAGAGATTTATCCGTTGGGAGTTGACTTTCTTTGTAATAGTCAATGAAGGGTTGACTCCAATCATCTCCTTCCTTAACATTGAGGCAATGCAACAAAAAGGCGATAAAATTTTTCAAAAAGAACAAAAAAGCAAAGTTTTTTTTTTATCTAATGCAATATCATGATAAATGTTTTTGTGAGATTGAACTAAAAAATTATAAGAAATGAATTAACATCATTGAAATTAGAAAAATGGAAGAGTAACTGATCCTATTTCCCCTAGCTCGGATTCCTACAAGGTAAAAATCTTTTGAAAACAAAAATCTAACTCAAAAAGAAATTCAGCTAAGAAAAGAGATTTATTCAAAACTTTGTTCCATAAAACATATCTGAAAGAGTAATGTAAAAAAGTAACTAGTCAAAATCAAGAGTTTAAAAAATCAAATCTTTGAAGATATCAAGTGACACATGAATTCTTTTGAGATTTAAAAGTTTGAAAGAGAAGGAAGCTTGATTTTTATGGGGTCATTTTTTATCTCTTGTCAATTGTTTGGTCCACTTTATGCATCTTACAATTTTTTGGCGATCATTGTGCACTTTTTAGTTTTTCTTTTTGGGCTCATTTTATATCTCTTATCAAT
The DNA here is from genome assembly GCA_016618105.1 of Dendrobium huoshanense. Taxonomy (NCBI): domain Eukaryota; kingdom Viridiplantae; phylum Streptophyta; class Magnoliopsida; order Asparagales; family Orchidaceae; genus Dendrobium; species Dendrobium huoshanense. The sequence continues at coordinate 34,344,504 of CM028347.1, forward strand.
TTTGCGAGCTAGCTCCCTTTTGAAACCTTCAAAGACTCACAATTGTGAGAATATCTTCAAGATAATAGAAAAGAAAACCCCACTCTCTAATATAAGGAATAATAAACCATAAATAAGAATCATATTCATATGATAAATACAACAACTTAATTAAGAAGGCTTGAAAGTGATTTATTTACTTTGAACATTATCATATGAGATAGATTACTGTAAGAAGATAGAAAAGATCTCAATTAGAAAGTCCTATTTTTAATTTGAAAATGATTTTCGGTTTTAAAAGAAAATAACACCTCTAAAGGAGTTAGAGGAAGGAAAACAATCAACAATATTTCTTCCTTTAACTGATTTAGTGATGTCAGCCATTGATTACAAATTTTCAAAAATAAAAATAAGACATAAAATATCATTTCAGCAGTGATAAAAAAATTGAAAGGAATAATAACATACAAAATAAAAACATGGAAAATAACAACAGATAAAAAATAATAATAATCAAACAAAAATAAATGAAAGATCAGAAAATAAAAAATTCGGAGTTCAGAAATCATTAGGTTCATGCATTTATGTCAATCACACCCAATCTGGTCCTTAAGATGCTGAATGTATCAAAGACAGTGGTTTAGTAAAGATGTCAGCAAGTTGGTTTTCAGTTACTAAATGATGTAGTTCAATGTCTCCTTTGGTAACATAGTCCCTAATAAATTGATATCTTATGTCAATTTGTTTGGTTCTTGAATGTAGGATAGGATTTTTAGAGATGTAGATAGCACTAGTGTTATCGTATATAATTGAAAGTGTTTCTACAGGTAATTCTAAAACCAAAATTTGTTGCTTCAACCAAAGGACTTGGGCCACTTAACATCCTAAGGCAATATACTTAGCTTCAATAGTGGAAAGTTCAACAAAGTTTTATTTTCTTTGGGACTAAGAGACTAAGGACTATCCTATGAAAATATAAGTTCCAAAAGTGCTCTTTCTATCCACCCTACATCTTACAAAATTAGAATCAAAATATCTAATAATTTTAAAAGAAGTGCTATGCTTAGGATACCAGATTCCTAAGTTTTAGATTCCTAAGAGATATTTAAGGATTCTCTTAATCATAGTCAGACATGATTCTTTAGGACCAACTTGAAATCTAACACAGATATAAACACTAAACATTATATTAGGTTAGCTAGCAGTCAAGTAAAGCATTAATCCAATCATTCATTTATACTTCTTTTGATCAATAGATTTTCCATTTAAATCCTTATCTAACTGAACACTAGAGCTCATGGGAGTATTAATTAGGTTAGCTTTATCCATTTCATATTGTTTCAAGATATCCTTAGTATATTTTGATTGATTAATAAAAGTGCCATCATTCATTTATCATATGATAAACCCAAAAAAAGTAGGACAATTTTTCCATCATTCTCATCTCAAATTATTTATTCATTATTTTAGAAAAATCATCACATAAATTTTTATCAGAAGATCTAAAATATATATCATCAATATAGATCTAGACAATAAGTAAATCATCTCCTACTTTCCTTAGAAAAAGGGTAGTGTCTATGCTCCTCTTAACAAACTCCATTTCGAGTAAGAATGTGATAAGCCTCTCATACCAAGAACTAGGTGCCTTTTTTAATCCATATAAGCCTTTTTTTAATTTGGAAACATGATTTAGAAATTATAAACTCTCAAAGCCTGGGGGTTGCTCTACAAATACATCTTCTTTTATTAACCCATTTAAAAAGGCACTATTGATATCCCTTTGGAAAGCTTAAATCCCTTATAAAAGACAATGACTAGTAACACTCTAATGGCTTCCAATCTAGCTATAGGGGAAAAAATCTTCTTAAAATCAATCTCTTCTATTTGATTATAGCCCTTAGCCACCAATCTTGACTTTTTTCTAAGCACCATATCAGAATTATTCATTTTATTCTTAAAGACCCATTTGATTCTTACTACACTTTGATCCTTAGGTCATTCTACTAACTCTTAGACATCATTCCTTACAAATTGATTAAGTTCTTCTTTTATAGTTAAGATCTAGAATTTATTAGAAAGGACTTGATTTATATTAGTGGGTTCAATCATTGAGATAAAGGCAGAGTGGTCTACTTCCTTTCTAAGTTAATGCCTAGATCTAACACTCTTGAAAGGGTCTCCAAAGATCAAATTTTTAGGATAACTCGAGGAATATCTCCAATCTCCAGATTTTTAGTTTTTACTCCTTTAGTAATCTCTCTTACTTCATCTTTTTCCTTAACTCTAGACTTCTAAAGATTAGATTCATTAAACACTACATGATTTGTCTCCTCCACTACCAATGTCCTCTTATTAAACACTCTAAAGGATTTCCCTACACTAAAATAGCCTAAAAACACTGTTTCATCATATTTTTGGTTAAAATTTCTTAAGAGTGATTACTCAATATTTAGAATAAAAATCTTACAACAAAAGACATAGAGGTGAGAAAGGTTGGGTGTCCTACCCTTAATAATCTCATGGGGTATCTTATTCAGTTTGTATCTAACATTTATCTTATTCAACACAGCAAGCTGTGCTTATCGCTTATGCCCAAAAGTATTTTGGAAGTGAATACTCAACAAGCATGGCTCTAGAGGCTTATATTAAGGTCATATTCTTCCTTTCTACTACCCCATTCTGCTGAGGGGTCCTTGGAGCTAAGAAGTTATGACTAATCCCTTGCTCCTCATAAAAAGTTCTAAATCTCACATTAAACTCTCTATCATGATCACTATGGATGGTCAAGATTTCATAACCTAGAATTTTTTTTTATTTAAGTGGAGAAGGATTTAAATTCATCAAAAGACTCAAATTTTTGTAACAGAAATGTAATCTAAGTGAACCTCGAGTACTCATCGACATTAAAAAATCCAAAGACTTTTCCACCTAAGCTTTTAGTGCTAATGGGTTTAAATAAAAGTTTAGAGGTGCTAATATCCTTAACAGAATGGAAAAGGGATTGAACATGTTTCCCTAGTTAACAAGAATCACATAGGTGATCCTTAGTCAACTTAATCTTGGGGATACATCTAACTAAAACCTTTTGGGTTACTCTTCTAAGGGTTTTCATGCTAGGAGAACATAACCTCCTAAATCATAGCTAAGACTCATCAACAGTAGTTTTTAAGTAGAATAAAGCACTACACTCAATGTTATTTAAATCAAGCATGTAGACATTGTTGATCTCTTCCCCTATAAGATAAAGTTATTATTTAATCTTATGATACCAGTGTTTCCCAAAAAATTTATACTGAACCCTTTATCATAGAGTTGACTGATGCTGAGTATATTATGTTTCAGTCCATCTACAGGAAAAAACATTTTCAATCAAAAAGTTCTTAGAGTTTCTAATTATACCTATGCCCATCACTTTTCTGGTGGTATTTTCTCCTAGAGTGTCCTTACCTCCAGCCTTGGCTTCTAGCAAAATAAATTGATTAGAATCTCTAATCATATGGTGTGAGTAGCAACTGTCCATGTATCACATGCTCTCATGAGGTCTTGTATGAGAGCACACCTATAAAATCATCAAATGTTAGATTTAGGAACCCAAATAAGTTTGGGTCCCTTCTTATAGAAAGAAGAATATAATGTATGTGTGTTATGCTGTGAATCATAAAATTTGGGTCTATACATCCAATGTGTACTATAGTGAATAGTGTAAGTGTGGGAGATATGTCCTAGCATGTCACATGAAAACCATCTAACACTACGAAAAGGATTTACTAATCTACTCGGGTTATAGTGTCTCTTCCTAGGTTTTGAATGATGCATATTGATTGGGTGGATTATAAAGCTCAAACATTGTGGGTGGTTTTCTATTCTCTTGGTAAGAAATTAATTGAGGTTCTAAAAACCATTTTTGAATTTTTAAGAACAGAAATTTCTACTTTTAAAGCATGCTCTTTACTTTCAAAATCATTTACAAGAGTATCCAATTCCTTATATGTATTTTCTAATTCAACATATAATGCTTTAAATCAATCATACTCTTTTTTTTTTTTTGAAGAAAATGCAACCAAGTGAATTTAAATATTATTGAAAACTAAAAGTAAAGACTAAAGGTAGTCATTAGATTCCTCCTTTAAAAAATAGATTAGGGAAGGAGGAACCTTATTAAGAACTAAATCGTCCCAAATAAAGGATGTAACATTTTTTTGGAAAGTTGCTATTTTCATGTTTTACATTCTTGCAACTTGTATAGTTTTGATGATTCCAAATATTATTGTTTTATGTGTTGTTATCACCAAACAATTTTTGGAAAATTTGTTTTTGCTCTTGTGTGTACTAATATTTTTGGAAAATCAAACTCCAGACTACGAAGATTTCAAATCAAATTCAGCATGAGATACTTTGAGAATTTGAAGCTTATACTTTTTATTTGAATTAAATTTGAGAGGGAGTGATTGTAATTGAGTGAATAAATTTACACACACTTAAAGGAGATCTTGAAAAAGTTTTTGTACTTATCGTACGGGAAGAACATTGTTCAAACAGGACGATCAGATCAGTTATCTCATTGTAAGAGCAATGGAACGAACAAGAATTGAACTGGAAAATTTTTCTAAGGAATGATCATCCAGACGAAATCATTTTTTATCCCAGGACGAGTTTCTTACTGTAAAAATTTTGTCCAGACGAAGTCCAGTTCATCCAGGATCATGGGAACCGACTATGGCCGTTTCTGGCAATGTTCTGCAGTTTTGGAACCAACTTTTGATATAACTGTTCGTACCGGATGAAATGTTTTCGTCCGGGATGAACCTATTCCGTCCAGATGCACAAATGGTTCGTACGGGATGATACAGTGCGCAGAAAAACATATTTTTAGAAGTTTTTTGAGCGGTTTTTCATGTCCTTTCTATATAAGGAGTCCTATAAACTATTACATGTACCTTTGGTGTTGTTTTCTCTTGAGAGGGATCATTGAGAGGGAGAAGATCCTTGGAGGGGATTTCAAGGGAGTGTGGAGGGGATATTCACACTGTTGCTCCGGCGAAGGCTCTCAAGTGAAGTTCAACAACATTGGTCTGGTTCTCTGCCGACACTTGGAGAGTGTAAAAGGACAACAAAGTGTATCTTTGACAACCATTGTGTCTTCATTCTTTGGGAGAAAACTAGAAGAGAGAACTTGAAAGGGAGAGAGGAAATGGTGGAGTTTGAGAGGGAGAAGATCCTTGGAGGGGATTTCAAGGGAGTGTGGAGGGGATATTCACACGGTTGCTCAAGCGAACTTGCACTTCAGTACCATCGGATTCAAGGGTCATCTTGAGGGAAGTTTTGGCGAGAGTTTCTAAATAAAATACAAGTACATAAACTATAAAAATCTTTACATCACATTCCAAATGTCTTACAACAAGTGGTATCAGAGCAAGGTTTCAAAATCATAAGTTTTGACTACTTTTTGAAAAATGAGTATGGCTAATTTTAGAAACCGTAAAATATTAGAAGGATATTCGATTGTTAGACCACCTTTATTTGAAAATATTTCTTTTGATTTTTGGAAAATTCGAATGTCTACTTTCTTGCAATCAATAGATTATCGAATGTGGCATATGATTTAAAATGGTTATTCTGTACCGTCACGTATTATAGATGGAATCAAAACTGATACTCCTTTTTTTGAATGGAGTAGAGTTGAACAAATTTATGATGAATTAAATGCTAAATGTATGAATTGTTTGTTCTGTGCTTTAAATTCGGAAGATTATATGAGAATCTCTACATGTACTACCGGCAAGGAAATTTGGGACAGTTTATGCATTACATATGAAGGTACTAGTGAAGTCAAGCAATCTAAGATGAATTTTTTGATGCATGACTATGAACTCTTTAGCATGAAACCTTATGAAACGATCTTAGACATGCATACTAGGTTTATTCAAATTGTAACATCATTGCATGCTTTAGGTAAAGAATTTTCAAACTTTGAAATAGTTAATAAAATTCTACGTTGTTTACTTGACAAGTTTGATGCCAAAGTTGTTGCTATTTGCGAATCAAAAAATTTGAATGAATATTCTATTGATAATTTGATTGGCTCACTCATTGCCTACGAGCAATATTTGGATCAAAGACTTGTGGATGCAGGTAAAACAATAATGCTAAAAGTGGAAGACATGGAGAAAAGTTGCTTAGTTGGTGAGGAAAGCGATGACTTAACAAGCAAATTGAAAAGTCCACTAAAGGACAAGCATAAGCATCAACAAAAGTGGAATAAAAGTAAAAATGGTAAGAATGTTCAGATTTCTTCAAATATTATTTGCTTTGGATGTAGAAAATCGGGACATCTGAAAAGTCAGTGCCCTAATTTGAGAACTCTTCCTGCTAAAAAAAAGGGCAAAGCTAAGCAAATTATAAAATGGGAAAATAATGAAAAGCAAAAAATCTCTTGGGCAGATCTAGCTTCTGAATCATCAGACCAGGAGCAAAATGATGTTTAAACCCTTTGTTTATGTGTTTTTGTGTGCATGTTTTTTATTAGTTGTGTTTTATTTTTGTTTGTTTTATGTGTTTTTCTATTTTTAATTTTTGTGTGTTTTGTATGATTTTGAGATATTTTTATATCGGATTTCATGTTTTTTATTGTGAGACATTTGGAATATGATATGAAGATTTTTATAGTTTGTGTACTTGTATTTTGTTTAGTGTTTTTCTATGCTTTTATTGCTTTAGATTTTTTTTGGATGTTTAAGTGTTTTTGTTCTGTGTGTGAAATGTTCGTTAGCCTATATGAAAAATCCTTAAATTTTTTATCTTACAAGTGTTATACTTTGAACTGCAACATAAAATTGAATTCATTAGAAAATCTAATTTTTCTAAATTTAAGTTGTGTTTATATCTTGATATTATTAAGATTGTCAATTTCATGTCTCTTATTTAGACTACATTAATTTTAATATTATTATTACAATTGTGTTGTTTTCTTATTTTATATTTCACTTATCAATTAATATTTATGCACTTAGAAAGATTTAAAGTTTTAGATTATTGATTTTGGAAAGAATACAATTACTCTTGAAAATTGTACAAATGTACAAAAATCAAAAGAAATGCGCAAAGATTTGCAATGTGAAAAATAGGCACAAAATAAGCCCAACAAGTGAAAAGATGCACAAAAATGTGCCACAAAATTGAAAAAGATGCTCAAAACGCCACATGTGGTAGTTATTTCTTTCCTTAATTTTTTAATCTCTTAATTCAAATTGATCTTATGTACATTTATATTACATATTGAAATATGAAATATAAAATTTTTATATCATCATTTTTACAATGATTTTCTCTATCTTAAATATCTAAATACACTTATGTGTTGATTAATTCTTTTTAGTTTCTATGTTATATCTCTTCTTAAATTCTATGAATTTTATGATTTGGCTAATGTTTTAATTTTATTTGCATAACTTATGTCATTCACTTTATAGGTTAAATTTTTAAATGATTTTCATATGTCTGCTTACATTTCTAGTCTTTTTCTTCTTCACTTTTTGATGTTGTCAAAAATGGGGAGAAATTGTTTGTTGTGTCTTGTGTATTCGTATCGTTGTGTGTTTGTTTTGTTTAGTGTATGTGTGTTTGTTTTGTTTTGTTTTGTATTTCTAAAAATTTTGAAAACAAAAATAATTTTAATGCCTCCTTATTTTCATATGTTAATTAATTCAGGGGGAGTTTAGGAGATTCTTAGAATTTGAAATTATACAAACAATAATTGTTTTGTCATCATCAAAAAGGGAGAGATTGTTAGGAAAGTTGCTATTTGCATGTTTTACATTTTTGCAACTTGTATAGTTTTGATGATTCCAAATATTATTATTTTATGTGTTGTTATCTCCTAATATTTTTTGGAAGATTTGTTTTTGCTCTTGTGTGTACTAATATTTCAGGAAAATCGAACCCAAAACTACGAAGACTTCAAATCAGATTCAGCATGAGATACTTTTTGAATTTGAAGCTTGTACTTTTTATTTGAATTAAATTTGAGAGGGAGTGATTGTAATTGAGTGAATAAATTTACACACACTTAAAGGAGAGCTTGAAAAAGTTTTTGTACTGATCGTACGGGACGAACATTGTTCGTACAGGACGATCAGATCAGTTATCTCCTTGTAAGAGCAATGGAACGAACAAGAACTGAACTGGAAAATTTTTCTAAGGAATGATCGTCCAGACGAAATCATTTTTCGTCCCAGGACGAGTTTCTCACTGTAAAAATTTCGTCCAGAGGAAGTCCAGTTCGTCCAGGACGATGGGAACCGACTATGGAAGTTTCTGGCAACATTCTGCAGTTTTCGGAACTGACTTTTGATATAACTATTCATACCGGACGAAATGTTTTCGTTCAGGACGAACCAATTTCGTCAAGAACGAAATTGGTTCATACAGATGCACAAATGGTTCGTACGGGACGATCCAGTGCGCAGAAAAACATGTTTTTAGCAGTTTTTTGGGCGGTTTTTTCATGTCTTTTCTATATAAGGAGTCCTATAAACTATTACATGTACCTTTGGAGTTGTTTTCTCTTGAGAGGGATCATTGAGAGGAAGAAGATCCTTGGAGGGGATTTCAAGGGAGTGTGGAGGGGATATTCACACTGTTGCTCCGGCGAAGGCTCTCAAGTGAAGTTCAACAACATTGGTCCGGTTCTTTGCCGACACTTGGAGAGTGTAAAAGGACGACAAAGTGTATCTTTGACAACCATTGTGTCTTCATTCTTTAGTAGAAAACTAGAAGAGAGAACTTGAAAGGGAGAGAGGAAAGGGTGGAGTTTGAGAGGGAGAAGATCCTTGGAGGGGATTTCAAGGGAGTGTGGAGGGGATATTCACACGGTTGCTCCAGCGAACTTGCACTTCAGTACCATCGGATTCAAGGGTCATCTTGAGGGAAGTTTTGGCGAGAAGAAGATCTCTTTGGTGTCAAAGAACCCGGCTACTCCGTCGCACCGGGGAAGGTGAAAGTGATTTTGTACAGGCTTCTCCGCCTTGCTGTGGGGGAAAAAGGAGAGTCACTTTGTGGTATTAGTGCAATACTCCGAGGGTGCCTCCGGGGAGTGGATGTAGGTCAAGGTTTGACCGAACCACTATAAATTTGATGTGTTCTTTCTTATTTTTCTTCCGCATTTAATTTCATTGCAAGTTGTTTACTCTGGTTGAAAAGTTTATTTTTTAAACTTTAAATCTAACTTGCATTAATAATTAAAAAGGTTTTCTAAAAATCCAAGAGTAGAAGTATAATTTTTAAATTACCAATTCACCCCCCCTCTTGGTTAGCCTTGGGACATTTAGTTAGGCTTAACATCCTAATTCATATTACTAGAGTCCCCAACAACAATAGCATAGTTAGCACAAAGATCCGCTAACTTATTACACTTCCTATCTTACAATTAAAAATAGTATTTCTATAGTCTTTGAATATACCTCTCAAATCATCATTCTTATGAATAACACTATCTTGGAAGTCCTTGATTACATTTGCATTGTCTCCTTCAATGATGATGCCATCATAATTCATCATACTTTCCTTAAAAACATCTTGAACAGATTGAATAGCAAGCATTTCAAGCCTTGAAATGTCCTAATGAGTAATGGGATATCCAAATGCTAACAAGAACCTTCCTTTGGAATCTCTACATACTACTCCAATACCTCCTTTATAAGATTGAAGTAGAGAAGCATTCACATTAACCTTGATCCAATCGGGTGGAGGGTGATGGCAATGAACATCCAACAGCTTACCAAGCTGATTGAGATAGACATTGAAGCCATAGAGATTGATTCCAATGCAATGAATAAGGAATCCGTTTCCTTTCCTATGTAAACAAGATTGTTCCTGGCTTTCCAATTGAAATAAATAGCTTTGCAATATAAATTGATCAACCAACTATTTTGATAAGAAATCCATAAAATACAATCTGAGAAAGAGCTGCAGTTAGGATTACCAAATCCCCATCTATTTAGATATTGGAAAACTTCACCTAGTTTTCTGCATTTAACAACAATATGTTCAATGTATTCCACCATATTACAGCCTCTAGGACATTCAAATTGCATTTGCAATCTTTTATAACACAGAAACTGGAAAGTCGGGATTGCTTTGTTAAATATTCTCCACCAAAAAACTTTGACTCTCAGTGACAACTTCTCCTTCTTAATCCAATCCCAATAGATTACGTACTGAAAATCTTGGATTGAAGCTTCATAAGCCAATGCAGAAATTGATTTACCGGATCTTCTATATAAAAGTTCCAATTTATCTTTAGATGTACCAGTCGTGAGATTGCTTTGCATAATCAAACTAACAAGATCTGGTCCAAATGTTTTGTTCAGCTCTTCTTCATCCCATCTTTCGTAAGTAACAAATTTATCAACTAAGGCACCATCAAGATCCTGGGGATTGAGATAAGTAGGCCATTTATTGAGAATTTTATCCAAAATATAGATGTCATTAAGTATGTTAAGGGAACTTCCATTTACAACATTCCTTTTAACAATCAGCCTTAAAAACTCTCCTCCATTTTTGATAATAGCCCAAGCTATAGATCCTCTTTTTTTAAAAAAAAATAGATTTTCAAAACAAGAACCATATTTGGGAAATAATGCTTTATGCAACAAGGAATCCTCCTCTTGAATATTTCTCGAAGCAATTTTTGCTCTCAATGGCCCAACCTTGTCATGGCAACAATGAAGTCCTCTTCCTCCACATTTGGTCGGAGAGCACAAAATTTTCCAATTAACAAAATGCATACCCTGATTTTCATAGGATTTATTCCAAATAATGCTTCTACACAACTTGTCCATCTCCTTAAGGGTGCCTTTTGGGATCAAGGAATGAGTGCTATGAAAAATGGTATATGACAACAAAACAATTTTTACTAGATTGAATTTTTTGGCCAATGAGATGTTTTTGCTCCCCCAAATATTAATCAATTTCATGGCTTTCTCAATAATGAATTGAAAGTCTTGAGCACCTAATATTCTCAAGGAAATTTTAGTCCGAAGATATTGGAATTCTTTAACACTAAGAATCCCCATAATCTTCTTGATTTTCTTCTCAATCCTTCAATTCACAGATTTTCTAAATGGACACAAGATTTATTTGCATTGACTTTTTGGCCAGTCCAACCACAAAAGTCATTAATAAAACATTTAATATATTTGACCTCCTTCACATTTGCTTTTGAAAACAATAATATATCATCAGCATATAACAAATGATATCCTAGGTCCATTAGGAGAAATGCTAATGCCATAATTATCACCTCTTTGTTTAAGAGCAACAACAACATCAAGCCTTTATCCCACTACGTGGGGTCGGCTACATGAATCCTTTTTCTCCATTGTGTCCTATTAAAAGTCAAATTCTCGTTTAAATCTAATAAAGAAAGGTCATTCCTAATATTTTCTAACCAAGTCTTTTTAGGTCTACCCCTACCTTTCTTAACATAAGTCAAATCTAATACCTCTACTCTCCTAACCGGGTCATCGGAAGGCCGCCATTTTATGTGACCAAACCATATAAGGTGACTCTCTCTAATCTTATCTTCTACTGGAGCTACTCCAACCTTTTCACGTATATGCTCATTTCGTATCCTATCTCTAAGGGTAAAGCCACTCATCCACCTGAGCATCCTCATCTCTACCACACTTAACTTAGTATTATGCTTCTCTTTTAATGGCCAACATTCGGCACCATAAAGCATTGCAAGCCCCACTACCATCTTATAGAATTTTCCCTTAAGTTTGAGGGGTACATTTCTATCACATAACAAGCCCGATGCATTCTTCCACTTCAACCATCCAACTTGAATTCTGCTGATAATATCCCCATCTATTTCACCATCACTCTAAACAATAAATCCAAGATATCAAAAACATGTACTCTTATTAATGACTTGATCGCCCAAAGTCACAATCCCCTCACTAGGTCTATTACTACTAAAATTACACTCAATATATTCCGTTTTAGATCTACTCAAGCAAAAACCTTTAGACTCTAAGGTTGACCTCCATAATTCAAGTTTACCTTCAACTCCCTCTCTAGTCTTATCAACAAGAAGAATATCATCAGCAAAAAGCATACACCAAGGTACATCCTCTTGCAAATGTCTAGTGAGAACATCCATGATTAAAGCAAAAAGACATGGGCTTAAGGCTGATCCTTGATGTAACCCAACTGAAATAGGGAAATACTTGGTCAATCCACCTTGTGTTTGAACACAAGTAATAGCTCCTGCATACATATCTTTAATGATTTGAATATAAGAATTATTGACTCCTTTCTTTTCAAGAACTCTCCATAACACTTTTCTTGGAACTTTATCATATGCTTTTTCTAAATCAATAAATATCATATGTAGATCCTCCTTATTTTCTCTATATTTCTCCATCAAACCTCTTAATAAATGTATGGCTTCCATAGTCGACCTTCCCGGCATGAATCCAAATTGATTTTGAGAAACATTAGTATCACGCCGCAACCTATGCTCCTTAACTCGCTCCCAAAGTTTTAAAGTATGACACATTAACTTAATACCTCTATAATTCGCACAATCTTGTGCATTACCTTTATTCTTAAAAATAGGAATTAACACGCTGATTCTCCACTCATCTGGCATCTTTTTAGTCTTCAAAATAGTATTAAAAAGTTTAGTAAGCCATGAAATTCCTTCATCTCCTAAGCATTTCCACACCTCTATTAGAATATCATCAGGTCCAACAGCTTTTCCACCCCTCATTTTCTTTAAAGCCTCTCTAACTTCAGTTTTACTAATACGCCGATAAAAACAGAAATCTTTATTTTCATTTAGGGTGCTAAGGTCATTATAGTCAATCTTATTTTCACAATCTTCATTAAAAAGTTTAGCAAAATATCTCATCCATCTTTGTTGAATATCATCTTCTAAGAAAAGTATTTTTTGATCTTCATCTTTAATACACTTCACTTGAATTAAATCCTTACTACTCCTATCTCTATGTTTGGCTAACTTATACATATATCTTTCTCCCTCTTTAGTATCTAATCTATTATATAAATCACTAAAAGCAAATGTCTTTGCATCGCATATTGCTTTCTTAGCATCCTTACGAGCCACTTTATATATTTCCCAATTATCAAAATTTTTAAAATTAAACCAATTTTTATAACAAAGCTTCTTATTTTTAATCTTTTCTTGCACATTTGGATTCCACCACCAACTACTTTTGCTATTAGGAGCTTTTCCCTTTGATACTCCAACGATATCTTTTGCAATATTCTTAATATCACTAGCCACTTTTTCCCACATAATATTAGCATCCTCATGCACAGACAAAATCTTAAGATCTAAAATCTTATTTTCAAAAATATTTTTGTTAATATTCTTTAAATGCCCCCATCTAATCCTAGAAAATAGTTTTACTTTATTTTTTATTTTATGCCCCTTTATCTTAAAGTCCAAAACTAATAATCGATGTTGGGTACATAAATTTTCACTCGGAATAACTTTACAATCTTTGCAATCTAAACGATTTAGTTTTCTAATAAGAAAATAGTCAATCTGTGTTGTACTATATCCATTTTTATAAGTGATGAGATACTCATTTCTTTTCTTAAATAAGGTATTAGCAATTGAAAAATCATAAGATAAACAAAAATCCAATATGGTCTTGCCACCTTTATTCGTCGTTCCAAATCCATGGCCACCATGAATGCTGTTAAAATCATCTACCTCTCTACCAACATGTCCATTTAAATATCCTCCAATAAAAACTCTTTCTTTAAGAGGTATCTTTTGTATTAATTCTTCTAATTCATTCCAAAAATTTAATTTAGAACTCATATCCAAACCTACTTGAGGAGCATAAGCACTTATAATATTAACAATCTTATCATCAACAATAATCTTTAAAGCTATAATTCTGTCTCCAATCCTATTAATTTTTATAACATTATCTTTTAAACTCTTATCTATAATAACACCTACACCATTTCTAGTATGACTCCAACCCGAATACCAAAGTTTAAATCCTAAATTATCAATTTCCTTAGCTTTCTCACCAACCCATTTAGTTTTCTGAATGCACAAAATATTTAACTTCCTATGAATCATAATATCTATTAATTCCATTAATTTTCCTGTAAGGGAACCTATATTCCAAGTTCCTATCCTAATTTTAGTTTCATGGACTAGCTTCTTTGCCCACATCCGTCCTTGATGTGGGAACCCTTGCCTATTTAACACTGCACCTGGGCGCCGGTGCAGCGGCCCTTGCACACTTGTCACTGTATTCAGGCCATACAGCGCGTCGCTTCCAGGGGACGCCCTAGCATTAATACAATTTCTTAAAGGATTCATGTCATTATTGTTCGATAAGTTTTACGCTGGCTGTCGACTACCTAACGCAACCCTCCACTTTTCTCATCCAAGACTTGGGACCTGGCAATGGCAGTGTTACCTCTTTGTTTAAGAGCATTAGACAAAAATTGAGCACAAAGGATGAAAATTTAGTGGGACAAGGGGCATCCTTGCCGAAAACCACACTTGGCCTCAATCCAATTTGATGAATTTCCATTAATTTTAACAGAAAATTTAGCATTTGAAATGCACTCCATGATTAAGGAAGAAATAGAAGAAGGAAACCCGAAATACATCAAAGCTTTTTCCAATGTTGGCCAGCCCATGGATTCATAGGCTTGTTCCAAATTCAGCTTGAAAGAGATCATCCTGCTAGAGTTTTTTTGAAAACTTGAATTTGTGGAAGATCTCATGTGCAACCATAACGTGATCTGTCATAACTCTTCCTTCAAAAACACAGATTGTTTAAAATAAATCACTTTGTGAATAATAGAAGAAATTATGTTTAATAAAACTTTGGCGGCCACTTTGTATATAACATTTCATAAACTAATTGGCCTAAAGTTGGATGGGTAGATAGGATTGGAAACTTTAGGGATCAAGACAATTAGAGTTTCTTTCAAACTAGAATTCATCTTTCCAGTAAGAAAAAACTGATTCAAAGCTCTCCAAACATCTTCTTTTACAATTTCCCAATAGCTCTTCATAAATGAGTATGTGACTCCATCATTTCCTGTGGAAATGAACTTCCCTATATTCTTGATAACCAGTTCAACTTCTTCTATAGAGAAGTCTTTCTTTATGCTGAGAAGATCCTCCTTCTCCAGATGATAGATGGACTTCAGTCATCCTTCCAAATTGCACTCCCTGAACTCGCATTTTTTTTTTTTTGAAGAATTGAAAAAAAAATGTCTTCAATCAAGTGTTGTTCTTCCATCTCCACTCCATTTTCAGCTTCAATTTTATTTATGAAATTTGCATTTCTCCATGCACTAGCAAAAGCATGAAAAAATTTAGAATTTGTATCACCTTCTGTGGCCCATTTCACCTTAGCACGCTGCCTCCACCACGTATTAAGACGAGCCAATTTTGAGTTGAGTTCCTCAACCTTCATTTTGAGTATCAAGCACTCATCATCCGAAAGTCCTTCCTTGCCTTCTTTCTCTTGCAGCTCCAAAATTTCTTTATTAAGAAAGTCTTTATCTTGAGTTAAAGCCTTGTGTTTGTCTTTGCTCCAATAGAAAAGATCCTTGAAAGATCTCTTCAGTTTATTGTTGAGAATATGGCTGGAATCTCCCTCTATTGTTTTACTCCAGGCTCTCTTAACCACAACAAAGGATGCAGAATTAGAGACCCAAATATCTTCACATTTAATAGCTTTAATAGGGATAGAATTGAAATTCTAAAATTTCAAAATTATTGGACAATGGTCCGAGGAAATTCTAGCAAGGTGCTTTACTATAAGACGATGAGGAGAGCTTAAAGCAACTGAATTTAAGTAGCACCTATACAGTCTTTCAAGGATTCTATTAGCTTCAGTATTATTATTTCACCATGTAAATTTGGGTCCAATGCCCCTCACTTCATGAAGATCATTAGAAACTAGAAAGGACTCCATCTCTTTGGCACCCAAGGAGTAAACAAATCTTTTTCCTCCTTTTTTGTCATCTTTATTAAGAATACAATTGAAATCACCTCCAATGACCATAGCTTTGTCATTGGTAGTATATAGTTGCAATTTCTCCCAAAGAATTCTTCTTTTGTATGCATCTATGCTACTATAGATAGTAGCAGTTCTCCAACTACCCTTGTTTTTTATATCTATCTCCCCAATAATAAATTGGTTTGAAGATTCCAAAATAGTGAAAGAAGCCACATCAGACTTCCAAATAATCAAGATGCCACCAGAAAGCCCAACCGAAGGAACTTGAAAAAAATTCCATCTAGTTCCAATTAACAAATCCAAATCTCTTCTACTAAACAAAGAGACTTTAGTTACCAACAATCCCATAAAAAACTCCATTTTCTTTAACAACCTCCTTCAAATAAAGGGAAGCTCTCCTTTTCCTAGCTCCCCTACAATTCCAGAAACCAATGGATGACATTAATGCAAAAGAGAGGAAGGATTCCCCACTTTTTCTTTTTAAATTTCATCCAATATTCTACTCCTTAGATTCAATTTAATAGGACCTAAGCTTTTAAGTTGCTTAGAACCTTTCTTCTTAGAGTTTGGGACTTTAAACTCCTTACGAATGCCTTTAATGCCACATCCCTTCAAGACCAAAGGGTTGTTGTTTTCACAGCCAATTAAAGTATTTTCAATAACAGGTTCCACAATTTCACCTTCTTCAATCACATTATTCAACATATTGAATTTGTTATTATCAATAGGTATAGTTGGGATAATTTTTTCCAAACCAGAGCAATCTTTCTCTTCCCCCTGATGTGAAACAGTATCAAAATTTTCTCCAGCTTTTTCCATCCTTTCTTCCATATATTCTAGAGAATCATTCGATTCCTGATTTTGTCTTTCAGGTTCTTCAACTGAAGCTTTCTCCGCTATTTTATACACCATATTGCTCTTTAAACGGCTGAAAACATTTTCAGATTGCAAACCTGATTTATTCTGAGAGTTGAATTTAGGAATAGAACCTTGCTTCTTGAACTTGTTTCTCCTGAAGTTTACATGAATCCAAGGTCCGTAGCCATCCTCATTTGAATTTGTTCCGTAGATCTTTCCATCATTATGATTTGAATCCATATTATCAACCACACTTCCAATCTGGACAGGATGAGATTCCTTCACCATATTCTCTGGACATTGTTCTTTTAAGTGTCCAATTTTGCCATAGTAAAAACAAAAGTTGGGGATCTTCTCATACTCAATCCTTTGATAGAATTTGCCTAAAGATCCTTCAACCCATACTCCCAAAGGAAGTTTTGAATCCAAGTTTATGTGGACACAAACCCTGGCGAATTCCTTTCTGCTCCACTGGAATGAATTTCCATCTATCATATATGGCTTCCCAATTATGGAGGCAATTCTTTAACATGTTGATTTCATCCCAACATTAGAGAGGAAGGTTTGGCATTCTAATCCAAACCAGGGACGTGAGGCCTTTCAAAGAAGCTGGGGAAAAGGATGGTGACCACTTGTCCATGCCTATTATGTTATTTCTAACATACTAAGGCCCACTGGATAACACTAAGTACAACGCCTCTTTCTCATCAAATGCACATAATATCCATCCCAAACCAAGGATTGTTAAGTTGAATTTTCTGAATTGAACCCATTACCTCCTCAGCTCTGAGCAAATCAATTGGAAAGGAACATTAAGACCAAATACCTTGATAACCAGTGAATTCTAAAGCTTCACTGAATTCTCTCGTTCATTAGCTAAATAAACTTTGACTACCTTGTCTTCCCCTATAAATTCTTTCCCAAACTCCAGGTTAGTGACATTAATATTGTTCTTCTTGGTCCAAGCATTAGGAGCCCAATTCTTAGAGGTTTTTGAAGCATTAACCTTCTAAACAAAAGCCTTTGTACAATCATCCAGTTCAGCATTTTCACACACATGAACTTTCTCCAGATCAGCTTTTTCCCTTGTTTCCTGATTAGTACCATCCTTAATTTCAAAATTCTCATCAAGGATAATCTTATGGCCTTTGAATTTATCACTCATATCTAACCTGGAATGAGTTGGACATTTCATCGAATTGGATGTAGACGCCTCACTGACAGCGCCTTTAACTGTTACAAATGATTCAATCGGAGAATCCATTTTTTTAAAGATCATAGAATTATCTGAAATGATGTTTTTCCCTTTACCAATTACATCCATTGGTTTCTTTATATTCAAAAGGCCACCTTCATTGATAATCGATGGCTTCCCAAAAAAATGGACCTTTCCGTTCAGCTTGTTTGAAACTGCATCATCACCAAACACCGGTGGAGAAGAAGACAGGATAGGCCGTATAGAGATGAATGGAGTCAGAATTGTACGTCGACTCAGTGTTTGTCTGCCAGCCGAGGAAGCCGGCCGACGAATGTCCGCCACCATGAAAGCTGCGAATCAAAATTTGAAAAACAGAATAGAGTTTCTCTCACTAGAATCAAAATTTCTCTCACTACACTCCTTTTAAAATTAATCATACTCAACGATTAAATAATAATAATTTTTATTTAACTCATCAAATTCATCAAGTAATGTCATGTAATTGGTATCAAGTGTAGAATGGTCTGTAAGCAAAACTTCATGTTCTTCTTATAAGTTTAAAATTCTAATTTCAGGCTAGGATTGCAATTTTTAAGCTTTCTATATGATGAATGTATTTTCTTAGAAATATCAAGTAATTTTTTGTAGGTTATATCACATACCTCTTCTTGGTTAGAATGATTAAGATGTTAATCTTCCATCAAGCACAGGTTTGTAGTCTCCTCTTCAACTTTAATCTCAAAGAAGTTAGATGTAGAATTCGCCCAAAAAATCTTTTGAATCCGCTTTTTATCTTTCCTGAACTTAGGTTTCTCCTACCCTTCTCCTTTCTTGAGTGAGCCTCAAGTATAAGACAATCATCTTTTACATGTCTTAGCTTCCTGCATTTAAAGCAAACCATATTAGAAGAACCTTTAGAATTTGTACTATTCTTACCTTTATTCCATTTCTGATGGTGCTTTTGTTTTTTCCTTAGAATGCTTTTGAATTTCCTAGTAATTAAGGCAACATCATCACTTTCAAACCCAGAAGAATCAATATCCATATCATTAGCCTTCAACACCATAATGTTCTCCTTCTTTTTTCTCTCATGCATCAAGTTGCCTTTGGTT
This sequence comes from Dendrobium huoshanense, assembly GCA_016618105.1. Lineage (NCBI taxonomy): Eukaryota > Viridiplantae > Streptophyta > Magnoliopsida > Asparagales > Orchidaceae > Dendrobium > Dendrobium huoshanense. The sequence goes on from CM028347.1 coordinate 34,363,691, forward strand.
CACTCCTTGCTTGTAAGCAATGATTGACCCAAGTAAGTTATCAATAAAATAAGTATTCAAATCCTTAGATTTAGTTATAGAAGTTATTTAGCATCAAAGGAAGAAGTTAAGCATCTCAAAATTTTGTTAACTTTCTCATAGTTAGTTAACTCTCTTCCTAAGGCATGTAGAGAGGTGATAATTTATATAAACCTAGTATACATTTTAGATATTGACTCAGTAGGTTTCATGTGAAAGATGTTCATAGTCATGAAGAAAGACATTTAACCTAGATTGTTTGACTTCACTTGTGCCTTTATAAGTGATACATAATTTATCGCAAATTTTTTTACCAGTTGTACATGCTGAAACACACATGTAATCTTCATATTTTAGTTCATAGAAAAAAGAGTTTAAATATTTTGCATTAAGTTGTGCTAGATTCCTATCATCAAGAGTCCATTTAGTAAATGAAAGTTTAGTTTTGATGACATTTATTTCACGTGATGGTGTAGAATAACCTTCTTTTATAAGCATCCACATGCAATAATCTATAAATTATAAGAAAGTGGACATATGAGTCTTCTAGAAATCAAAAGGCATGTTATCAAATAATGGTGGTTGAGTAATAGAATATCCTTCTACCGTGTTTCGATTACCAAAGTTAGCCATGGATGAAAATTTAAAAGTTTTCTAAAACTTATTTTTATGAATCTCACTCTAATACCACTTGAAAGTGCTTTGATACCATTTGAAAGTTCGTTAGTGTTGGTAAGGATATTTTTTAGCCCTTTTAGCCAGGATGATCTATGAGGGCTAGACAATTTGTCAATACTATTTATTCTGATCATCTAGGATGATGTGGACATCATCTTATATGATTAGTTTAAAACCATACATATCATCTAATACATCATTTTTGTCATCCGAAAGATGCATGTTAGATGATGAAGAAATATAACTTATCATCCATGACTATTCTTGGATCATCCTATAGGATTAGTTAAAATATAAGGATTACTATCCTATGAATTTTTCTGGTTTTCTAGGACATACACCTGGATGATGAAGAATTTTAATTGATTATCCAACAAATTGTTCTGGTCATCTAGGTGATTCTGGAGAAAACTAAGTTTTTTCTAACTAATCGTCCAGGAGAATCTTATAATCATCTAGGACAATATGATCGATCTATCAAATCTTAATTACTTTCCTTAATCATTTAACTAATTTAGGCAATGATTATAATGAATCATCCAAGATGATATGGGATCATCTTGTACGATTAGAGTAAAATCCTTTAAATAAAATCTTGCCTAAATGTGTTCGGCGACTAAGATTTTCAAATTTGACCATATGATCCAGGATGATGTAAATATTGTCCAGGATGATTTTCTCAATTCGGCTAACTTAACAGAGATGCCCTAATTAGGGTTTTTATTTTTAACTAATCGCATGTGGATGATTTTTGGATCATCCTATACGATATGATCAAAAATAGAAAATACTTAAGCCTTTAAAATTTCTTCCACTAAGTGTGTGTGTGTAAGGTTACTTTGCATCACGATCCACCTTATTAAATTTGACTCAAGAAATTGTAAAAACACTGGAATTGCACTTACAGACAGACACAGTCCTAATATACCCAAATTTGAGCTGGCATGAATTACAATCGACCTTATAGATCTAAAATATTAGTAGACAAGAAAACTAAAATAGATGTGTAGTAGTAACATTAGTGAGAAAGCAAGAATTTTATAAATATTTCTTATCATTAAAATTATAATCCTTAAGTCCAGGTTCGCAATAGACCGGCATACCTTTAGGGACACTTTTTTCTATGTCACTCCCTATATATACGTGTTTCCTTTGTTTCAGAATGGTCGGTGCTTTGGGAATATTTAGCGTTGTCTTTTTTCTCCCTATCTTCTTCTTTTAGGTTGCTTTTCAACCCCTGGATCCAAAACGTGAACCTCAAGAGAGCTCGACAGCTTCAAATTCTTAAGAAAGAAGTATTTAGCATCTTCACAGATTATTACTTTATGGGATATAAAGGTCTTGATGCACCAATATTCTAAATTATTCTCTATCTCTTGAGGTACTTCATGCAATTATGTAGTGTTGACGGGATGATGCCATACTCACGTAACCATGGGCGAACCCAAAAGCACTTTATATGCAATATTTGTATCAATCACATGAATTTTGGCTTAGAGCGTAAATGATTCTAGGATGTTCTGCCCCTTCTCCATAAGGCTATGTACCATCAACGTATCTAGCCTGAGGTATTATACATTGAGGCATAGCAATCTTAGTACTTTCAAGCTCATTAGATTTATGGAGGACCCTAGATCAATTAGGATTTGATTGATTATTATCCCATCGCTTTCTATAGTGAAGTATAAAGGGCGATTATGATCTATCATTTTGAGTATTATGCCCTCTTCGAAGAAGGTGATGAATGGCTCAATACAGGCTTGTAGGACTTTAGTTAGGTTGCACTCAACAAAATATGTCTCGTACCTTTCGGGGTCCTCGAGAGCTTGAATCAAAGTCTCCTGAGCATTATATATACTATGTTACACTGGGATGTTCCTCAGATGGGATAAGATATTATAATCTATCCCTATGGCTAAATTATCTTTCTTCAGTGGAGGTGGTAGTATCTTACCTTTTCTTAGCTACACTTAAGCAATCTCCTCTAGCTTAAACTTATTTAATGCATGTTTTCCTCATAATCAGACCATTGCTATATCTAGGGATTCATCTATTGATTCAGAGTCACCTCCTAGTTTTACATGTCTCATTCATGATATTATGTCGGGATCTAACTCATCTATCTTTGGAAAATACAAATCCTTCTCTGAACTGTAATCAATTGATTATACCATTATATAAGATTTAGATGCTACCTCCTCAGTGCATTCTTCTTTTATCAATATGTTTGGTGCCCCCAATATGACCCAATATACTTCTACCAGAAAAGAATCCTCATCATCTTCTTTGATTTATTTTTTTAAGCTTTGACATGAAGTCAACAAGCTTAATAGGTCGCCTCATAGTCTGGTAATATTCATCTAAACTTTAAATTTCCCTTTGAGTTATAATCTTTTTCTCCTTAGGCTTCTTCAGTTTAGTTTTCTTTTAAATAAATCACACCTTTCCAGACCTTGAGAGAGCCAGCTTGATTGAGGATTGTTGTGAAGTAGATGCTTGTGCTAATGTTAGAGCCTTCAATTCCAGCACCAGCTCAGTAGGAGATTTCCTTTTCACACCTGGAACTCCTTTTATTTTTTTTAGCATTTTATAGTCTTCTTGGAGATTTCAATCTCCCACTGCTCTTCTTAAGTAGGCTTCTTTTCATAATATATTTCTTTTAACCAGGGGTATAGGTGAGGACGTAATGACCTGAGTTAAATCTTTCATAGGGTGACCCAGCACATTATTGAATAATGTGAGTTTCCATTTTTGATATTTTCTTTCCAACGAATCCTTAAAGATGTAGAATTCTTCAATAGGATGTTGATTACCCGATGGTATGGGTAATAAATTGGGTCAATGGTATGTTTCAACTCTTTGTACCTCTTACATTTAAGCAGTTTTAAGCCTGCCTTTAATTCTTGTCAAAAAAACTTGGCAACACTCTCACTCCTGAATGAATATTTTTTATTCAGCTTTTCTTTGAGGGATGGGAATGTTCTATCACCAGTTCCTATTATCATCCTTGGGCGTTCCCCTCCACCTTGGAAGGTTCATGGCTATAATTCCCCCAAGTATCAGCTTCGATTAGGGGTTAGGGATTTTGGCTTCTCTTTATATTACATTAATTGCTTGCCTTTATCTAAGTTGTAAATCACCTATTTTTCTTTATCAGCTCTGGAGAAAAATATGGAGTCAACCTCACTTCTTTTAGCACCTAAGGCTTTAGCCTTCTTGGGCTTATCAGAGTGGCCTTCTAATCTCAACAAGTTTAACTTCTCAAACTTACCCACTCTATCTAGCAGGTCTTAAAATGCGGTGATGGTAGTCATGCACATGCATAGTTGCATCTTATCCTTGATGTTTCTTATTAATAAATGCACAACACATTCTTCTTTAAGTTACTATTCATATTTCATGCTCAAATTTTGCTAGCGAGTGATATATTTCATCACTAACTCATCCCTTCTTCTCTTATCCAGAGCAAGGTCAGTGAATGTTATCTTCTTAGGTTGCACAAGAAAATCTCTTCACAAACATGGATTCTAACTCTATAAATGTCTTTATAGAATCAGTTTATAGTTTGGTGTACCTTTCGAAAGTAGATGCTATCAAACTATTGACAAATTATCAAAAAAGCAGGGCATCATTACCTTTTGTGTTCCTACATGTGGCTTTGAATTATGATAAGTGTTGTCGGGGTTGCATTACTATTGAAGGTATTAAACTTTTTGGGATAAAATACCCTTTCGGGCATGGCATCTGATCATATTCAGTATAAAATGGGTGGCATTTATCAAATAATTTTTTGCTTGATCAACAGCTATGATAGCCTTGATTTTCTTAGTAATAATTTTCTTGAGCTGTACAGCCATCCTAGGCTCAAAGAACTCATAATATTCTATAGAGTGGGTTGATGAGTAATGTTATTGACTTCATTACCATCTCCAGGAGTATCTCGTACTCCCAAGACTTTAGGTATTTAAATATTTAGAGGATTGGCTAGGAGGATCAGGCATAGGACCAGAGGCAGCAGTTTTCAGCATCATCAATTTCATCATTGTTATTTGGTTCATTATCTCCATCATCTTCTCATTCAACTGAGAAATTTCTATATCATTTTCCCTCATTTAATGTTTCACTTGGTGTTGCACATGTCTGCGAGCATTATATTCTCGATAGTAAAGAAATTTTCTTAAGATTTTCTTCTTATTCTTCCTCCGAAGAGTGGCCACTTATACTGGCAATGAATACAGCCTGATAATAGGTGTCATTGTATCTGTCTGAGTGGTTGATCATCTTCATCACCACCATCGTCATTATTGATGTGACTTACCATACAAACCACCCCAATTTCTATAATGTCCTCATTGTTATATCCTTCTTATTCTTTCATATTTACTTCCTCTTATTCTTCTAGCACTTGAATTTCCTAGCGATGGTGCCACATGATCTCAGTTCTTGATTCGACGGGAAGATTTCTTTTACTAGCAGGTTGCAATCAAAGTTGGTTATTTCTTTGGATGGAGTTGGTGAATGATGGGATCCCTTGGAGAATTCTCTGAGTTATTGAAACTGCTGGAATGGGTGTCATTGTGGGTCATTCATGGGAGCCATTTATGATGTTATTTGTTGTTAGGGATAGATCTCTCAGAACCTGTACCAGATTTCACACCCAGGTTGATTATCCATTTTCTTTTTTTTTTTTATTTGTGAAGCTTTGGCCTCGAGATTCGCTTTCCTTCCCACCAGGACCTTTTGGCTATTGATTCCCAAACACAAAGTTTAGGGGTCACGCCGCACAGGATATGCTTTCATTCTTTTCTCTCCACTATAATAGATAACCATGCTCTCGATGGAGTCCTTTTAGTTTTGACCATTAATATCTGCTGGTACTTTCTCTTTTTCATTCCTCTCTCTTTCACCATCCTCAAGACCCTGTAGACCCTGGCTAAGAGAGTTTTAGACTCCTTCCTCTTATGTGGAGCTAGGACTTTAGGCTGTTGGTCCCCAAATGATTTCTTAAGCTCACTAATGGAGCTATTTCTCTTCACCCATTTTAGACCCATAATCGTATTCTGGGTGAGAATGGTTTCCTCAGGCTCTTGGGCTGACAGGTTGGATGGGTTGATAGGAGGTTATTGTTGTTAAGCTCAGAGTTGAGCATTCATCATCCTCCTCTGCCTTCGTTATTGTTTTCTCCTGATGAGGAAGCTTCATCGTTATTCTTCTTGGGTACAGGTAACCCAATTGACAGAGTTATGGTGTTTGCATCCACCATTGAAATCCTCCCACAAGTCATAACTCTTTTAGCATTTTGGGGACTATGACATCTTTCAAAAATAGAAATCCTTTAACAAGGATTCTTAACAGTAGTAGTCTATGATGCTGGCAGACGCGTCCGGTATGTAGAAGCTTTAGTATTGAGTTATTATGTTGGCAGATGCGTGCAACAAATAGGAGTTCTAGCAGGATGGAGTCTCCTTATGGACCTTTCAATATTTATGCTATTCATAAGAATGGTGGAAGTCCTTACAACAACTATAGGGAAGTTGAGGCTACCACGCTGGATTTGCATTTACCGGTTGAATACTGTTGCCACATCCTAGTTCGAAGGTAAAGTATGTGTTCTATAGATCAATCTGTAGAACTGAAATGTAAGGGTTAGTAATCATCATTTGATATATCACCCTACACTTTTAAAATACAGAGACTTATATAGAATATAAAATAAAAATAGATAATAATAGCAAGTAATTAAAACAAAATTTAAAATACTACTAAATACGTTATCTTAGTGAATTGGTTGAATGATCATTTTTAGAATATTTAGGATTTTGATTTGTTAAATGATCATTTTTGGAGAATTTGGAAGTTTGAGTATTTGTGAATTAGTTGCTACTGTAGCACTAGATGACTAGCTAAAGATGAAAAGAGAAACCAATCCTTAACGGAGATGCCAGAAATCTATGGACTCCAAAAGTTTGGCCGTGGCCTCCCCCGCTGCTCCTCCTTGGGGGAGTTTTAACAAAATAATTTCCAGGGTAAATTTTGGGAAGGTAGATGAGTTTGTAGAGTAGACACTACCCAGAGATTTCGCTCTCATTTTTTTGCAGTGACTTTATGATCTGAGGTCTTATTACCTATAGGCACAAGGCCCTATAGTTAATTACCCCTCCCAATAATGAGAGAGAACTTTTCATTTAGGTTCGTCATCGATCAGATATATAGAGATATGCAATATATGGCATATATTATCAACATGGATCTTTAGAATTTGGAGGTTTGATAGATTTGTATTTAAAATTAAAAAATTCACCATCTTGCACTTAAAGTGAATGGTAGGGGAATGAATGTTGGACCAAATAAAGATCCCATGGTTTTGTTGTCTCGAGCCATCGTGGTCCCTGGTCTACTTAGTCAGAGGAGGTAGTTGACCCAACCTGACAAAAGGATCCTTGTCGGCAGCCATGGGTTGCTTCGTCAAAGGGTACCTTGTAGACTTGGGGTAGATGTTTGTCTAAAGGGAAAAATTTGAACCCAGCTAAGCAAATAGAGGAATTTATGCCCTATCTATTATATTATATTGATTCATATCTCAAGGATTTGATGCCACTAAAAAACATATTATTTTTTGTCATCACCATTATCTCGTGGTGCTATTGGCAATAAAACCACTCAGTTCATTTATATAGTGTAGATGGATTTTACTTTAAATGATTGATAGTATTGAATTTTAATTTTAAATATTTTAGGTTTTTTTTTTTTTTTTGGATTTTTGGATTTCATGGGTGTTTGGGATGGCATTTTAAAATATGTAGAGTTAACCAACTTTGGTTGAGATCTACGTTCAACACAACCATCATAAAGGTGTTTGGGGTCATTTCTATTTATGAATTAAACCCTGTTGACTCTGTCAAGCTATAGACAGAGGATCAATTTTTGTTGGCTCTATATTTTAATAATGAATTTCACTGTTCATAGGCTTTGAAGGTCTTATGTGAATGTATAAAATAGGTATTATGGTAGACACCTTGATTGTATATGTATTTGCTAGTTTGAACCGTATCGACTCCTATCTATCCACGTAGAAGTATCAGGCTCAAACTGTGGTTCATTAATAAACTTACATAGCTTCCGTAAATGTCACATATGTATCAATAACACGCATATTGGGGCCCATGCGGGTTGTGTGGTTACACATGCCCTTCTATATACCTTTGTGCATACTCATCTTAGTGCATGTGTGGGGGCATTTTTGGAATATCTTGACTCCAATCAGTTGTGTGGGTGATCACTACTTGAATAAAGCATTCTATTTGGATGCTCATTCAAACCTTCTATCTTCTTGTAAAGCTGTTACAGATTCGGTGGCATGGCATGCACTACTTATTACTTTCTATATGAGGATCATGGTGCACAAACAAATCTCTTGATTTGGCTGGTAGATGTTGTCATCTACTGCGGCTCCATTATATCTTTCTTTTAAATGGTTTATTAGGTGTACAATGGGTCTCTTATAAAATCTTATATTTTTCACATTCCTTCTACATTTTTGCTATGGTCTTTGGTCCCTACATTGCATCTGCTATTATTTCAAGTAGGCGGGTAAATGTATTCATTCACAGATTAAAATTAACTACATGATACTACTTTTACTGAAGTCTTTTTACATCTATCGTCAAGTGGTATGTGGTATGTATATCTATATTAGTAGGGAAATCGTATATGCTGTGGATCTTCTACCCTTGATTACATACAGATCAGTGTGCTTGTTTGTATCTTGACATTTATTGCTAGCTAAGCTATATTCATCGACAATCACATTACACTCTTTTGGATTTTACTTAAATTCCACAGGGCATTTCCCCTTTGCGGTGTTTGCAGGTGAATGTATTGAGGGGTTACTATCTCTTCCTTCATGACTGTCACAAAGACTATCATTAATTCTATTTGGATATCGATCGAAGAGCACTACCATGCTCACTAAACATTTGATTTTTAGTAATTTTAGGAAACTTTCAAAGCATTTGTAGAGAATAAATTTGTTCTATAACCATGTTATTGTTTGTAAATAAGTTGTATATTGACCACATGTTGATTAATCAAGAAGTATTATTGAGTACCGCTATGTTGACTTAAAGGGTACTATAACCACCACATGCTGATTATATCATTCATCATATGCTGCATCATATGCAATTGTAGGAAGTTTCATTCTACTGATTAGCAAATTGTTACATTTGTATATGTACTTTCCAGAGTTTGTGGGAGTTTGTTACATTAATTCATGTATGTAAAGCTTGCATATTTTGTCTCTCCTTTATTTATCACGTTCATATCGATTGTTGCTTGTGAGAAAAACAACAAATCATGCATGTTAAGGCTTCAATGTAAGTTCTCCATCCCTTCATTGATCCTTCTTTTGCAAGTGAATCATTTTTTTGGAATGCTACCCACCACAAAATTTTCATTTATCCATTAATATTCCTCATTTCATCTAGCATATAAGCTTTCAATACTTGTGGGAGACTTCATATTATTGGTTATAGACTTATTGCTCACTTAGATCTTGCATGTAGATCAATTTGATTGCATAGCTTAAATCATTTTGATTTTATCGTCCCTTGCTCATACGGAAAATTTAGGACAAGTTAACATATGCATTTAAACCTATTAATGCATGATTTGCACTTTTGTTAATTCTTTATGTCCAATATTCCTTGTAGTCATGAATTTAGTGGATTGTTCAAGTCAAGTTCATAAGTCCCTTGTGTAATTCAAGTTCCAATCCAGATTTTTGTCATTGTATTCAAGTCAAATTCATGTCCCTTACATTCATTCAAGTTCCTATTTCAAATCATTCAAGTTAAGTTTGGTTTAACTTTGAGTTTAAGTTTTTGCTAGAGTTCAAATTAATTTAGGTCTTTCTCATTTAAAATTTCAGGTTATTATGAATTTAATCCTTTATAATTCATATAAAATTTGAATCCAGGTCTGATCAAGCTTGAGTCTAAGTGAAGTACCCTTATTGTTAAAAAATTACAGTCCTCTATACCTTCTGTCCAAATTTTGGTAGCCTCCCAACATCTCCCCCATTTAGGGGAAACTACGAGAAACTAGGCCTCCCCACCATGTTAATAAAAGCATGTATGCTAGGTGTCTTTAGAAATAGTGACCTTGTCTTCATGCCCACCAAGCTAATAAAAGCCTGTATGGGGTCAGCAAGGGTACCTTTTGAAAACACAGTTATTTCTTGACGTACGGGTACATACAAGTAACACCACTATGCCATAGGCATCACACTTGGTTCCCATCCCACAACGTGCACAATAAAGTCGTATATAGGCAGTGGTTTTTTAGTGTGCCATAAACGTTGAAATGGGGTTTTAGGTAATTACCAGCTCATTGTAGGTGCCGCACCAGGGTCCCATCCCACCACGCTAATAAAAGTATGTATAGGCAATTTTTTGATGCGCCATGAACTCTGAGAATAGGCTCTTGGGGTTTTGAGTTTGGAGGGGTTATACCTTAGCGACTAATGAGGTGGAGAGCTAAAAAATTAAGACACTTTTTTTTTGAACTTTTTTTTTTAATATATAAATATATATATATATATATATATATATATATATATATATATATATATATATATATATATATATATATATATATATATATATATATATATATATATATATATATATATATATATATATATATATATATATATATATATATATATATATATATATATATATAATTTTTTATAACTACTAATAATATTAGCAATTAAAGATAAAAAAATAATTGTAAAATATAGACCTAAAAAGTCTATATGGCTATGAATGGATCAGGTGGAGGATTAAAGCCGGATTTGGCAGCTGTGAGGAGATTTGGGCTGAGGATAAAGAGGCTCGGGTAGGGCAAATTATTGGGTCAGGTGACCAAACCTATCTCCGAATTTGGACACCAATAGAAAGATGACATATGGCAATGATTTTTTTAATTTAATATCTTTACTTTATGTCTTGTCAGCTCGAATCGACCCGACCCAGTAAGACACTGTTGATTTGAATTTCGGGATAAAAGAATGGAAAAGCTGCATTTTTTCATTTCACGCGACATTTTCACTGCTACTCCTGCTCTGGTAAGCTGCTCTCGAACTCCTCCAATACCTTCAGTTCTGCAATATCGTCTTCCCTCTGGTGGTAGACAACGACATTGGAGAATATCATTATTTAGAAAGAGGTATGGTTGTGCCTAACTTGCGTTTTTGTTGCGTTTAAGTTATATGTTAAATTTTAGGTTTAGTAATAATTTTATACATAGCATTGTTTGTTCAATGTGATGTTCAAATGTTTATTTTCTGAATTTCAACCTTCTTAAATGGAAGAAACAAATGAAGCGAAATGTTTATGAAATGTTAACTTGCACTTTACTTGCGCTTATATCCATTTTTTTTCTTTACAGACGCCGTATCAAAAGCCAGAAACTTCTAGATATTATGTTACCACTTTTCAAAAATATTGTGATGCTTTTGTTGAGATTATTGATGATGAACTTGAGCAGACATTAAATAATCTAAACATTCATCACTTTTTGAAGTTCCTCGCATTACAACAGTGTATACCATTTCTTTTTGAGGTTCTTAAATTTTGGAGTCCTGCTGATGAAGGCTTCATCATCCTTGGTAATTTACTATAATTTACTTCTGACGAGGTTGACTTGTTGATAGGTAATATTTTGAATAAGGAATTATTTATATGGATATGTTTTTTTAACTTTAAATGTAACATGTTCAAAAAATTTCTGAACAGGTTGCCTAACAGAGGCATTGATATCAAATGGAGGATTGATTCCTCTAATTGGATCTCTAACAACTGATATTAAAACATAAATTTCAAAATTAGACAGATTAAATGATAATGCTACAAAATTAAAGACTTTTATAATGTTTTTGTTATCTAATCTTTTCTTTCCACTAAACAACCATAAAACCACTAGAAGGAACACATCTGTTGCAAGTAATGTAAGTGAGTTCACTTCTATTAATTGGGCTTCATGCATAAAGGAACTTCATGGTCGATGAATTCAACACAATTTTGATAAATTTCAAATGCAAAGACCATTGGGTTACATCAATGGTTTTTTTCCTCTCCTTGTGGTAAGTTTATAGTCCTATTGATTATTCTCCATCCATAAAGCTTTTTTAATGTTAACTTTTAATATTTTTATGTTTGGCATTATACAGATTTAGTTTTTGGAACACTTTTCTTCGAATAAACCATCCAATCCAGAACTAAGACCGCATTTTCTGAGATGGGAGGGGTATACTGAATTATACTTTACTCAAGACAATACTGCAAAATTATTTAAATTTTTAAAGAAAAATGAGGTAATATTTATGTCTAAATTAGGTAAAATTATTTATATTTAGAGTTGCGCTATGGTTGCGTTATGGTTGCGCTATGGTTGCGCTATGGTCGAGCTTTGGCTTCATTTTCTAAAAATAATATATTTTTTATATTTTTTGCAGATTTATTTTGGTCCTCAGAATGTTACTAATAAAGAAGTAGAAAAATATGGGGCTGACATTATTGCTATATAAAACCTAGAAACCCGGCCAGAGCATCAACCCCAGAAAATTCAGTCACCCACAAGGAAAAAAATTCACACCACCCCACCTCCCTCTCCTCATTCTCCTCATCAAGAACCACCTAAAAGTTCACCTCTACCGCCAAAACCTTCTAAGCATCCACCTATTGAAATAATTCACACCAACTCAACCTTCTACTAAACAACCACCTATTGAAAAAACTCTAGATTTAGAGTCTGTTCTTTTTTTTTGGAGCAAGTGCATCAAATTGCATTAGAAACAAAACAATAACTAATTATAAGTAAAAAATGATCACATTCCTCCTTGAGTAAATTTAACAACAAGGAAGGAATGGTATCAAAGGAAAAACTATCAAAAAAGAGACTCCTCTCCAATGCCTTAGTAGCACAAGAATTAGCTACTTTATTACAACCTCTATAAGCATGGAGGAAAACAACTTTATTGAAATCATTTAGGAAACACAAATCCTTAGTCGGCCATCTATAAACTTGTCACTTGTTCTTCTTTAGAGAGTCTTGAATGAACTCGATAACATTGGCATTATCACTCTCAATGATCAGCCCTTTATACTCCAACATCCAGCTTCTCAAAAAATCCTTCACCGAGAAAACTGCTTCAAGCTCTAATTGAGCAATATCCTAATGAGTTCCATTCTTCCCAAATGCACTTATAAACCTGCCTTTGTGGTCTCTAAAGACACCACCAACTCCAGCCAAATTGGAACCAAGCAAAGAAGCATCTACATTGATCTTGATCTAATCTTTCGGTGGAGAACACCAAGTACTTTGAGACTCCCTAAGAAGATTAGTACCACAGCTAGTAAGATATGGACCAGAATTTGAGATGGCTGAAAATAAAGCATTCGAAGCAACCATAGAGCTTGGCAATTCAGTCTTACAATGCTTGACAGCATTCCGATTCTTCCAAGAGTGATATACTATATTGCAATAAATCTATACATATGCAGAATTATTTTGTGCTATTTGTTTCAACCCTGTAAACAACAATTAAGAGAGCTAAAAATTTGAATAGAAATACCCCATTCACCCATCTTCACAATGACATCAGTCATATATTTACAATGTACCATTATATGTTCATATGATTCACTCACTTGGTATCCTCTAGGACAAAAATCATCAACTGAAATCCTGCGGTTCTTCAAAAATAGATTGGTTGGAATCGCTGCCTTCCCTAACCTCCACTAGAAAATCTCCACCTTCTTCTTGAGTTTTAGCTTCTGTAACTAATTGAAGTAATCAACATCCTCCATGGTATACTTGTTAGACAACATTTGCTCATACACCAAAGATGAAACTGTTTTACCCGAGCATCTCTTCATCAATTCCAGCTGATTCTCCTCCTCAAACTCAATATGAATTTGGCTTAATCAAGAATACTAGATCAGAATGGAAGGCCCTTTGCAGCTTGGTATAATCCCATTCACCATTGCTAAGCAAATTCTGCTGTATGTACATTCCATCCATAAAATTGCAATCAACAAAAAGTAGGCCACCGGTTGATACATCTATCCAACAACCATGTATTATTTAAAATATTAATTCTGTCACCCTTACCCACTCTCCAATGAACAACCATTTTCAAAAATTTGCCACCATCCACCAAAATTTGCCAAGCTATTGAAGTAATCTTCCTTTAGGCTCCTTTCAACACATCACAACCATATCTAGCTACCATAGCACGATGGAACAAAGATTGCGGTTTCTGGATAAAATTCCAAGCCAGCTTGGATCTTAACGATCCAACTCTAAAAAGCGGAGAATGTAAACCCAACCCTCCCCAACTTCTTGGCTTACATAAATCATCCCAAGCAACATAGTGTATACCATTAGTCCCATCATTTTTATACAAAATAAAACTTCTACAAAGTTTCTACAACTCATGTAAAACCCTCTTGGGTACTATAGAATGAGTGATTAAGAAATTAGGCATAGAAAGCAAAGAGCTATCAATGAGAATCAGCTTACCTCCCAATCATAGGGACTTCTTACTCCATGCATTGAGTTTATCCATAACATTACTCAAAATTTCTTGAAAATCAGCCATTTTAAGTCTATTAAGAGACATCTTCACTCCTAAATACTTCATCTCTTTGACAACCTTGAAACCAAGAACCTTAGCTATTTTTTTCTTCATGGAGTACCTAACCACCTTGCAAAATATCATCTGAGATTTGCTTAAAATCACTCTTTGTCCAGTCCACTTACAAAAGTCCTCCACAATAGTCTTCAAAGCTTTAGCTAAGTCCACGGATGCATGAGAAAATATTAACACATCATCTACATAGAAGAGGTGAGTAATCAAAGGTCCTCTAGGAGAAATTTGTATGCCAAGCTTCTGTCCCCGTTGCACAAGCGAATTGGACAAGAGTTGAGAACATAATATGAAAAGGTACGGTGAAAGTGGAAATCCCTGACGGAACCCACTTTGAGCATCAATACAATTAGAGTTCCTCCCATTGATGATAATAGAGAATCTCACATCTACAACACATTCCATGAGAAGGTTAGAAAAATCAATAGGAAAACCATACCAATCTAGGATGTGCCGAAGAGATGCCCATCCCATACTATCATACGCTTGCTCCATATCAAGTTTAATAGCCATCAACCCCTTCTTATTCTTAGAAATTCTGAATTTGTGAAAGATCTTCTGAGCCAGAAGGCAATGCTCCTCAATAGATCTTCCATGGATGAACGCCACTTGTTCCTCTGAAATCATCTTGGAGATAACCTTCTTCAATCTATTAACTAACATGGCAGCCACAATTTTATAATTAGTTTGGCAAAGGCTAATAGGCCTAAAATTAGAAGGAGTCATAAGGGTTCTTAATCTTATAGATCAAGACAATCAATGTATTCTTCCATTCCCTATGCATATGGCAGGTTTTAAAAAAACAAGTAACTGCAATCCAAAGAGTCTCCCATACAATACTCCAATAGATCTTGTAAAAAGAAGAGGTGACTCCATCCAAACCTGGAGACTTGTTGTTGCCATGCTGAAAAATCGAATTTTGCAGCTCATTCACTGAAAATTCTGCATTTAGCACATCCATATCATCAACTGCAATTTTCTGGTTTTCAAAAACTGTAGGCCAACCCATCACTTTACAATCCCTGTGCTTCCATTTCTTTTCAAAAAAATTGATGAATACCTTCTCTATTTTCTCATCCTCATCATACACATTGTTGAGCTAATCTTTAATTTGAATGATCCTATTCCCATTTCTTCTAGCCGAGGCATAATTATGAAATAATTTGGAATTTGTATCACCTTCCTCATGCCACCTAGCCTCTGCCCTTTGATTCCACCAAGTAGAAAGCCTCTTCAAGGTAACATTAAGTTCATGGACTTTGTTTCTAAGAACAAAAAAGTCATCAACCGACCAATTGGTACCCAAAGCTTCCTTGTTCTGAAGTTCAAGTATCTCTTTTTTCAACTTCTCCTTTAACACATTCAAATCTTTACACTTGTTTTTATTCCAAAAAAATAAAGATTTCAAAGTGCGAATAAGCTTCCTTTGAATAATCATATTTTCATCTCCGAAATCATTCTTCCTCCAAGAGTGATAAACAATACTCTTGGCCGTAGGGTAGGACCTCCATGTATCCTCAAATCTGATAGCTTTTGACTTGAACCGCACCTTTTCATCTGTCTTAACAACTATAGGACAATGATCAGATGCCAATCTCGCAAGATGTATGGTAACCGCTAAAGGACTTTTCTGAATAGCAACAGAATTAAACATACACCTGTCTAGCCTTTCCCAGATCCGAGAAGCACCCTCCTTGTTGTTACACCAAGTAAACCATGGCCCAACACATCCAACATCATGGAAATCAGAATTCATCATGAAGCCCTTCATCTCTCTAGGGCCTTTAGAGAACAAGAACCTCTTACCTCCTCTCTTCTCCTCCTTATTAATGATACAATTGAAGTCTCCTCCTATAATAGAAGTAATATCATTCTCCAAACTCTTCTCTAATTGACTCCAAAGCCCTCCCCTCTCCTTGCAGCACCTGCTACCATAAACAGTAGCAATTCTCCAAGTTCCCAAGATGAGAACTAAAAGATTGCCAATGACAACCTGTGAAGTAGCTTCCATAACATCAAAGGTCACCAGCTTTCTATTCCAAAGCACCAAAATACCACCAGATGTACTGAAAAAACTCCCAATCACTCCCTATAAGACAATCAACCTCCCTTCTATCAATACTAGACAACTTGGTCTCTATAAGCCCAACAAAGAACACATCCTGATCTATAATAATCTCCTTCAAATACAAGGAAGCCTCCCTCTTCCGGGTCCCCTACAATTCCAAAATAAGATGGATGACATTTAACCAGGTATCGAAGACCTCTCCCCACTGCTGGGGTTCAATCTCCCATCCTCTTCTTCTTTTTATAGTCAAGCTCAATCGGCCCCAATGATCTCAATTCCTTGGCTAGTTTAATCTTGGCAACACCACTATGAGAGCCCAAACCAATATAGTTATCATCAAGTTCAGGTATATCCAAACTTATGTCCAAGACTTTATCAATTTCACCATGCTTCTCAATACCTTCCTCAACATCTTTATCAACAAATACAACAAAATGATTGGTTGAATGAATATCAAACATCTCAACATCAGTTATCTCCACATTAACCGAACTTATTTCTGGAGCCACATCTACTTCTTTAACAACTTTAACATCCTCTATCCTCGTCTTGACTATCTCCACCTGATGGCTGTTAATAACTCTATTCTCAGAATTATTCCCATTATCCTTCACACCTCTTCCAGCAGCAATATCCCTTTTAAATCTTCTATTTTTGAAATGGACATGAATCCATGAACCATATTCAGCACTGATCACAGAAGGATTACTATCAAAAGCAGACTTCATTCCTTCCCCTATAACTGTATCCATCTTCTTCCTTTTTTGATCCTGTATGCCAAGAGTTACATTATCTGGACATATCTTAGTATCATGACCCACTTTACCACATTGATAGCAAAGAAGATCAATTTTCTCATACTCCACCCTTTGGTAGAACCTCCCAGCTTAACCTTCAACCCAAACACCATTCGGCAGCTTCTTCTCCAAGTCAATCCTCACACAAACACGGGCAAATTCACATTTACTCCAGCGAAAGGTATTGCCATCTATGTACATTGGCGAACCAAAGCATGAAGGGCAAATTCACATTTACTCCAGCGAAAGGTATTTCCATCTATGTACATTGGCGAACCAAAGCATGAAGCTATTCTTGCTATATTATCTTCATCCCAGCAGTACATAGGCAAGCACGGTAGTCTAATCCAAATGGGAGCAGAGATTTCCTTAAAGGAATTTGGATCAAACATAGGAGTCCATATATCCATACCAACAATGAACCCATTCACATACCACGGACCTCCATTCAGTATTTCATCTACCACCTCAATCGTCTTGAATGAACACAAAATCCAGTTCATTCCAATCGACGTCAAATGAAATTTTCCGTATTTATTCCACTGCCTTCTTAATTCTAAACTACAAACTAAGAACGACACGTTATTTCCCAAAAATTTAATCACAATCGAATTCTTCAAAATTCTTGAATTCTCTGCCTCCCTCTCTGCATTCAACCTGACCGCAACACTATCTTCAGAAAATTCAACCTGGTCTCTGTTGATTAAAATCTTGATAGGCTTCAATTTCAACCAAGCATCAGCAACTTCACCAACACCCTTCTGTCCAGAACTATCACTCTTCTTGTTTGTCAGGCTTTCAAAACTAGCCGAATCTTTCACATGGATCATAGAAAGATCCACCAATTCATAATTCTTCTGACCTTCCGCCGAATTCAAATCATTACCAATAATACGCCCTCCATGCGTATCAAGAACACCAGAAAAATTCTTCACCCTCAGACTTACATTTTCCGAAGTAGAATAATCAAGATTAACCAAACATGGATTACACTGGATATCCCCATTCTTTTGAACCATTAAATCATCCACTAAATCCTTCTTCCCCTTGCCTTCAACAGGATCTTGACGGCTCACAGGTATAACTCCTTCTTTAATCACAATACAATTCGATCCTCTACCATTGGCCCGTAGAGGGCCAGATGGTCACAGAGCCATCATACACGCCGGTTAGACACCGCCGGCGATCATCTGGCGCAGTCCCTTCGAACGCGAAAAACCTGAACAAAATCTAATTTGAACTAGCGAAGAACTTTCTCTCTCTAGAATTCAAACCAGACGTTCTCTCTCTAGAATCGCGCAAAAAAAATAAAAAAAATAAAAAAAAAATGATTTAGAGTCTATTCAGAAAAAATGTTTTGAAGTATTTCAAAGATGTTGAATAAAATTAAATTGAATTTGGGTGCTAGAGTTGATCGTCTTGAAAATATTATGGAGAAACTTTAAGCAGATATAGAGTCCCTGAAATACCAATTCATTTACTTTCAAATGAATTGTGATCATAACCCTGAAAAGCTGTCTATATCTAGTTCTTACTCCTGCCTCCAATCAGTGAAAACTACAGCTGTTCAATCTTTAGAACCACCCAAAGAAGTTGTTATTCCACAACCACCCAAAGATTTTCTTCCACAACCACCCATAGAAGATCTTCTTCCACAACCACCAATAGAAGATGTTCTTCCACTACCACCTAAAGAAGATCTTCTTCCACAACCACCCATAAAAGATGTTCCTCCACCTCCACCATTAGTCAAAAAAGATGTGCCTTCACCAACAGAGAGTTCATCAAAGCAAATCATTCAAAATAGAAAAGAGAAGATGATAAAAAAGCTGAAATACCATATGTAATAAAGAAGAACAAAGTGGCTATTTTGATTGATAATATACAAATTGAGCCTCGACCTGCACTGCAATTTATGGATTATCCAGGGAAGAATTTCCTAACAAAGCAGTAATAAAATTTTATGAATGAATGTTTCAAAAAATTTGATAAAAAGTAAGTTTACTTGCGCTATACCTGCACTTAACTTGCGCTTTAACATTTTTTTTGTAGGGACGACGTGATATTTACATCTGGTAACATAGAAATAAAAAGAGCAGTTGTTGACTCTCTTCTCACAAATAATTGGTTAGCGGACAACCATGTTGATGCTTTTGCTTATTTTTTATTAGAGCATAGTAGGGTAATGTCAGACAAATTTCAACGTTACTTGTACATTTCTCCCTTGTATAGGGTAAGTATAATTATTATTTATATCATATTTTCATATTATTTTTCTTATATTACTGAATTATTGCATGTATACAAGTTCTACAAATATAATTATCAAATGTTTCTCCAATAGGTTAATCCTGTTTCTGTTAAATAATGCAGACTTATTGTTCAACCCATAATTTTTAAAAAGCATTGGGTTCTTATCATAGGAAAATTGAAGGAGAAAGTCTGGAAAATGTATGATTCCTTACCAAATCCTGATCATAAATATATCATACAGTTGTAAGTGAAATCCATAGTTTAAGATAAATCCAGATAACTATGTTTCCATACCTAATATACTTATAAAAGTTTTATTTGTTCAGGTAAAATATTTGCTTGACGACACCCAAGGATGCTTTTTAACTAATATAATAAAATGGAACTTACAAATGGTTCGTGGACTTGCAACTCAATCAAATGATTTTGTCTGTGGAATGTTCGCTTATAAATACATGGAGAAAGCCAAGCAACGAAAAAAAGTAGACTGGACTACTTATAAAGATTGGCAAACGTATATGCCAAAATTTAGGACAGAGTTAGCATATTTTGTTTATCTTACAACGAAGAAGTAAATTTTCTGTAACATATTGTAAATATTATCCAGGAATTCTAAATGTACATTTTATTATGTTAATATATAGTTTTTGATAGCTGTGTAACATGTGTAAATTTGATTGTTGTGTAAATTCTACCAAAGCGCATGCATAGTGCAACCATAGCGCAACCGTAGCGCAAGTAAAGCGCAATCATAGAGCAATGCGTAAGTAAAGCGCAATTGTTACGCAAGTATAGCGCAAGTAAAGCACAAGTATAGCGCAAGTAAAGCGCAAGTTAAGCTCAAGTATAGCACAGATTTTTAAATTTACAAGTAATCAAAGCATTATTCATATAAAAATTTTTACCAATGAATGAAATCATCAATTCCGAATAAATATTATTACAATTCAAATTCATTAAATTCCAACTCTGAAGAAATGAAATTCATCATCAATTTGGTGTATTCAGCACCAGGTTGGCTAGTTGGTAGGTTGGTTATAAATTCTTCACTAAAACATTCAGGCATGCTTGAAAAGTTCTTTTATGTTGATGAAGGTTCATCCATTGGGTTTCCTCTCACCAAAGGTTTCTTATCTGTTAGAAACTAAAGTTTTAGTCTTCAGTAAGGAATTAAATAATTAACATGTTATTAAAAACTTACTCTTAGGCCGTTTCTTCTTTTCCCAATGGCTTTTCAGTCTTGCATTTCATATGCCTTTAGTTCTACGCTTTAGAGGATCTTTCAAATTAGCACTTCCATCTTGGGAACTAGCAACATCCTTCTGATTTATTTTCTTGCCACCAAGAATTAAGTATAATTTTTGAGACATGTCTTGCATTGAGGAAAGAATAACCTCCTCTGCCACCTCATTCCCTTGAGCTTCTGTGCTCATTTGATTTCTAAATATGAATTCCCTACCACTTTGAAAGTTATTACTTCTTTGAGAATTAAGCAAGTTACCTGAATAAAAAACTTGTCGAGCCCTTGCTGACCAATAGAGTAATAAGTGGACAACCCAAGGATGGTGTTGGTTCTTTTTCTCTATTTAGTTGACTATAAACTTTGAAGAATCATTCGAGACTGAGTCTATACTCATTTCTCCCACAGCCTTTATAAATTCTAACTCAAAAATAGAATATATTTTTCTTGAGTAAAATCAAGCAGCTTGTTTTAATATTGAGATATTCTTTATCACAGGAACAATTTCAGACTGACAGCATTTGTACTCCTCATCCTGCTCATTTTGCCGCCAATTCATCAATACCTTTTCCAACCCAAGAAAACAATCAATTAATGAACTTGCTGGTTAGAAATGCCATGACACACATTATTAGTACACTCGCTATGCTGCGTTGATAAAATGCCCATGCTAAAATAATCCTTGTTGAAAGCAGTTGACCACTTTTTCCTTATCTTATAAAGATCATGCAACCATTCATGGTTATGAAGGTTACATTCCTTGATCATTTCATCCCATGCTTCCTCAAACACTTCCTCAGAATCACACCACCTCATACACTTATAGAAGAGTCCTTTAACTTTATTATTGTTATTGTAGATAAAAACTTTTGATGAAACCTTTTTAAAGATGCCAATGGCATAATCTATGATGAGTGTGAGGTAATGCAACTTCTATGGCCTTGGCTATAGCTTGGTCCTGATCAGTGAATATTGTTGTTGGATATTTATTATCCATTTAAACAACCATGTAAAACTTTCAATTGTTTCTTCTGACAAAAAAGTAACCCCTAACAAAATACTCTGCCAATGATTATTAACACCAATAAATGGTGCACAAATAAAATTATACTTGTCTAACCTGTAACTAGTATCAAAAATTAACATATCTCCAAAACATTCATAATCTATCATGCTTCTGCCATCAACCCAGAAAAAATTTAACAATCTATCCTCATCATCATATTAAACATCCCATATGAATATGTGGTCCTCAACTTATCGATCTTTAAATAATTGAATCAAAGAATTAGTGTCACCAATTTCATTCCTTGCTCTTTTCCCCTTTTGAATAAAATTGTAGGCATCCCTCTTAGAGAATCCAACATTCTTACATCCTCCAACTTCCTTTACAAGGAAGGCATATGCATCAATGGTTCTAATCCCTGCATCTGTCATTGATTTTAGGACGAAAGCTTTTTCCTCAACAACATTCCTACATGATCTCAAAAGGTGTTGGTAGACTGGGCTAGCTAATTCATGGTTGTGGGATTCAATAAATCTTTTGACATGCCAGTAACCATCTTCATCTGTGACAAACCTCACCATGGATGGAAAACCAGTTCTAACATCTGGTCTAGTGAATCTCTTTCTTGAATTAAGATCAATACTTTTTTTGAAACCAGCTTTTGAACAGACAAAGTCCTTCGGTTTTAACTTCCTAAAATTTGGCCAAAAACTATAATGATCCTTTCGAACGGTAAAGCCATTATCATGGGCATAAGTGCAAAAACATTTATATACTTATTTCTCATCTTTATAAACAGCTTGAAATGATAAAAAAAATAACTAAAAGTGCAAGTATTGAGCAAGTATAGCACAAGTAAAGTGCATGTAAAGCGTACGTAAAGCGCAAGTATAGCGCAAGTACAACACAAGTAAAACTCTGGTTTTTTTATCATCTTTTGTTTACCAATCCTTAAAATAATGATGTTCTTCATCCTAAAAATAATAATGAAAGCTATACAAAAACATTAGAACTTTTTTTACTTCTCTGACAAAAAAAAAAAAATAATTCTTCGTAAAAACCGCAACATCTAAGATCCTAAGACTCTAATGAGCTTAATCCTACGCCTTTTTTCTACGGTGATGAGATTGAAACTGACTGTTTACAACTTTCTAACTCATTTTTCCAACTTGTGATGAGATTGAAACTTACTGATATGTTGAAACTAGAGGAATTTCTAGCTAAGTTAGCTTCTGTTTTCGGTTCATGTGCCAACCCTTTGGATTCATGCATCCTTTATGATTCATGCACTCCCTCTTCCATGCCCTCTTCCACCTCCCTCTTCGCTGAGCATTCCATTTCTTCTCTGCAATTTTCTAGCTCATTTTTTCTTTGAAAGTAATAAATATTTAGATTTTTGCCAGTTTCAAAATGCAAAAATAGGACGACAAACTCTTAAAATGAAAATAAAGTGGACTGGGTCGGATCGATCGGACTGAAAAGACATAAAGCAAAGATATTAAATTAAAAAAATTGTTGCCAGATGATGTCTTTCTATTGGCATCTAAACGCAGAGATAGGTTCGGTCACCTGACCCAATAATTTTCCCTCGAGTAGGGCTAGGCTTGAAGAAGTCGGACGACGTATTGGGTGACTTCTAAATGGGAGAGGGATAGAGGAAGAGCAGGTTTCTTGTGGTTATCAAGAGGAGGTGGAAGATTAGGTAGGGAGCTTGGCTTGGCCGTGACTATAGGTAAGACTATAAGGCTCTATTATATGAGAACATGAAGAGGGGTTTGATCTTTGGAGTTCGGGAGGGGTTCGACTTTGATATGGAGTGAAACCAGCGTTAGGTGGATCCGACGGGTAGATCTAGGTCAGATTAGGCTTTCAACTAATGGGTCAGCTGGATGTTGAAGTGGGTAGGTGATGGATAGGGCTTCAAATTGGGGCTGCGATAGAGATCGGGAGGAGGTAGCTGCGACTTGGTTTAGTCATGGGTTAGGATCGGATCGAATGCAACTGCTGGGATATGAAGTCAGACGAGATGAGGGAAGCTCGGGTCATTTGTGTATGGAAGAAAAGAGAACTGAGAGCTACTCTTATGCTACTTTAAACGATAGAGGGAGCAAGGTAGAGATAAAGTATGCACATAAAAGACATACTCGGTGTCATTTTGCAGAGACCATCTACTATAGTAGAGGCAGGTATGGCTCGTAATCATATGGATATTATTTTTTAAAATTAACATTTTTTTTAAATCTGTTACGGTGGCCAACATTTACTAAATGATAAAACAAATGATCTCCAAGTTTAATGATATTTGCAACATAAGTATATGTACACAAATGCTTTAGACCCTCTAAATTTGTGTTCATCAAAGTCCCCCTGGGTTAACATATTAATCACCAAACCTAAATGCATCTATATGTTTGGTTATTTATTTTAGGATGTATAATCAATGGATTTAGGAAAAAATTTTGGTTAACTAACCCTTTAACATTTCATTGTAATCACACAAAAGATCAACCCCTAATTCTATATGCATTCCTGGTTATAAAGTTTTAGATTCATAGGTTAATTATGACCCATCAACATGGAAATAAATTTGAACCTCTTAAACAGTTTTAATTGTGTTGAAAATTTTTAGAGATTTGCTAAACAACTTCATGAAAGATTCCCTTCAATTTGGTCCCATGGTAACCTATGTATTGTGGATAATTCAAGGAATACCCCATGTGTATTTTTAGGATTATGATTAATGCAATTCATACCTTAACCTAAAACAACAAGGGTTTAATATAAATCCTCAAATTGATTACATAGATCCTAAGAACATGCAATTTGGACAAGTATAAGTGTAATTATAATTTTTCAGGATCCACTATATTTGTATGATTTTTAAACCCTATTTACCCAAACAGTTGGTCGTTTCCATGAGGTGCGCTCTGATTGGATAAGTAGTGATTAGCATACTAATGGTATTTACATGGGTTTGATATGAGCCATTAGATCAAGATATGATGGTCTCAATTCAAAGGTTTTAAATTGCAGGATGTTCAAACTAAAACAAAAATGATGGCATCAGGACCATCATTTGAAATGAACGATCATTATTTTATCTTCAAATTCCTATTCTATTTACTAATACTAGGCATATTCTAGATAGTTCAAAAAACCAACTGGATAGAATTGAATGAAACTTTATAAGAAGCATCAGTGGATCAAGAATATTTAATATAACAAATTGATCTATCTGGATTGAATGTTTGTTTCATACTTTCTCAGACCAAGCTAGGATGGAGCTCAAGAATAGAATATTACCAAAGATATAACTCGAATTCCCTTATCCTTATTTTAGGCACTATTATCTGGATTCTTTTAACACTTCTTCTAAAGAAACCTTAGCTTTAGGATGAGTAGATGAGAAGTCAAACTTTCACAATGAGAATATCCCCGGAGCTAGCTCAAAAGCTCCTTATGACCTAACAGAGTATTTTGGGAAGTAAAGGGATACTCTTACACTCAGGATGATAAATGAAATTAGAAATCCCACCCTTCTATGGAAAAATTTTAAACTACTAATATAGTTTGGATTTGAATAAAGACAAGATTATGGCTCGATTCAGGGTACCTTAGGCCACTATGCCTAGTCATGGAGAACTCATAGGGTTTAATGAAGAATTTTTGGAGCTATAATATTTTATGTTTAACTAGGTTAAAAGAAAGGCCTCATAATATGAATTATATGGTGATGATTATCTATATGGCGGTTGAACCCGACAACTCCATGAGGGTAAGTGGGGTGGAAGACCTCCTAGAATATTCCTAAATGCAATTCAATAACATTTAGGCTTAGGAAGGTTAGCCATATATGAAATGTTTATTTAAGTGCTCTAGGTGACTTTGGGCTAACCTAATGTGTTAACTTAATTCAACTTAATGGCTAGGCTGACCAAGGAAAAAGCAATGAGTCAAAGGGAATGCAATGAGAGTGCTAAAATAGGTTAATTGAGTATAGGTTTAGATTGATTCCATGTGATGACCATTTTAACCACTTGGGCCATGCCAAGTGTCTAAACCAAGTGGATTCAATGCATGGGTCACCTAGATTTAGCTGCTATGGTAGATTTAAATGGGTTTAACTTTACCTTGGTTAATGAATATACAAAGGATTTCAAAGTGTGTAAGCTTCAACAACCTTTTTTGACTTGGTCAATAAAATTGACCCATGGGTTATGGTTTGGTTTAAACTACTCAAAATGAAGTTTTAAGTTTGTTGGAGGCATTTTCATGGCTTGGTAAAGTCTTTTTATGGAAATTGTATGCTTAACCCATTGTTATTTATTTTGTAAATGTAGGTTGACTTGGTCAGCTAGGTCAACCAATGGGTTAAGGTTACATTCAAACCATTTTAAAAGATGTAATGAACACATTGGAAGAGGTTTCATGTAATGGCAATGCTCAAAAGCATAAGATGTAGCTTTAGGGTTTAGTGGCTCTATATGGTCAACTATGGTTGATCGTAGCTTAAGTTTTGGCTTAACAGATGCAAAATAGTTTTTTAACATATTTGTAGAAGATTCCATAGCCTAATATTATTGAGCTAAGTTGAAGTTTCAATTTTCAAAATATAGGATTTTAGGGATTTATGGTCAACCAAGGTTTGATGTTGGTATAATGTATTATGTAAATGTTTATGATCATGAAGAATATATTAGGAGAGGCTTTGAAGGTAAAAATCATTAGATGTCATATTTAGTGGCACAAGTTAAAAATATTTGAAGGATTTGCAGCCTATATAAATGCTTTGAGTTTTAGGGTTTATGGATCATAAAATGCTTTAAAATTGATATGGTTTACCTTAGTGGCATGCCTAATCAATATGAAATTGATAGATCAGGAATCCAAGATCTTTTGGTTTGATTTCATTGCAAGGGAAATTTCTCCAAAAATAGGTTATGGACCAAAGAGTTTTTGGTTTTGTTCTAACAGTGGACTCTATTGTTTTGAATTGATAAATAGATTTAGTTGCGGGACTAGAATTAGATTTTATTTAAATAATAACTTGGAAAAATTTAATGTTTGAAATGCTTAGATGATTAACAATCATCTATGGTCATCAAATATTATACATGGTATAAGCTGACTGTTACTAAAAATTGGCAACTGATGGATTTAGGGATTGATTTTGATTAAGGTTTTAAATTGCTGAGTGGAGGTCAATATTTTGAAGGAATTTTAGCTATGTAATTATAATCTTTATAATTAAGGGTGATTGTCAAATTATACTTGAGTTGATCGAATGACAGTCAAGGGTGATTATTAAGTGATTGTATCAAGGGTCAATACCACGCCAAAATACAATGATGAGTTTAATTTAGATTTCAAGGGTGATTATAAGGGTTGATGTTTGATATAGTGTTCATTGATCTCATCCAAAAATTGGGTCAATAAATGGACCTCCATTCGGTGTGATGAACTAAAACTAAGGCTGACATTTTAGCTTTGACCGAAATAACCAACTAAATCATGAAAATTTTGTAACATTAGATTTGACCTTAAATGGATTTATAGTTGACTAAAATAGTGTTTTCTAGATAAGTGGATGGATATCGGAATGGGATTACAACTCCTAAACAAATGGATTTGATAAGAGTTAAAGTTTTCTTTCAAGTTCAAGAGAAGGAATAAAAACACAAAAGGAAACAAACTTATATCAACAAACTAAAGGGCATTTTTTTAAAAAAGGGAAAATCTCTGAGGAGATATACAGCTAAACTTTGAAGGTTTAGATTTAATATTTAGTTAGGATGGCGCCTTAAAGGGCCTGCTCCATCACTAATGGATTATCATACATAAAGAAATCCTTTATCACAAACTTACACCAAAACATAGATGTTTGAAGTTAGATTTAAACTAGGATGGTACGACAAGGGGCTTGCTCCGCGACTAATAGATAATCATGAGGTAAAGAAGCCATTATAACTAACTTATACCCAATCTTATAGGTCCAGATTTTGCTTTATTCCAAGATGGTGTCATAAGGTTCTTGCTCTACCACTAATAGATGATTATGAGGTAAAGAAGATTTTATCACTAGCAGCTGATCATGAGCAAATGAGGACTTTATCATGGACTTACACCTAAGCTCAAAGTACTTTATGATCATATAGAAAGGAAGCCTTTATTATGGACTTCACCTAAACATAGAGGATTATATTAAGATTTAAACTAAGATGGTGCGAAGAGGGGCTTGCTCCACCACTAATAGATTTTAATTACTCATATGGGGTGCCCTAAAAATGGGTTTATAACTAATGGCTGATTTAGATTATCAAAACATAATAACCTTAAAAGAAAGGATACCTTAAAAGTCTTTACACCATTTTTTTTAGGATAAAGGTTAATAATATTTGGAGAATTTAAATGTTATAAGCTTTAGTCTAAATGCTAGACCAAGCTTTATCCCCTAGACCCACTTTCATTCAAAAATTTAAATGCATCCATGTACTATATAAAAATAATAATAAGAAACTTTTTATTGTTTATAATATTTCTTCTTTAATATTATCAACAATAATAACATTTGATATGAAAGTTATTACTTCTTTATAATCAAGAAACTAGTAAGATCCTCCTTGATATGCCTTTTCTACCATTAATGGACCTTCTCAAGTTGGTTTGAATTTACCGACTATCTTTTCATGAGCCAAAATGGCTATTTGAAGAACCAAAGCCAGGTATACTTCTTCGAAAGTTCTTGGGCAAACTAGTTTATTGAGTGCTTTAATCATTTTAGCTTTATATATCATGAGGTTCTCTCAAGCCATCAAATGCTTCTCTTTTAAACCTTCAAACTCTTCTCTCCAAGAAAATACTTTAACTAATTTTGAGAAGTAATTTGAAGCTAATAAGATGAACCTATATCCCATATAGGATGGAAAACTAATTAAACCCACCATATCCATACCCCATTTTTAAAGGCTATGAAGTAACTATTGGGTCTAATTCATTTGGTGGTTGATGTAAAAATATGATGTCCACTTGGGATTGGTGATAACTACGTGCGATTTTCCTACAGTCAACATTCATCCATGACCAATAATAACACTTTTTTTTTTTAATTTTCATATTTAGACCTGATTGATGTGTACCACACAATTCATCATGTATATTTTTAACATCTTTAACCATATTGATTTTCTTAAACACCTTAACCCACATCAAATTAAATGATCATCTATATAAGGTGTGATTAAATAACATATTTGACATAGATATAATAATTTGATATACTAATGATCTATCATAAGGGAGCTTATTTTCTCACAAATATTCAATAAAGGGTTTCTCTAATCCACCACTACATCACCTACTATTAAAATAAATTTTTCCATGGTGGAAAATTTTCTATTTACATAATTAATGTATATAGATTTTATAACCAAACAACCTTGTTCTTCTATTGTAATTATATTTCCTTCAAGACAAGCTAAAGCTTTAGCTAACTTTGCTAAGCCATCTGCTATGGAATTATGTCTACGAGGAATATTGTACAATGTCTTATTTAGAATTTTCTTAAGAAAATGCATTGCATATTTATGATAAAGAACCAAATTTTATTTTAGTACATTTAAGTACTAACTATATGATTAATCGCTAGCTACGAATCTCAAAATTTGATTTCTTCAATTTCAATTAGGATCATCAATTCTAACCCATTTATCAATGCCTCATACTTAGCTTTATTATTCATAAAAGGTTCTATTAATTAATAAGAGAATACATTACAACCTTTTCTACAAAAATAAATACTATACACATTATAGCTTTTCTTGCAAAGATATGATTGTATGTTTCTTGTTAACTAGAAGAAGCACAATCAAAATAAAATTCATAGGTATACTTTTCATTTAACTTTACATTCATGATTTTTTTATCTGGTAGCTCATCGTTGATCAGACAATCATCTTATACAAGATGAGCTACTAAAAAATGTGCCACAACTTGCCCTTTTAATGCTCATAAAGGAATGAATTTGATTTTAAGTTGTGAAAAAATCATTAAACATATATCCAAACTTCTTGATAGCTTTGGGTGACTCATTAGATATTATATTAGATTTACTCTAAATATTAGATTCACTTTATGAGAGAGCGTATAATGCCTTAGTTTCTGAGTGGTGAAGATTAAATCTATGCTATACTTCTATATTTGAGTATAATTTACTTCAGTTTGAGGTAAATATCTACTCAGTTAGTAAATTGCATTTTGTTTATCTTCCTTATTAACCAAAACTAATAAGGCACCCAGAGATTCACTTAAAGTTGTGGTATATAAAATTAATGGTTTCTCTAGAATAAGAGCTGCTAAAACTAATGGATTTGTCAAATACTTTATTATACTATCAAATGCTTTATAACAATGTTCATCCCACTTAAAACTAGCATTGTTCTTGTATAAAGCTATAAATGGAAATATCTTAATTGAGTAAGACTTTTAAGTATGACATTTCTATTATAGCTTTAACTTTATTTGAATCTATCTTGATCCTTTGATGTTAGAATTTAAAACCTAAAGACTTTGCTAAAGTGACACCAAAAGCGCACTTCAAAGGATTCATTTTCAAGTTAAGCTGGCATAATCATTTTGAAAATATTTATTAGATCTTCTAAAATATCATCTCTATCATGAAATTTATTAACTAGATCATTGAAATAACACTCCACTTGATGGTGGATTAGTTCATCAAAAATCCTTGCTTGCTAATATGTTGCCCTATATTTCTTTTATCTGAATGGCATAACTTTGTAACGGTAGATCCTTATCTACTTTTTGAATGCTATATATTTTTCATCTTTTGGATATATCTTCATCTGATTATATCTTAATAAACCATCCATAAATGAAAAAAAATTAAATGAGAGGAAGAAATGTTAATCATATATTTCGATATAGGGAGTGGAAACTCATCTTTCAGACAAGTTTTAACTAGATCTCTAAAAATAAATAGAGACGCATATCTAACCAAGGTTTAAAATTGCGTAAATAAGCCTCGAGGCATTTTTGTCCTTGAGGCGAGGCGTAAGCCTCGAGGGGGTGCGAGGCATAAGCCTCATCGATGAAGAATTGCATAAATGAGAATTTAAGGGTTGTAGCAAGTAAAAAATAGTAAGATTCTATCATACAATAAAACATCTAAATGATAATTAAAATTAGGGGAAAGTAAGAAAATAAATGCAATAAAATCAAGTCCCAAAGTACAAAACCACAAAATATTAGTCTATCAAAACTCCCAAAGTATAATTAAGAAAGAACATATATCATCCAATCATATTCCATCACTAAATGGGTCTTCAAGGGAATCTTCTCACCCCTTCCTCTTCTCCTATAGAGTCCAATGTCTTCCAATCAAAGCATGCACTCATGAAGAAATAGACTAACACTAACAACTATTACTAGAAATGATGAATAGAACAATATACCGGACTGCCGGGGCTCTAAGGGGGCACTGTCCCCTGCCAGGGGTCCAAGGGTAGTGCCCCCAGAACAAAATTTTATTATAAGAGTAATTTTAAAGTTTTGTTTGTTTTTGAAGTTCGTAAGTTGTTTGTATGGGAAGATACCGAGTGATACCGAGCATGTTTCTTAACAGTACCGAGCATGTACCTAGCGATACCGAGCATATACTGAGCGGTATCGAGCATGTACTTAACAGTACCGAGCAAATACCTAGCTGTACCGAGCATATACTGAGTGGTACCGAGCATGTACCTAGCAGTACCGAGCAAATACCTAGCTATACCGAGCATATACTGAACAGTAACGAGCATATACTAAGTGGTACCGAGCATGTTCTGAGCGGTATTTAGCATATATTTGAGGTGTATGCCTCAAAGTAAATTTTGCAATAATGCTAGTGAGGCGTGCCTCACTGCACCTAAGGCGTATGCCTCATGATGCCTGAGAATTGCGTAGGCTTTGAGGCTATTTTGAAGCAAATTGTACAAAGGCGCGCCTCGAGGTGCGCCTCAGATTGCGCAATTTTAAACTATCTATCTAACCATTCTTTTTCTTGACTGGAATGATGTTAGCTTACTAGATTGGATATTTCTCCTCCCTAATAAGTACAACATTGATTAACTTCTTGAATTTGGCTATGACTTATTGTTCAATATCGAGTCACATTCATCGAGGTGCTTGTTTAACTAGAGTTAATTTATGATGAATTTATAGCTTATGAATAACTATGTTTGAAGATAATCTAAGTAATTCTTTAAAACTCCAAGCAAAATAGTCTTTGAATTCTATCAATTGTTCATTCTTTTTTTTTTCTTTATCCTCATTCAATAAGCTGATTATAAAAATAAGATGAGGGTTTTCTTCAGTTCCTAGATTTATTTCTTTTAAATCCTTAATTATAGATTTAATATCCTTTTCAAGCTCTGAAGGTGCATCATAACTTGAGAGTGATCTAGATGATCTGAATTTCCTTAATAGAGTTTGTTGAAAGATTTAATATTTACTGAAAAGTGACTATAGGGCTATAGTATTTTTGATATAACTAAGTAATATTAATTATTATCAAATGAATATAGAGTAGTGAATCTAATGCATGATCTCAACATATGTTTGGGTTTTCTTTTATCACATGAGTATTTGAATCGCTGAGCTTCACCTCTACTCCAATTTAATCGTGTTAAACCATTCTTAATAAACTTGCTTACGAAATTGGAATACCATTCAAAAGGGAGTTCCATGATTTAATCCATAAGTCGATCATTAACGGTTACATCAGTTTTAGTAGTTTTACTGGTAGAGGGATCAAAGATATTAGCCTTAACATTTAGGGTTTAAAGGAAGAAAGGTTTTCCCCTCTAATCTTTATACATCACTTTGACAAAGTGGAGTAAGGGTAATATGTTCCCAAATATATTTTTTTTAACCTCTCCTTGGTAGATACATTTGAATAAGCTTCCCTAGTGACTTGAATCCTATCCTTATCATTATAAGCTTTTATAAGAAATCTCAAACTTTAGCTACTTTGAACTATTCATATATTTTACAGACCATGGGGTTTTATCAATCACATATGATTCTTCCTCTAAGCTAGATTCAAAATTGATATGTATTAAAGACACTTTTATTTGCAAACTATGCTTCTCATTTACTTTTATAAATTTATCTTGTTATCCTCAACCATTTCCTCTAGATGTTGAGCCATTCATCTACCTTCTTTTGTGGGAGGAGTAGGCGATCAATGAACATCATGTTTGAGATCAAAACACCATACTTTTTCATTATCTTTTTCTTTTTCTTTCTTTTCTTTTGCCTCTTCATTAGCCAGTTTGAAATTTTTTAGAGAAGATGATCTAATTTTTAGGTAGATGTTATGAAATGTCTTCGTATATACCAAATTTATGAATTAAACATAGTTGTAAAACACCCTTAATGCAATTCTTTTCTCCGTAGTGAGAGTTTTAATACAATGATGAAGGGTGGAAGGCACCATTCTATATTCATGTCACCAAGGTCTACCTGCAATAGTGTGAAAAGAGGCTTCCAAATCTATAATATAAAACTTTGCTTTGGTCCTTAGATTTTTTTGTATAAAAAATCAAAGTAATTGAACCTAAACTCTCTCACCTTTTTTGTTGAACCCTCATACCATCATCTTATCAAAATTTAGCTTGTGAGTGTCCATCCTTGTGTATGCAAGAGTTTTAAGAGTCATAATAATGATCGGTACGCCCGGATCAACAGGATGCGTGATAATCTAAAATTATAGAAGTTCAAAAATATCTATA
Organism: Dendrobium huoshanense; assembly: GCA_016618105.1. Taxonomy (NCBI): domain Eukaryota; kingdom Viridiplantae; phylum Streptophyta; class Magnoliopsida; order Asparagales; family Orchidaceae; genus Dendrobium; species Dendrobium huoshanense. The sequence goes on from CM028347.1 coordinate 34,397,257, forward strand.
ATAGCTGATATAGTTTCCAGAAGTAAATCATCATATGAGAATGAAACTTCTAGAAATTCTTTTGAGCTCAATATTTCCTCAGACTATATTGATACAAACTGAGCTATACAAATCTTTGGATCAATTAGAGCTTTGAAAAAAGCATCCCTCATGCTATTATAGAGAAATAAAGCATCATAGATACTCAATTTTGTATGTAATTTTATACAATGTGCTAACACATTATAATCCACTTTAGGAATATCTAGATTAGATACAATTAAATTTCATTGCGTATGTGCTAAGACTTTGGATTATCAATCTATTTTTTTTCCTTTAATAGTAGCAGGTACTAAAGGTGTTAAAACTTTACCACTATATAGATGTACTTAGACTTTTTCTTCTAAGGAAGGGATAGTAGATTGCTTTGACTTGTTATGTTCATTTATCTTTAATCATTAATCAAATTTATTTAAGAATTAGACATCTCAATTTATACAAAAATAGGATCACTCGTAATATCGAAGAAAGAAAGGGGAATCACTATTAGAGAAATATTAAAGAGATGTTTTTACTCATTTAAGTTTATATTTGGTTTGATAGCATTATTTTATATTGCATCATTTGTTTGAACATTACCATATATATATATAAGATAAACATAGAATCTTTCTTCATTTCTCTCTTAGAAGCAAGATGGATAAAATATAAATCATACAGTCTAAGAGGTTCAAGATTCTTTGTTATGCCATTGGAAGAAACTACAACTTTGTTGTTAACATTACTACTTTTATTCTTGAGCTCGAATTTAGAACTACTAAAGACTACTTAGTTGATGTCTTCTTAGGTTAATTAATAGGTTCTCTCTTATGTACTTCTTCAGGACTCTACGCTCCTTGAGATACCTAAGTAAATGAATGATAAAATTTGTTTAGAATTTTTCTATTATAAGTTTGGGATAAAGATATATCCCAATTATCATTATGTTTTAAATTTAAGATTGATACAAAAGGCTCACCAATCAAGTATTTAGCATATCTTTGACTAGAATCAACTAAATACTCCTTGGCTATTACAACTGTTCCATCTTTAATGCTTCTTTCATGCCATTCTTTAAATATTTTGTAATCCTCTAACTCATGACTGATCTTTTGATTTTATGGGCAATAATTAGGTTGTATTGATTTGCCTACATCTTTTGGCTTTTTTGGTCAAAGAACTTTGAATTTCGATTTCTTTAAATGATTTTTAAAGATATTCTTAATAGCCTATCTTTTTACTTTCTAAAGTTTAAAATCTCCCTCTTTGGTCTACAGTGGTAAGATCAGAATGAAACTTTTTTTTTTTGCAAAAGCAAAAATGAATGCTTTAAGATCTGAATGAAACTTAAATTATGGATTAGGAGACATATTATACTACTGATACAATAATGAAAGACTTAATTCTTCTATCTAAACTTGCATCAACTATTTACCCTTACCAATAACAAATACTAACCTAGACTTCTTTTTTGACACCTTCTGAGGTATTAATTTTCTAATTTCTATCAAAATTTGATTGTTTGAGAAAGTCAAATTTAAATATTTCCTATCATCCACCAAGAATACACTCAGTAATTTCTTCACATTGTGAATTTACGTATGTATTATTTGCAATTTTTTTCTCATATATTTGTCGAGTACCCTCCTTTAGGTGATCCATCATTTCCTCAATGGATTTCCTTGCTAAATTACGAGGATCTATAAGAATGTATTCTCTAACAAATGATTATTCTTCAACATCTCAATTTTTCTTCATCCTATCTTTCGATAAATGATTCTTATGGGAGACTAATGCAACTGAAGTAGCAACCATTTTAGGATGTTAAACTTTCTTGCCACAAGATAGCATTACTGTTTGACTTATCGAATTCAATCTCTTTTTAGTCATGATGAGGAGACAATTCTTAACCTTGCAGTTGATATTGAAATCAGATGGATGATGACCCAATGGGCGACCAAAAGATTTCACTAGAATATTTCTAGACTAAACAAAAGGAGTAGGAGAAATTAAATTATACCCTTGACAAGACAATACTTCAAATCCAAGGGATTTGATCGAAGTAAACTGACCCTAATAATCTGAAGATATTATACGCTGATTAACTTGTGAATATCATCTAGATTCCTGTTGACACTTTACAGTAGATATTCCTCAATAAGTACCTGACTCTTTGAACTCTATTATTTTATTAAAAGGATGAGACACCTCACTCAATCTCTCTCTCTCTCTCTCTCTCTCTCTCTCTCTCTCTCTCTCTCTCTCTATCTCTCTCTCTCTCTCTCTCCTTTAGTGTGATTTCACTCCAATAGATCAATAGATATAACATCCTTCAAACTTCTCAAATTTAGTCTTTGATTGTATATATATATATATATATATATATATATATATATATATATATATATATATATATATATATATATATATATATAATTTTATCTTCACAAAAGATGGAGTGAGAAGTCTATCTCTAAAGTAGTCACTAGAAAAATCTGTGGACAAATTTAAAATCCAAAATACAATGTCACATAAGATTGCTTTAAATTTATATTTTGGGTTTCTTTAACCAAAGTTTTATAGATTGACATTACGCCATCCTTAAGGATAGACTAATATTTCACTATCGATTTGAAAAGAGAAACCCTTAGTTCAAGATTGAACATTGCATAGGAAATATTCTATTAGCCTTGAAGGATAATCAAAACATTTACCATTTGTTTTAATTATAAAATTAATCCAATACTTAAACCTTATATCTACATTCCACAAATCTTTCATTTACCTTACAAAAGAAACTAAAATAGGGTTATTGTGAGTTTTAAACTCCTTATAGGGTCTAGCCCTATAATTAATAACATCTTTTAAGAGAATACTCTTAATGAGAGTTACGACTAAAAATTTTCAAAGTTATATAGATTTAAAGAAATATATGGGCTTACAAGATTTATATGTAAGCTTTAGATTATAAATTCTCTACTTGTCCCCTAAATTTAGATTTTAGATTTGAATTTTAAAATAATTAAATAAGTATGTGCAAAGATCGAAGAGGTGATTACAATCTGGACGTATAGTTGGAGTGATTTGCCAGTTAACAATCCTAATGTATAATCAATCACCTTAGATATAATGCATGCTAGACTTATCTCTATCTTAAGAGACCAAAGAATGAATTAGACTCTAAAATTTATGACTCAATATGAGTAATTTTAACTTTAAGTTCAAATGACATTAGAGAGAGGACTCACTAAGAACTATTTATTCTCTTATTTAATTTACCTAACAAAAATTTCTAACTCCCAAAATTTTTACAAACATTTGGCAGCATAATGGCCCTATATCAAAGGAAAAGTGATAAAATCCTTCGAATGCATAGTTACCACACACAACCTTTCCCCCATTGGGCATAAATATTTTGGCTTAGCATACATCGCAAAAATAAATGCATCCATGTATATATATATAGGTAAAGGGGCTAGTGTATACAATACCTAGTGCTGATCATCCTAGGAGTAGTATACATGTTTCAACAAAATCCAAAACATATACACGAAAAGAAACAATGAAAAATTTCAACCCTAAAAAAACTACCACCCATATGAATGAATTGTATGAAGCAATGAAATAAATAAAAGACTCAATATAAATAGCAATTTATATAGTCTTTAATTTTGATAATTTATAATAGACTCAAACTCTACAAAAAGAAAGGTGTTCAGGTTCTACCATAATAAACCTAGATTTCTAATGCTACAATATATATATATATATATATATATATATATATATATATATATATATATATATATATATATATATATATATATATATATATATATATATATATATATATATATATATATATATTCAAATATACTTGCTTATTGTATTCAAGCTCTAAGCCTTCTATGGAATAACTACTTGAAAAAACTAGTTTTTTGGCTACCAAAATCCTCCTAAAATGAACATTATAAGTTGGAAAAAATGATCTTCCATTGAATTTATTATAAAAAACAGTTAGACTGTAAAATGTGCATCGAAAATACATTTTAAATGGAAAGAAGTTCATCAAAACTATTTTTGGTGGATTCATCTATGGGATGTTTTACTGCATTTTTGGTGTAATTTAGCCGCCATAATTACGTGCAGTTAAGCCTCTAGTTATTTCCATTGAGATAGCCTACGGGTCTCACTGATAGAATGGTTTCTAGAAGTTTCAACATAACTATTCCACTAAAATCATTATAACTATTCATTGTATTGTCATTACTGATGGATAATCCATTAGAAATCAACCAATAACCTATACCAAAAATAAAAAAAGGTAGCCCCACCTCTTCCTACAAAATTTAATACATAATTAATTAATTTACAAGTGTTATATAAAATATTAAACTTATATACTCAAGTAAGCTCTCCTTAATCACTCATCAATCCGTTGCTGGTCATCCTGGTACTTGTGAGTATGACTATGCTACTAAATAGAAGATGGTTCTCTACACAGTAACTCTTTATGCAATATACTTATATTAGTATCCATAACTAAATAAATTATTAAATTCTATAAAAATTCTTACCAAACATCACATATAGTTTGTGTGGGGAATTAAGCCCTAGTATTGAGTGAAGTACCCATGCCTCTAATGTTAGAAGCTCGGCTCTATTTATTTTGGTCCCTCCTAGTATATTTTGAGCTGCCCAAAGCACTGGTCAACTCGACCTATATACTATCACCAATCCAAAGTGTTCACTTGCCTAACTTCTAAATGTTTGTAAATATGTCTCGTAAGCGAGTTGACTCGTGTTTCCCAAAATTTTTTCTAATCTTATCATTGTGTTTGAGCAATAGGTAAAAATGTTTTTCCATATTAAAACATAAAATACCAAATATTTTTGTTAGATTAATCAAAAAGATACATTGTAGAATACTTTTGTTACTAACTAACCTTAAACTCCCTAAACCACAAGTTATACACTTCCTTTGGGATATTTTTCCAAGAAATATAAGGAGCAACAAACATGCTCCATATGATGTCCCATATCTTTTGCGTGGGCTGTTCAAACTTGTTTATATGAATTAGGTTGTTAAATCTAAGCTTATGTCTAAGTGGCTAACCAAGAGAGGGGGGGGGGGGGGGGGGTGAATAGGTAATTAAAAATTTATCCCTCTTTTAAAAATTTTATACCAAAAATAACTTTTGTGAATTTTATAGAAAATGTTTTTCAACCACAAGTTAAAACATTAAAAAAAAAAGTAGTGGAAAATAAAAAGGCATAAGATTTAAAGTGGATCGGTCAAACACGACCTACATCCATTCCCCGGAGGCACCCTCCAAGTATTGCACTAATACCACTAGTGACTCTCCTTTTACACCCACAACAAGGCGGAGAAGCCTTTACAAAACTCTCTTCCACCACTACCCGGTGCGGTAGAGAACCGTCATCCTTTTACACTTTCTTAGTGTTGGCAGAGAACCATCTATCCTTTCACAATCTCCCAGTGTAGGCAGAGAACCCTTCGTCCTTTCACACTCTCCAAGTGTGGGCAGAGAACCCTGCGTCCTTTCACACTCTCCAAGTGTGGGAAGAGTACACTTCGTCCTTTAACACTCTCCAAGTATGGACAGAGAACCCTTCGTCTGTTCACACTTTCCAAGTGTCGGCAAAGAATCGGATCTCCTTGACAGATCTTCTCACAAGAAATCTAAAAGGATGAGAGAAAATAGTGAAGTAATCACAAGTAGAGATTCTTACCTTTGAGTTCCAAGTGAATCTTTCACACTCCAGTAGAAAGAATCCTCTTTCAAACACTCTTTCACACTCTCTTCTTGACTCTCCTTTCAGTTGGTACAAAGATCATTAGGCAAAAAGATTAAGAGATAGTTTTATTTGGACTTTATATAGGAAAGACACGAAAAACCATCCAAAGATTGTTGATATTCAAGTCTGTACATAGTGGATCGTCCCTTACGAATCTACTTAAATAAGTTGCATACAAACCCAATATATATAGGTACGAACTAACTTCGTACCTGATCATCATCCGGTACAAACTATGTTCATCCGGTACGAACAGTTATTTCATGGGTTAGTTTCGACAAACAGCAGGACGTTACCAAAATTTCAAAAGATAGAGCATTTCGTCCGGGGACGAATGGGAGTTCATCTGGATGAAAATTTTCTAGAGAGCATTTCATCTTGGGACGAATAGTATTTCATCTCGATGAAAGTTTTCCAGAGAGCATTTCTTCCTGGGACTAATAGGAGCTCGTCTGGATGAAAATTTTCCATAGAGAATTTTGTCTTGGGACGAATAGGATTTTGTTTGGAAGAAAATTTTCCATAGAGTATTTCATCCTGGCATGAACAGAATGAATCGTCTGGACTATTCAGCACAAAGTGAGAATCCAGAGAAGATCGTCCCGGGACAAATTGAGAAATTTGTCTGGACGATTAGGACTTAGAAAAATTTTCTCACTTCCTGCTCGTTCCATTGCTCTTCCGAGGGGATTAACAGACTTGATCATCCAGTACAAACAAGGTTCGTCCCGTATGATCAAAGTGATTTTTAAAGATCTCCCCAAGTGTGTGTGTGCTAAGCTTATTCAATTAAAATCATATTTTCTCAAACTCAATTACAATAAAAATTACAAACTTCAATTTACAAACTATCTCATGCTGAATTTTGATTTGAAGTCTTTATTAGTCTGGAGTTCGATTATCCTGAAATGTTAGTACACACAAGAGCAAAAACAAATTTTCCAAAAATTTTTATGAGAAAACAAAGTTTAAAATAATAATATTTGGAATTATCAAAACTATACAAGTTGTAATAAGATAAAACATGCAAATAGCAACTCTCTTAACATGGGCTGCTTCGACATATGAAACCTACATAAAATATGTTAGGTGAAAAACCTTTCTAAAATTATCTTAGTATTGTTAAGAATACCCTCAGTATGTACATGCACTTCATAAAAATTATAAGTATTACTAAGCTGTGAAAATAAAGTAGAGAAATGATAAACAAATTGAAGTAACTAATGCTATGTTGTTAAAAAGAAATCTTGCATTTCACATAAATTGTTAATATTGCTATAAGATATAAAATAGTAGAGCAATAAAAACAAAGTGATATAACTACTACTATGTTGTTAGAAAGAAATAATAAATCTCATATAAATGATAACTACAACTATAAGATATAACAAAGTAGAGCAACAAAAAAGTGTAATAACTACTACTATGCTGTTAAGAAAATCATGCACTTAATATAAATATTAACTATTGCATTGTTGTTAAAAAATAAATTAACATGTATCTACACTAAATATATTTAACTTCTATTTACTTATCATTTACTGATTCACTTCCATGTGATGACACTTCATCTTTACCACTAATAGATTCCTCATAACTTCCTCAATGTTTACTTTTACTTCCTCTAAATGCAACTCAATCTCATTATTCATAATTTAATCATTAATTTTGTTAGCAAGATCTTTTAAGTTTGACATAAGCTCTTCTTCATGAGCAGGTGGTATTGGTGTGGTTTTCAAAATAACTCCCCTTGGTTTTGTCTTGATGACTATGATCCAATCTTATTTGCCTCGTAATCTATCGAGATAATTATTAAAGTAGACATGGCTAGCCTGGATAACAAATATAAATTGTTCAAACTTTGCATATCTCCTACCCTACTTTACTTTTTCTATATTATATAATGGATGTACTCTTGCACCTCAGTTTTGTACTGGATCAAATCAATCACAATTAAAAAGATACATATAGTTTTCATCACTTGTATATTCCAATTGTAATACTTCCTATATATACTTGTAATACTCAAAATTTCCATCACATCGATATTCCAACTATAATATGAGAAAAATTGGGTTGTCTTGTATATTAAATGTGCTTTGCAAATTGATCATTTAAGATGCGTATCATTCTTAATAATCTTCTTAAGTTTATTTAAATGCCCCTTAAAAGGATGCATCCACTGATATTTAATAGATCCACCAATGATAGCCTCATAAGGTAAATGCAAGGGTAGATGCCCCGTAGAGTAAAAAAAAATGTTGAATAAAATATCTTCTCAAGTTTACACAAAATAAAAGTAATATTGTGCTCCATATGAATCAGGTGCTTAATCATTAGTTTTAAGAATTCTATATCCTTAAAAAAGATACATAGCTTGATCAAAGTCTTCAAATTAGATCTGCCAAACAACTAAAAGTATTCAGTAGTAGACCAGTTATAACATTTTAATCCAAACAATCACCTTAACCTTATACAAATTCATCTACAAAGATTAGAAGAATATTAATCAGGTATCTTTAGAGCCTACACATATTCATAAACTTTTCATCTCTAGTCTAAAGTTAAGCTGAATGGTACTTTCAGTTTTAAAATTTTTTCACTTCTATAGAGAGCCCATAAACCTTTCTTAACACCTCTACAAGCTTAATAGAGACCTAAAGATGCATGAGCTCTAATTCATAACTATTATAGATGAGTTTTATAGGTAGAACATAGATTTTTTTCACCATCATTAATAAAAAAAATATCTTTATTTTAGGTTAACATAATTGTTTTCTACATTTCTTAGTTGTTCTAATAATTACATATTAGTTCATTATGTTGGATAAATATAGTAGCTTGAATAGGTAGTACTAGAGTTAATTGTGATTCACCTATTTTCACATGGGTTTAACACTCCTCTTTTTACATTTTATATCTTCATTGGCATATGCACTTGCATAAGTTGGGATAATTTAGCAAATAAATCTATAGTGGCTAGAAATTTCATTTGTACAATATAGCCACAAGTAAAGCTTAAACTCCAAATACAACAAAATTAACCCCACCAAGTTTTTAACACAATTGTTGGGGATGTAGTATTTTCTTTTGTAATTATTTTTATATTACACAAAATACAACAAATTTAATCCTACTTTATTTGTACCTTATTTTATTATTATTATTATTTGTAAAAGTACACATTTGTGATTGTTTACTTTTTATAATTTTTATTTTTTAGTTTTTTATTACATTTTAGTTCTTATTTATTGTTGGAGTATGTAAAGTAGATCCAGTAAGGGATCCTTATTATTCAACCTTTAAATACAAAGGACAATTAAAAATTACAAAACTAAAAAAAATTTAATTGTTTGAAGGGTATAACAAAATCTACATCAAGACCATCCAAGACCTCACAGTGAGTATATCAATCTCTAAGTTGATGGGATTTACAAGATTATTAATTGACTTATAATCCAAGCCAATACTTTCGAGTTGAATCCTACCATTATCATATAATTATCAATTTGGGGGAACTCCTATTGATGATCCCAACCAACACTTAGTTAGTTTCTTATGAATTTTTGTAATATTAGAGTATAATGGATTCAGTGATGATGCTATTAGAATTCTACTATTTCCATTTTCTCGAAGGGAGAAAGCTAAAATTTGGTAGAATTTCTTGCCCCAGGCTTCATAACTACTTGGAATGAGTTGGAACTTAAGTTCCTAGCAAAGTACTTTTCACCTTCCAAAATAATGAAACTTAGGAATGATATTACTTCATTTCCAAAATTTGATGGAGAGTAATTTATGAGATATGGGAAAGATTCGATAAGATGCTTAGAAAGTGCCATCATAATGCTTTAACTAATTAGTTGGTGATTCAAACTTTTTATAATAGACTTGTAGGATCAATCCTATGGTCAATAATTGATGCAACAATTGAACAATCTTTGATGTAAAACTTTTCAAAGGCTCTTATGTTTTCATAGAGGGCATGGCAACAAATAACTTTAATGGCCTTCTGATAGACTGAATCTGAAGAGAGTAGCCAGTATTTATGAGTGGGATGCTTTATTAATTTTTATTATTAAGATGGATATCATGTCTAAGATTAGATAATTTAGAGTTAGTATAGTTTCAGGATCACCTATGCATTTGTACAACAATGATTTGAATGCTATTAGTGAGTCTATTTCTCAATGGTTTGAGAATGTAATTGCAATTGGAATACTTAACATTCACTGCTAAAATAAAAATAATCTTGATTAGAGGAACCATCCTAATTTTGGTTAGAATAATAATAATGGGGAAATCAGTGGAATAATAATCATTCCAACCTTATATGAAGTTGTATTAATCCCCAAAAGCATTTAGGGAACCCTATACCTTCTTATACAAAATCTTTAATCATAATAATCAATTAAAAGATAGGATGATACTTTTGGAGGATTTAATGCTTTAGATGGGAAACTAATTTTAAAGTCAATATGCAACTATTTTAAAATTGTAGAGTTAATTAGGGTAGTTAACAACTTTCTTTAGTAGTAGTCCCCATGGAACCTACTCATTTTATTATCTAGTAATACTTAAATAAATCCTTAACAAAATGGGAAAGACTAAAGTTTTAATTATTTGAAGAATATTAGTTGTTTTACACAGCCAAAATATAAAATCCAGGCAAATTTTGGCTTAAGAAAATGAACTTAGCACTAATGGGGAGACAACTTAATTCTACTAGTGTAAAAAGCTGTGTAATTTTGTATGTATAAATTATTTTTATGATGTTGTTCTATAATTTATTTATTATATTTTAGGAATAGTAGTTGTGCCGCAGTGTTGAATTGCACAATAAAGTATGATATAATGCAGTGCTTTTATTTCCATTATGGAATAGTTAACAAAAAATGGAGCCACATCGAATTTGCCGAGCAATACATAGACTCAGCCATTAATTATGTCGAGTTAGCATAATGCAATAGTGGAGCAAGACCATCAATGCCTAAGTGATAGTTGATCTCATAACACTATCGGGTAACCATATCAAGGTTCTCTTAACCTTAGGCCATTTTGCACTTACTATAAATAGATTTTTTTAGTTCTTTTGTTTTGAACCTATTTCACTTTAGTAGAGTTTTGTATTTTTTCCATGTAGTTCTATAGTTCTCACTTAAAGAAAAATTTAAGAAAGGCTAAGAAATAGCAAGATACATTCATTAGTGATCTTAGCTTGTCCTTTGTAAGAAATCCTACCATTGGAGGTGAAAGGAGTGTGGAGAAGTCAATTGTACTATGCTAGTGGAGTTTTCCTTATTGTTTCTCCAATATATTTTCTTTTATGAGTGAAATGAAGATGTATTTGCTTTCTAATTTGTCTATCCCTTGATTATTAGTTAGTTTTATGCTAATGATGTGAACACAATACATATACTAATGTTGACTATCATACCTTAAATGAAATTATGGTTTCTTTCAATATCTTTCATTCTTAATTTAATGCATACAATGGCCATGTGTGTATTTAAAATCTTCTATGATATATTATCTTGATGGAGGAATATTTAAACAAATAGAATTATTGAAATTGAATGTCTGCTTGCCTAGACTTAAGATGTTAAACTTTCTAGGTTCTATAAAAACATTATAATTATAAGAAGGTCATAAACCTCCTTTTCTTGCCCCATAAGCTCTATAGAGATCTTATGATGGATATGCTCTGATCTACATCAATATTTAAGAGCCTCATTAGGAAGTCATTATTATATTACAAGCATTAGTCTAAAAAGTATTATATATTTTGGTATCTCAATATCTTTTGCATTCTGAAAGTTACTAAAACTCTTAATTTTCATTAAGCAGGATAAACCTTTCATTTAAAATAGGTAGCGCATGTTTGTTTGCACTCTTTTAGAACACTTCTTCATGGGATAGACGCTTTATCAATCACATTACTACTTGATTAATAAGTTTATTTCTGTATTTTGTAGGCAATATATAACAAAGAAAACCTAAGAATCAATTAACCTCACGTCCTTTTTATTTCATACAAGTAATTAGCAATTCATGTGCCAGTGCATCAAGTTTTTTGCACTATTTTTAGAGATCAAACATGTGTATTATAATTTAAAACTATATTGATAAATTAGTTGCATATTTAAACCTACTTATATCCTGTATCTTTATTTCAAATTTTTTGCAAAAATTTATCAAAAAGAAAAAAAAAAGTAGTTTGTTTCATCATTGTTCTTTACTTTTTAGTACATTATTATTACATGTGTTAAAGAATTAGTATGTTTCCTTTATTTTTTTATTCTAAAATTGAAATAATCATTACAAAAATCTAAAAAACTAAAAAGATTTTATCTTCAGAGATGTCTAAACTATTACATGATTTGGACTATCACTTTATTTTAATTGTTATGAGTTGATATAAAAATTCCAAGCTAAGTATTTCTCACCTTCAAAACCTAGCAAGCTTAGGAATGATATCACATTATTTACCTAGTTATAAAAAGAGTAAATTTATGAAAATTTGGAGAGATTTAGGAAAATGCTTTGGAAAAGCCATCACCTTATTTTACCTTATTAATTCATTATTCATATTTTTTATAATGGACAAGTAGGATCTATTAGGTCGATTATAGGTGCAGTAGTTGGAGGATCTTTAATGTCTAAGCCATTTATGGATGCATATGAATTAGTTAAGATAATGGCTACAAATATTTTCTAATGGTCTTCTAATCGGGTGAATCCTAAGAGAGTAGCTTAAGTTTTAAGAATCAAATGTTGTCAATGCTTAATGCTTTGATAAATAATTAGAAATTACAGTAACATTGCAATAATATCTTACTTATGAGTGGGAAAGATTTGGGTGACTCTTATAAGGACAAAGATAAATCTCAAAAGCATGATATTTTAGGAAGAGATTCAACTTTTCCTATGATAATTTCTATAAGCTTGGAGAAAGAATAGGAAAGTAAGTTGATTAGGGTTCTAGAAGATCTAAATATAGCTTTTGAATGGACTTTATTTGATACCAAAGGAATTATCCCCATGCTTTGTGTGCATAGAATTTTAATGGAGGCAAATTCAATACTAAAAGCGGATTCTCAAAGAATATAAAACCCATCAATAAATAAGGTTATAAAAAAGGATATACTTAAATGGTTATTTACAGAAATTGCTTATTCCATTTCAGACAATGCTTGGGTGAGTACTATTCATTGTGTTCCTAAGAAGAGTGGTTTAACTATTATGACCAATGACCAAAATGAATTTTTGAAACTTGTTCACTATGAATTAGGTTGTTAAACCTAAGCTTATGTCCCAGCGGCTAACCAAGATGGGGGTGAATTGGAATTTAAAAAAAAAAATTAACCCTCTTTTAAAATTTAAAACCAAGAATTTAAATTTAGCGAATTTTATAGTAAAAATTTTTCCACCACAATTTTGAAACAGTAAAATAGAAAAATAAAAAAATACCAGAAAAATAAAGACATGAGATTTATAGTGGTTCGGTCAAACTTCACCTACATTTACTCCCCGGAGGCACCCTCTGAGTATTGCACTAATACCACTAGTGACTCTCCTTTTGCACCCACAGAAAGGCGGAGAAGCCTTTACAAAACTCTCTTCCACCACTACCTGGTGCGACAGAGAACCGTCGTCCTTTTACACTCTTCCTAGTGTTGACAGAGAACCATCCGTCCTTTCACACTCTCCTGGTGTAGGCAGAGAACCCTTTCATCCTTTCACACTCTCCTAGTGTGGGCAGAGAACCCTTTGTCGTTTCACACTCTTCTAGTGTTGGCAGAGAACCCTACATCCTTTCCCACTCTCCTAGTGTGGGCAGAGAATCCTTCGTCCTTTCACACTCTCCTAGTGTGGGCAGAGAAACCTTCGGCTGTGCACACTCTCCAAGTGTCGGCAGAGAACCAGATCTCCTTGGAAGATATTCTTCATAAGAAACCTAGAAGGAAGAGAGAAAATAGTGAAGTAAACACAAATCAAAGGTAAAGATTCTTACCTTTGAACACCAAGTGAAGCCTTCATGCTCTAGTAGTAAGAATCCTCCTTCGAACACTCTCTTACACTCTCTCCTTGACTTTTCTTTCAATAGGCACGAAGATCAATAGGCAAAAAGATTAAGTGGCAGTTTAGATTGGACTATTTATAGGAAAGACACAAAAAAACCGTCCAAAAACTACAAATTTTCAAGTCAATACGCATTGGATCATCCCATACGATCGTGGATCATCCTGGACAATTTTACTTAAATGCGTTGGAAATGAACCTAATGTATTTGGGTATGAAATAACTTTGTACACACACATCATCCCATATGAACTAGGTTCGTCCGGTACGAACGATTATTCCATTGGTCGGTTCCCAAAAACTGCAAAACATCACTAAAATTTTAGAGTCGGTTCACTTCGTCCTGGGATGAATATGGGTTCGTCCAGACAAAATTTTTCCAGAGAGCAACTCATCCTGGCATGATTATAAATTTTGTCTGAACAAAAATTCTCCAGAGGAGATTTTGTCCCGGGACGAATACACTTTGTCATGGACGAAAATACTCCAGAGACCAACTCATCCTGGAATGAATATAAATTTTGCCTGAATGAAAAATTTTTAGAGAACATTTCGTCGAGGGATGAAAACTCTTCGTCCTGGACGATCAGGATTTAGAAAAAATTTTCTTCAATTCTTGTTCGTTCCATTGCTTTTGCGAGGAGATAACTAACCTGATCATTCCGTACGAACTATGTTCATCCCGTATGATTACTACAAATTTTTTTAAGATCTCCTTAAGTGTGTGTGTTTATTCACTTTATTATAATCACTCCCTCTCATACTTAATTCAAAGAAAAATATAAGTTTTAAATACACAAAGTATCTCATGCTGAATTTAATTTGAAGTCTTCGTAGTTTGGAGTTTGATTTTCCTGAAATGTTAGTACACACAAGAGCAAAAACAACTCTTCCAAAAAGTGTTAGGAGATAACTACACATAAAACAATAATATTTGAAATCATCAAAACTATACAAGTTGCAAGAATGTAAAACATGCAAATAGCAACTCTCTTAACAATCTCTCCCTTTTTTATGATGGCAAAATAATTATTGTTTGTATAATTTCAAATTCTAAGAATCTCCTAAACTCCCCCTGAATTGATGAACATGTGAAAATAAGAAGGCATTGAACAACATAATAATTTTTTTTTCAAAACTTTTTTTAGAAATACAAAACAAATACACAACAAATACACAACATATACAATATACACAAAACACAAAACAAAAATGGACACACATATAATACAAATCAAACAATACCACGAATCAAACAATTTCTCCCTCTTTTTAACAACAGCAAAAAGTGAAGAAGAAAAAGACTTGAAATGTAAGCAGACATAAGAAAATCATTTGATAATTCAATATTGAAAGTGATTGAAATAAGTTATGCAAATAAAATTAAAACATTAGACAAATCATATTAATTCATAGAAGTTAAGAAGATATATAACATAGATAATAAAAAGAATTTATTAAAAACATAAGTCAATTTTGACATTAAGATAGAGAAAATCATTGCAGAAATGATGAAAATAAAAATTGTATATTTCAAATTTCAATATAAAATATAAATGAATATAAGATCAATTTGAATTAAGAGATTAAAAGAGTTTGGATAGAAATAGCTACCACATGTGGCGCTTTGCGCATCATTTTCAAAGTTGTGGCACATTTTTGTGTATCTTTTCAGTTGTTGGGCTTATTTTGTGCCTCTTTTTCACATTGTGAACTTTTGCGCATTTCTTTTGATTTTTGTACATTAGTACATTTTTCAAGATTAATCGTATTCTTTCCAAAATCAATAATAAAAAATTTTAAAATTATCTAAGTGCATAAATATTAATTGATAAGTGAAATACAAAATAAAAAAACATCGCAATTGCAATAATAATATTAACAATAATATAGTCTAAGTAAGAGACATGAAATTGACAATCTTATTAACATCAAGTTATAAGTAAAACTTAAATTTAGAGAACTTAGATTTTCTAATGAATTTAATTTTAACTTACAAATCAAGGTTTATCACTATTTAAGATTAAAGAATCTAATGATTGTCATAAAGGCTAACACACATTTCAATACCATTAAAGCCAAAACACGAGAACATATATTAATATCAATATGAAGATATTACAATCTAAGCTCAGGATATCAATAAAAAAACAAAACAACTAAAGAAAAGAAAATACAATAAACTTTCTTAAACCAACAACTAACACATAAACTACAGAAAATACATAAAATCAAGTGCAACTATCACTGAGAAGGACCCTGATCTGGAGGAGGAGGAGGAGGTGCAGCACCAAAGATGTTAAAGTAAGTACTCATCATAAGCACATTGGTACTTATATCATCATCTGGTCCCTCATAAAACTCATGTCATGCTGATACTGTGCATCCTGCTGTTGAAGATGAGTCTCAATTTGATCAAAACATTGATTAAAATGAGTCTCTAGGCGATCAAATCTTTGAACCAAATCCTTATAATTTGGTTCATTGGCGGGTGCAGGTGCAACTTCATGTTCTTCCTCAGTATCACAAATGACTCTAAGGTGGTTAACTAAACCACCCAAGGTGAGCTCTAAGTCACATTCAAATCACTATAGGGATCTATCCTAGGCTTGGATTGGGGCAAAATTAGTGGCTCTACACTCCTTATCCTAAACATCATCAGCACACCAAAAATCACACCCTAAATCCCATTGGATAGGTCCATATCCCTTTTTGAATTTAAGGGTCAAACCATGACCCTTAAACTTAAATATTGGGTAAAATGCCCTTGAACAACATAAAATGGGGGGATAAAATTTGGACATGTCAAAAACATGTCCAATTTAAATCTCCCAAAATTCCAGGCCTGGTGGACACATATTTAAAAAGTAATTAAAAAAATTTATAAAATGCTCAAAATGAAATTAAACCTAAGATTGACCTAACCAGGGTCTGGAACCATAGGGCTTTTGTAGTGCTCCCTGAGACCTTTCCAATGAGCCTAAGAACGCCTAATTTGGACAAGTGTGCAGGGAGTTATGAATTTTGGAATTTCCTTGAATTACTGGATTTAATTAATCCGGCAATTACACAGTCAGCGACCGTTACCCACGCGGCGCGCGCTGATTCGCCAGAACATGATTGGCGTTAACTGTTAACGGCCGGATTAACCACAGCCGTCGGATGGCGGATCGAACGGCTGGGATTAAACAAGCTCCGGGACCGTGGGATCTAATCCGAGCCGTCGATCGAAATCAACGGCTGAGATTACGTCTTCAACCTCCGCCTTTACCCGAAGCCATAAACCTTCTCCGGCGTGATCCGAGTGATCCCGTCGGCGAACTTTGACGAAATTTCACAGGGAGGATCAGGGGGGTGGAAACCTTCAATCCAACGGTGGAAATCCGTTGGGGTGAAGGTTTCCTTCACACTTGAACGGACTACCTAGCTAGGGAGCTCGGGATGAAGGAATTACCGCAGAGAAAGCCTCAACGAATGAGCTTCTCTATCTGGAAGCTTCAGGGGAAAAAGGCGAGCAGGTTTCCTTCAGAGGCCGCGACTGGAGGACGGCTGGAGGTATGACTTCGAGCGGGACGCCGAAGCCTTTCGCCGGAGTTCGCTTGAAGTGATGGAAGGGGCGGTCTGAGAGCTCGAAGGAAGATGCTGGGAGATTGAGGGAGCTTTGGGGAATCGTTTGAAAACACTGGGATCGCCTCTCGAGCTCTGGGGAGCACCAACCTATTCAGCCTCCTCCCGCGAGCTCGGATGGCCAGGATTTAATCGGAGGAGGCCTCGGATTGATGCCAAGTGGAAAGGGGCACCATTCCAGAGAGCTCGTGAGCCTCAAGCCGGCGAGCCACAGCCTTTGGAAGGCTTTCGGTCAGGATCGTCCTGGGGGGACCACCGGAGCTTGCTCTTGGTTCTGACCGCCGCCGGCCATGGTCTGGGTCGGGTTGACCAGGGAAGGCCGATGGGGACGCACTGGAGCTGGGAGTGGAGTCAAATTGGCCTAAGGAAGCTGGGGTCAATCCGGTGGCTCAGTTGGGCTCGAACCTGCTTGGTTCGGGTCAAAGTGAGCTCGATCCAGGTCAGGCCAGACCCTGGGCTCGGTATGGGAGGCAGGTCTGGGTCTGGTGCACCCAATGCAGGTGGCAATTGGGTCGAATTTGATCTGGATTAAAAGATGGCTCGGGTTGATCCAAACCTGCTCGATTTGGGTCGATTTGGGCTCAACCCAGGTCAGGCCAGACCCTGGGCTTGAGGTGGGAAGTGGGTCTGGGTTTGGTGCACCCAATGCAAGTGGCAATTGGGTCCAATTTGATCTGAGCTGGAAAATGGCTCGGGTCCAAGTGTTTTTGGCTACTTTGGGTTAGCCTAACTATTGACCCAAGCTAGCCCAAGATGTGGGCTGGCTGGAGGAGGTGTATTGGACCTAGGGCCACCTATAGGAGGTGTTGGTCAAGTTCAATTGGGCTTAGATTGAGAGTTGGCTCAATCCCAAGAGCTTTTGGGCACTTTGGGCTAGCCTAACTCTTGACCCAAATGAGCCCAAGGGTTGGGCTGATCAAGGAAGGTGTATTGGGTCCATGGGAACTCAATGGCACTTTGATTTGGATTCAATTTGGATAAGATCAAAAAGATGGCTCAAGGGAGACCTCTTCTTGGTTACTTGGGTCAAGCCATGTGACTAACCCAAGTGAACCCAAGGCTTGGGTCACCAAGAGGGGTCTCTTGGGTGCCCAAGGGGTCATCCCATGCATCTAAAGGACTTGGAATAGGATTGATTCAAAATTTTGAAAGGGAAGGGGTGTATGGGTTAATGGGTCAAACCTGGTTGACTTGGTCAACCAGGTTGACCCAAGGTCTGGATTTCTGGATTTGGAGTGGATTTTAAGCTCGAGTAATTAATATTGAAGTATCCAAATCATTAACAATCATGTGGGGTCAAGGGTAGGATCAAAGTCAAAGTTGAGGTTTGAATTCTCAATCTAACTGGGTCATGGTTTGAAGGGTTCTGGAGTTTGAATTGATTTGAATTTTAATTGAATGGAGTTTAGATTGACTTGAGGTTTGAGTTAGTCAAGGGTATGGATTGATTTTAATATGGATTGATCCTAGAATCTAGAGAGATTCTAATATCAAGGATTTAGAAGGGTTCTAGGATTTGGAATCTAGAATGGTTCTAGGATTTAGAATCTAGAGTATGGAGGAATCCTAAGCTCTAGAGTAGATCCTAGGGTCTGGGGTCTGGAAGATTCCTAAGGTTTAGGATGGATCCTAGGGTCTAGGATTAGATCTGGATTCTGGAAGGGTCTTAGTGACCTCATACAAAAATGAGGTCAACAAATGGACCCCCAATGTGTGTGGTTGAAGGAACTTCTGCTGCACACATTGGCGTTGACCGAATAGAAGTGAAATCTCAAGGATGGAAGGGAGGTGATCTCCCAACCTCAAGCCTATAGGATGCTGATAGAAGACTTACTCCAAAGGCAGATTAACTGGGGACCAAAGTAGAGAATACCTAACTTTGGGTCTGAGGAAGGGCATCACCCAACCTCAGGTCTACAGGATGCTGATAGAATACTTACTCCTAGTAGACGGATCAACTGGAAACCAAGGTAGGGAATACCTAGCCTTGGGTCTAAGGAAGGGCATCACCCAACCTTAGGCCTATAGGATGCTGATAGAAGACTTACTCCAAATAGGCAAATCAACTGGAAACCAAAGTAGGGAATACCTAACTTTGGGTCTAAGGAAGGGCATCACCCAACCTTAGGTCTACAGGATGCTGATAGAAGACTTACTCCTAGTAGACGGATCAACTGGAAACCAAGGTAGGGAATACTTAGCCTTGGGTCTAAGGAAGGGCATCACCCAACCTTAGGCCTATAGGATGCTGATAGAAGACTTACTCCAAATAGGCAAATCAACTGGAAACCAAAGTAGGGAATACCTAACTTTGGGTCTAAGGAAGGGCATCACCCAACCTTAGGTCTACAGGATGCTGATAGAAGACTTACTCCTAGTAGACGGATCAACTGGAAACCAAGGTAGGGAATACCTAGCCTTGGGTCTAAGGAAGGGCATCACCCAACCTTAAGCCTATAGGATGCTGATAGAAGACTTACTCCAAATATGCAAATCAACTGGAAACCAAAGTAGGGAATACCTAGCTTTGGGTCTAAGGAAGGGCATCACCCAACCTTAGGTCTACAGGATGCTGATAGAAGACTTACTCCTAGTAGACGGATCAACTGGAAACCAAGGTAGGGAATACCTAGCCTTGGGTCTAAGGAAGGGCATCACCCAACCTTAGGCCTATAGGATGCTGATAGAAGACTTACTCCAAATAGGCAGATTAACTGGAAACCAAAGTAGGGAATACCTAACTTTGGGTCTAAGGAAGGGCATCACCCAACCTTAGGTCTACAGGATGCTGATAGAAGACTTACTCCTAGTAGATGAATCAACTGGAAACCAAGGTAGGGAATACCTAACCTTGGGTCTAAGGAAGGGCATCACCCAACCTTAGGCCTATAGGATGCTGATAGAAGACTTACTCCAAATAGGCAGATCAACTGGCAAACTAGGATGGTGCCACGAAGGGCGTACTCCACCACTAGCGAATGGTCATGTGGGGAGGAAACTTGCTCCACACAGACGACCTCAACTGGCAAACTAGGATGGTGCCACGAAGGGCGTACTCCACCACTAGCGAATGGGAATCAGGATGGTGCCACGGAGGGCGTACTCCACCACTAATCCCCGGGAAAAATGCTAGGGTGGTGCCACGAAGGGCGTATTCCACCACTAGCGGGTCTAATCCTAAGGGAAGGAAGGACCTAACCTTAAGGAGAAGGCGAAGAGCATTAAAAAAAAGAAAAGACCTTAAAAAAGGTAGAATCAAGTTGTAAATCAAGAAAAGGAAGTTTTATTAATTGATAAAATGAGCTACATCAAGCATAGTATTTCTTAAGGAAACGCCCATTGACAGGTAGCATTGGGTGGTTCCCTTTACAATCTACTAACTGATACGAGCCTCCTTCGTAGACAGTCTCTACAACGAAGGGTCCTTCCCATGTAGGTTCAAATTTGCCTCCCAGCTTCCGATGGCCCAAGATAGGCCTCCGAAGGACCAATACCAAGTCTCCCGCTTGGAAGGTCCTAGGTCGCACTAACTTGTCATGGGCTTGAACCATACGGGATTTATATAACTCTAAACTTTGTTGAGCTTGGAGACGTCGCTCTTCAAGGCCTTCGAGTTCTTCCAATCGTAGTTTTGCATTTTGTTCAATTGTAATTTGATTCTGAACTACAATTCTGAGCGAAGGGATTTGAACTTCCAGAGGGAGTACGGCCTCGGATCCATACACTAGTGCAAACGGGGTGGATTGGGTCGGGGTTCTATAAGTGGTACGATAAGCCCACAAAGCTTCCACCAGCCGCTCATCCCACTGCCGTTTGTTATCATCAAGGATCTTTTTAACAATTTGCACCAAGGTTTTGTTGAAGGCCTCGGCCAATCCATTCGCCCGAGGGTAATAGATCGTCGAATATCTCCAATCAATATTATGGCGCCTTACAAAACTATTGATTTCGTAGACTTGAATGCGGACCCATTATCGGATATGATTCTGCGAGGTACGCCGAATCGATACACAATATGGCCATGAAAGAATTTTAAGACATGGTATGATGTTACGTTTCGTAGGGGAATTGCTTCCGCCCATTTTGAAAAGTAATCAGTCGCTGCTAATATGAAACGATGACCTCTCGCGGAGGGAGGGTCAATCGGCCCAATGATATCCGTGCCCCAACTCTCGAAGGGCCACGAGGCTATCGTAGGGTGTAACACATTAGGCGGCTGATGTAAAACCACACCATGGACCTGACATTGATGACAATGCTTTGCAGTATTCATGCAATCGTCAATCATTGTAGGCCAATAGTATCCAAGTCTTTTAATCTTTAATTTCATTTTTGGACCCGATTGATGTGCACTGCACAGTCCTGAATGAACTTCATTAACAATTTTCTGGGCTTCTCGCTTGTTCAAACAGCGCAGCCACATGTGATCGAAGGACCGACGGTACAACAGATCGTTAACTAGTGCATATGATAGGGCACGTTTCTTAATCTGGTTGGAGAGTGATTTATCCTGGGGAAGCTTCCCTTCTTTAAGGTAATCGATTAAGGGTCGTCTCCAATCGCCTTCTTCGTCGGTTGTCAAAGAGGCAGAAAGGATCTGAAGGGGAGTCTTACTAATGTGTTCCAAATTTATAAGGGAGAGGGTCTTACGACCCTGGATTTCTATAGGGATGGAATCCTCCTCAGGACATGCAAATTCCTTTGCAAGCTTTGCTAAGGCATCCGTCGCGGAATTGCTTCCACGGGGAACCCTATACAAAGTAGCAATAGGGATTTGTTCCAACAAGTGAAGTGTATACTGGTGATATCTTAGAAGATTCGGATTCAAGACTTTATAAGTTCTGGCTACTTGGTTAATCACCAATTGGGAATCTCCAAATATCTTAATCTCTTTAATTCCCATTAGAATTGCAAGTTCCAAACCAGTTATCAGAGCTTCGTATTCAGCTTCGTTGTTTGTGCAAGGCTCCGATAAGTGGTAGGACAAATGCATCATTCCTTTTTCTGGTGTAATAAAAATTAGACCGACTCCAGCCTTTCCAGGATTTACAGATTGTTGGGTCGCAATCCTACGAGAGGATGCTGCCCCATCAAAATATAATTCCCAGATGGCCTCGCCAGATTCCCCCAAACTCATGATTTGTTCGTCGGGTAGGTCATCGTTCAGAGGAGAATCTGCCGGCAGCGGGTGTGCTGCCAGAAAGTCGGCAACAGCCTGTCCTTTCACAGCACGAAGAAGAGTGAAAGTAATCTCAAATTGCAACAATATCATAGACCAACGAGCTAAACGTCCTGACAACGTAGGTCGGGTCATAAGATATTGCAAAGGATTAACTCTTGAAATCAGACTGATTGAGTGGGAGAGCATGTAATGCCTCAGTTTCTGAGCTGCAAAAACCAAAGCAAGACAATGCTTCTCAATTGACGGGTATCGAATTTCAGTAGGAAGGAGTCTCCGACTAAGGTAGTAGAGGGCATTCTCTTTTCCTTCGTCGTTAACTTGAGCCAACAGGGCACCTAAAGACTCATCTAGAGCTGCGGTGTAGAGGATTAATGGCTTTCCAGGAATCGGAGCTGCCAAGACTGGCGGGTTAGAAAGGTATTGTTTGATATCGTCAAAAGCATTTTGACACTTCTCGCCCCATACGAATTTAGTATCCTTTTTCGCAAGGACAGAAAAGGGTTGACATCTCCCGGAAAGATTAGAAATAAACCTCCTTATATATGCCAATCTACCTTGTAGAGACCTTAACTGAGTAAGGCTCTTAGGGGATGGCATATCTAAGATGGCTTCAATTTTAGCAGGATCTATCTCGATTCTGCGGTGCCTCACTACGAATCCTAAGAATTTTCTCGAGGCGACGCCAAAGGCGCACTTCAAGGGGTTCATTCTTAAATCGTAGCGACGCAATTGTTCGAAAACAACTCTTAAGTCATACAGGTGAGCCTCTTTAACCTTGCTCTTGACAACTAAATCGTCAATAAAACATTCAACTTGATTATGAATTAAGTCGTCAAAGATACGGGTCATAGCCCGTTGGTAGGTTGCTCCAGCATTCTTTAAGCCGAATGGCATTACCTTATAACAAAAGATTCCAATAGGGGTTCTGAACGCCATATTTCTCTCATCTTCAGGGGCCATCTTGATTTGGTTATAACCCGATGAGCCGTCCATGAATGAGAAAATAGCATGTGAGGAGGCAATGTCCACCATGAGTTCTGGTATTGGTAAAGGGAACTCATCTTTAGGACATGCCTTATTCAGATCCCTATAGTCGACACAAATCTGAATTTGACCGCTTTTCTTTCGAACTGGCACGACGCTGGCCACCCAAGAGGGATATTGCTCCTCTCGAATGAATCCGGCTTCTGCTAATTTCTTAACTTCAGAAACGACTTGTTGCTCAATCTCTAAGCGCATGTGTCGAGGAGCTTGTTTAACAGGAATGGCATCATGCCGAACCCCAAGTTTGTGAACTGCTACCTCAGCAGGCAAACCTGGCATTTCGTCGTATGTCCAGGCAAAGCAATCCCTGAACTCGAATAAAAACTGGATTAGGTCTTGAGTTTCACCCTCGCTCAACAAAGTACTTATGAAAATCGGACGTGGGTCATCATCGTTTCCCAGGTTAATTTCTCTCAACTCATCGACTGTCGACTTAATTTCCTCTTCAAATTCAGGGGGTGCATCCCGAACTTGAAGATCACCGGGATCGTCTAAAGTCTCCAAACAGAGTCCATCTAGAGGACAAGGAGGATCTGTAGGGACATTTGGAGAATCGAGATGGTAAGTTATCATTAGGCAATACTCATCATCATCGAATGAACTAACTGTTCCAAAGCCAATACCACTTGTTGGATTTTTATTTATTCTTGTTCGCCAAATATTCTCGTGGTATCTAGCTTGACCCTTAGTCCATCGGTATGGTATAGAACCTTTAGAAAAAGTGTTTTTTACACAAACAGGGAAGTAGCCGAAAGGTAGTTCCATTAATTCATTAAAATCTGCCTCCTCAAGGGTTACATCACCTTCGTCCCTTGCGGAGGAGGAGCCAGGAAAGAATTTCTGGACTTTCTTAACTTCACCATCCAAGTTGGGGGCCACTTTGACTTCCAACCCTACAACCCTGCCTGCCGACAGTGGGGTCAGAGAAAGGGCCTCAATCCTTCTAGTGAGCTTTTCATACATTATTAATTCAGGCTCGTCACTTTTAACTTTTGAAATATCTACCTCAGGGTCACTGTCCTGGTCTAAGGTGAGATCAAATTTTGGAAGAGCATTTATGTTTTGATAATCGAGAGAGAGGGCAGCACCTTGACTTTCTAGTTCACCATCGGAATCTGATTCCAAATCAATATACACAGGTGCTGCTCTCCTATCTAATGAAGCACGGCCTCGACCTCGCGCCCTTAAAGCCATCCTTCCACCTCTTTGAGGTAATGTGCTTGGAGGCCTAAGGACAACGATATCAGAGTCGTCTTCACTACTCGATTGCGTTATTTCTTGATTGATATTCTTATCTTCTTCTTTCTTTTGGTTGAATTTTTGTCCAACCGTTTTCTCCTCAAATCTGATCTCCAATTTAGAACGGGACGAGGACCCTTTTGGTATGAAATATGCAGCATCTTCGTAGATCCCAATTTCTTGAATCGAGAATGGTTGCAAATCACCCTTAATCACATGTTCAATGCCGTCTTGTTGATACTTAACGCATTGGTGCAGGGTAGATGGAACCATTCTATATTCGTGAATCCAAGGTCTACCTAGAAGTGCGTTAAAGGATGTAGTCGAATCAATTATATGAAATTTAGCTTCAGTTTTTAACCCTCCTATTTCCAGGAGTAGAGTGATTGAACCTAAAGCTCTCTCGCCCTTCTCGTTGAACCCACGAAGCACCAACCTGTCGGTTGAAAGCTTGCTAGTATCAACTCTGAGATAAGCAAGAGTCTTTATGTTCATCACGTTGACCGATGCACCCGGATCAACAAGGACTCTTGATAACTTGAAATTTCCCACATCTACAGTGATGTAGAGGGGACGATTTTGGTCAGCAGTTCCCAAGAGTAAATCTTCGTCTGAAAAGGTAACCCCAGGGACCTCTTTGAAGTAGAGAGCCTCACCTTCTGAAGTTGCAGCCAACTGTGTTAAGCAAATCTCGGGATCGAGAAGTGTTTTAATTAGAGACTCCCTCATTTCTTTGGAAAGAAGGAGGGCGTCATAAATACTTAATTTTGCTGGCAACTTCCTAAGGTGGGCTAGAACATTGTAATCAACCTTAGGAACGACAGACTCGAAACCCGGAGGAATTAAAGGAAATTCTGGTTGTTGAGGGGAATCTGGATTTAGATTTTCGAATGAGGATTGCTTGCCTTTGTTCTGAGGGGGCAACCTAGGAGGTAAAACTTTACCGCCACGGAGTTGCACCTGCTCGACGTCTTCGGGCGGGCAAACTAGGGCAATGTCTACACACACCATAGGTGTTGGATCATCATTTCTTGAAAGCGAGTCAGAATCTGAAAGTTCTATCAAGATAGTATTTCCTTGGAAATTGATTTGAGGGAAATCACTTTCTGATAAAGCTTCAGATTCGACCTCTTCTTGAATAGCCGATTCGGGGAGGTCGGTTTGATTAACCTCAATATTTGTTTTATTAGGAGTTTGATTCAAAGCAGGAGAGTCATCAATTTGCATTTGAGATTCATGGTTAATCATCAAGATAGAAGTAGAAGGATGTTTTTTATTCATCTTTTGACCCTTCGCCTTTGATGGGGCAAAGTAAAAGTCAGATAACAAAAGAGGGGAAAGGGTTTTAACACCGCCATCCGCCATTCTAATACATCTCTCATCTACACACTTCCTCTCTACAAAATCAAATTTCTCTTCTTTTACATTTTTCTCAGTAGTTCCTAAGACTACTAGAGAGGGAAGTGGCTCAACATCCTTCTGCGAAGCGTCCAGGTCAACCTTCCACACCGGGGCCTGGGCTATCATAGTCAGCTGTTGAGAAAGACGAAAAGACTTGTTAATCGACTTTTTAAGTGCCCGGGACAAAGCAATGTCCCAACCATCTTCAACAAGACAAGAAGAATTAAGAGGATTACCTGAAATGGTTTTAATTGAAGCCTTTTCTGGATCGACCAAGTATTCCTTAGGTATTATGATGTTACCTTGGGTGTAGTTCCTCTCAAGCCAATCTTTGAACACAACGCAGTCCTCAAGAGGGTGACTAAGCATCCTGTGGTATGGGCAATACTTGGGATCATCTTTCTTGCTCTCATCCTCAGGCCTCCTGGCCTCTGGTAACTGAAAATCTGGTTTCTTCAACAAACTCCTGAAGATCTTCTTAACTGACTCCCTTTTAAATGGATAAGGCTTTGTCAATCTCTCCCTAAAAGGGATGAAGGCGGGATCTCTAGTATATTGAGGAACTATCTGAAAGGGCTGCTTCTGAGGCGGCTGTGGTGGAGGTTGAGTGTTAGGCTGACTAATCACTGGCCTTTTTCCTTTATCTACTGCTGAGACCACAGCTTTCTTTTCAAATGTTTTCACCAATTTTGGACCATTCCTTTCTTCAGGCTGTTCTCGTAAGAATGGCATCCTAGGAGCCTCTTCCTGCAAATTGCTAGCCTTATTAAGAAGTTTCTCAAAAGTTTTAATAGTGAAACCCTTCAGGAGAAAAGCAACAGGACCGTGGATATTCTTCAAAAGAATCTCCACAGCATGTTGCTCTTGCAACTGGGGTTCACACTTCATCGAGAGGTTTCGCCACCTCAAGATGTACTCAACCAGAGACTCTCCCGGCTTTTGCTTTTCAACCACGAGATCGCCCACGGTGGTGCGTTGTTGTGCTCCCGAAAATCTCTTAAGAAAGAGGTTTTCTAGGTCGCTAAAGGTTCTTACTGAACTGTTGGGCAGATCGGCGTACCATTCAAAAGCAATGCCGGATAGACTACTTACAAATTGGCAAAATAGTAGAGCATTTGACCCTCCTGCATTGCAACAGCTTGCTCGGAAGTGGGCCAGATGCTGTCTCGGATTTTCAATTCCGGTGAAAACTTTAAAAGTTGGTGGCACAAAGCCCTTTGGGTAAGGAACTAAGTCATATTCCTCGGGGTAGGGTCTACCCTTTGAAATAGACACAGTTCCTTGAGAAAGGGCTAAGGCCTCCCTTACCTGGTCCTCAATTAACTGCTTGATATCCTTCTGAGGTAGGATCGGAGGAATGGTGGAAACTACAGGGTGAACTGGAGGTGCTTCTACTGGACAAGGGAGGGTCACAGGTGGTGACTCGAGAGGTCTGGAATTAAATTCTGCCCTTTTGGCCTTTTCTGTGAGCTCTCGAGCTGGCTGGTGGATCAAAAAAGACTCTTGCTGTGATTTGTCCATCTTCTCTTGCATTTCTCTAACTTGTGACATCATGCTAGCGAGCTGAGTCTCCAAGTTTTTTATGTGTTCTTCATCTCTGTCTTTCACAGACTCATCTGAATCTGACTCAGCAGTATGTGGATCACCATCTTTAGCAAATCGGCGTCTGCTGGGCTCAGCTTCTTTATTAGACCCTCTAGTTTTGACCACATGAATGCCCCCGACATAATCATCTTCATCTCCAAGGAGATCATCCATATCAGGGTCAAAAGAAGCCATTCCTTCTTTGTTCAATAAAATGTTTCTTATTTCTTGAACTACCTCCTCGACCGGTCTATCCCCAATTGACTTAGGATCAAGGGGTAAGTATCCTTTATACTCAGCCATATCGAATAATTCTTTAGAATCCATAAGGGCAATGATTTCTGTGAGTTTTGGATTAGGATCTGGTTTAGACTTTGTATCCGGTTCATCTTCCATTTCTAGATCCTGGTCAATTCTCTCCTCTTCGACTATCCCAGAGCTGGTAGTCAGAAGAGTGGCATCCTCTACAGGGAGAGAGACATATTCCTCAAGAGAAGTAGGAGCTTGTAAAGTGATAGTTCCCATATCTGGTAAGGTAAGGTCCTCAGACACCTGACTAAGGGGCCTAGGAATGACACTCGAACCTTGGGGATCATCAACTGGGGTAACAGGGATGGTGACTATTGGATCTTGAGTTAGACTGGCTATGGTAGGACTGTCAACTGTAACAACTGGAGTACTAGTCTGGACATCCATCAATTCAACTGAACCCGGAGTAGGGTTGGCTGAAACTCGTTGGAGCTGCAAAATGAACTTAGAAGTTCTAGGAGGTGGTGGCAGATTCTCCAACTTAGTTCTCTTTGGCACATATCTCTTTTCAGGAGATTTAGGTCTTTTTCCTTTAAGGTCCACAGACTTTTGGACTTCAACCCCCTTTGGTTTAACAATCACTGAGGCCAATCTTACAGGTTTATGTGGGGGTACCGGGGGTCTACCAGTAGAATGGCGGCCTCTCTCGGACCCAGTCAACACAATACCCTCTGTTTGAGAGGACGGAGGGCGTGGCACCCAGTGATATCCATCAACCAGTACTGAAGTAGCGGGCTATCTAACATACTTCTTATTCTTTCTAACGAATTGTGGGGTTAAATTCTTTGGTTCAGACACTTCTTCCTTCAACACTTCTTTTTGGAAGCGATGTGAAATCACTCCCTTCAACTGCTTCACATATTCCTCTTTAGTCTGTCCAGTCTGTGCAGCGCAGGTATGAATTATATTTCTCAAAGTCCTTGTCTTTTGGAGATGTCTTTCTTTCTGAGTTTTCTTAGTCGAGTAGTCGACCGGGCATGGTGGAGAACGGGCTATCCTAGCTATCCTCTCCTCCCCTTGAGCTGAAGCCAGGGGGTAAAAGCAACTTCCCTTTAGGAGGGGAGAGGAAGCAGGAATAGGTAGCTCCTCAACAGCCTCAGGTTCTACCTGAGCTAAGGTCTTAAAGGGTAGAACTCTCTTAGCCTTAGAGATTTTCTTTCTAAGTCTCCTCAAATAGTTCTTCTTCTTATTCTTAGTGGTGAATCTAAGTCCAGAACTAGACCCCTCTTCAAAAACAGACTTAATTTCAGTGGGAGGCTCAACAACTGGTTCAGACTGTTTCTGATCATCACTGACTACTGGCAAGGTGGGTGCAGATCCCATAATCAACTCAACCACTGGGGGAATTTCCTTACTGGCATCCAAACTAACAATCTGGTGTCCATCCATAGAGAGCTCTAGAGTACTAAATCCCATTCCAAAAATAACAGTGCTCCCTTGGTCATTAACAGTTGAGGACAACTCTCGGTCAAAAGAGAAAATTAGTTGGCCAGCCATTTGGGATTTTCTGAAAGTTAAAGAAAGGATTGAAATTAGATTTACTTGAAAAGAGTGGTAAAAAGTATTTTATTATTATTTTTTTTTGAAGATATGACATATGTTGGCCCACGAGGAAATTATGGGGTAACATATGACAACTTGGAGTTTAAGAAATTTTGAAGAAATTTTGAGAATTTGAAAGGGGTTTTCTTACAGGTTCCAAAACACAACGGACAGAGTTTCCCCTTGCCCGAAGGCTTATGGAATTGTGAGAAAGCCCAAGTAAAAAGGAATATTTTAACCCTCTCCACCCTTAGAAGTCAAAGCGGGAGTGAGGGGGGGGGGGGGGGGCGGGGGGGGGTTAAAACTAAAATAGTTTGGAATGAAATCAAAAATTTTGAATTCTTTTCAATTTTAAGGATTTATATGTTGAATGAGAAATTTATCGACCATAAATCCATAAGATTGAAAAGGATATCCAGAGATTTGATTTGACACTGTCGCCTCGCAGACTATGCTGGGGCAGAAGGTCAAAATCAGAACAAAAAAAAACTAGATAAAGCCAAATTTAGAGGTGCAACCTCTCTTTTAATATTTTGTTATTATTTTAGATGTTGGCCACACTCACCCAAGAAAGAAATGGGCAAAGGGACCAACGGAAGAAATGATAGTTGAAACTACCGATGAAATAAAATTCTACCACTATTAAAGATGGGAAGAGAAATTTGGTCCCCCCGGGCGTGCCATTTTTTGTTGGTGGAATTTTAGAAAAACATATTTTAAAAATATTAGTTTTCTTTGGGGATTTTAAGATTAAGGTTGAGTTCTAATTCTAAAGTCGAATCAACTCGTTAGAAAGAGTATATCACCCCGAAGGACGAAAATAAACTTTCATAGCGATGTTCAGACTTAGAATTATGTAAACTCATCTTGAATGTTATGATCGGGTTCTAAGGAGAACTTTATATGGCCCCGAGGGGACAAAGTATAGTTCAACTAAGTACCCAATTACAACATTCAAGAAACATGATCTTTGCATTCACATCCAAAGCCTTATCGAAAAAGGGTGTATCTTCCCAAAGGGAAAAGAGACCATTCTACGATAATCCTTCTAATGCAACTATGACGATCATTACTTAACTTTTCCCAAGGAAGTCTAATAAAATTTTGGAAATTAATTTTTTTAAAATCAGGTGTGTGTGGTTCCAAATCTCCTACGAGCGCAAGCCCTCGTAGTTAATTACATCATAGGGAGACAAAAATCTACTACGAAAACTCCCGATTAAAATGGTGGCAGAATTTTGTTAGAGTTTCTAGGAGTGATATCAAAGTATGAATAGAGTTATTGGAAAATCAAAAGGGAATGGATCAAAATTGAGCAGTTATTAACGGAGTTAAATGAGGAGAGGTAGGGGACACCTTAAGATTCCGGAACCATCCGGAAGTGTCCCAACTTAGTCTAAGTGTTGGGCTTTATGTTTTGGATTGAAATGATATTTAATTAGAGTTGAGCATTTTATTAGAAATTTGGGATTAGATTCCCGAAGTTTGGGGTCTTATAATCAAAGATCTGCCCCAGATCCTAAGTCTATTCCGGACACTGGACCACAGTCGTCCGAACCTAACTAATGCAGTGCAAAGTCTGGACTTACCCCGGCCTGGATTAGGGAGCCAGCTAACCACCTAATCGATTTAAAATACATGAATCCGGTCTTTTTATGAAAGAGTGGTAGGGACGTTGTATTTAAAGTT
Organism: Dendrobium huoshanense; assembly: GCA_016618105.1. Lineage (NCBI taxonomy): Eukaryota > Viridiplantae > Streptophyta > Magnoliopsida > Asparagales > Orchidaceae > Dendrobium > Dendrobium huoshanense. The sequence goes on from CM028347.1 coordinate 34,428,791, forward strand.
TTGGAAAGTTGGGGCCGACATCTAGAGATTCTCCTATTTGACCCCTTTGACTTATGTTGGGTGCTAAAAATGCTAAGGACTATGAAATTAAAATTTTGACTCTTTAATTTGTATCTAATGCAATGCATGCTGGTTAACATCCTCAAATCAAATATGCTTGAAACTTTAAAAACAGGCTTAGAAAATAATTTTTTAGAAGACTGGACTTCCCCAGGTCCGGCACCTCATCCTCATAGGTCAGACTATCCGGACTCTACCCGCAGGCGGGGAAGGGTCTAAAGCAAGGAAAGAGTAATGCAAAAATATGCATGCGACCCCGGGGTCGATCCCCGGCTAATTCCCTAGATTTGTTATCTTTCTATGTTATTTAGACTCACTAAAATTTTAAACTTTTAAGGTTATGAGTAGAAAAGTTTCACACCCTTACGAGTCTCACGTATCCAGGCGAAAATAAAGAGCGGCATGCAGTCGCCAAAAAACTAGTAAAAATAAGTAATCTTAAAGGCAATCAAATTATTACATCAAATATAAATTAATTAATAAATGTCCATAGGCAGAATTGCCTTGCTTATTACAAACCAGAGTTTTGTAGAAAGTAAAGTGGCCGGGCACCACTGACAACAACCCGGATTCTAAACCTAGTAATGACGCAAGTTATTTTGAGTGGGATACTCTTAATCTTCAAATCTTCAAATCTTCAATCTCATTCTTCTTTGGACTCCTTTTCTTCAATCTTCTTGGAATCTTCGTAGTGGATTACCCAAATGGACAAGAGGGCACTTCCCTCTAAGGGGGAAGGCCACTCTTTCCTCTTTGGGTAAGGAAAAGGTATGATCCAAATTTGGACTTCCAAATGGAAAAGGAGTGTTCTCTAAAAAGGTATCCTTTCCTCTTTGGAATCCAAGCTTTGGATCTATGTATCCCAACTCAAAATCAACTTTCACAACACTTGACACTTACACAAATTACATTGATATCAAAATAAAAATTTAGACTCACCTGTAGGGTTATCCTAAGAAATTAATATATAAAAAGCAGTTATTCCCAAGCAGTTGTATATGAGCAGAAAAGAAAGTAAATACACTGGCCACGCTCTTTTTATGATTTGGAAGGGGGGGCTTTAGCAGCTGAAGCACCTGTGCAAAGAGTTTATAATATTTATGCATTTTTATTTGCCCCCTTTTTATATTGCCCTGCATGAGCGTGGCCACCTGCAGAAAGCTGTGTCAACATCCAGAACGTACCTAACCTAAGGTTAATCTAGTCGCCAAGCACATCAATCCATCCATAGAGTACAGAAAAAGTAAGCAGACACAGCAAAGCAATTTCATCCACAACATGCAGTGAAAACTACGAAAAACCCGGCACACAGCAGTAAAGTAAACACCGGCCTAACCTAGATCTTGTGTTGGTTGTCCTAGCACATCATCTAAAGTGTGTGAGGAAGGTCGTGTGGCTGGGATAGATCCTGAAGTAGGTGATTAGTTAATGTTGTCTAAAAGTTTGGATTTATTAAGGCTTAGAAGGGGGTTTAGATTAAAATTTAAATATTAATGAATTAAGAATTTTAATTAAATATATTTTAGAAGTTGATTGATTGCTACCTTTGTTTCACACCGAGGCCGTGAAGTTTATTTCACCTTCCTTGGGGCTAAGCTAATAGCCTCGTAGGCCTGGGTTACCCAGTAGCAATCGGGGTTAATTAAGTTATTTAAATTGGTTGGAATAAAAAAAAGTGGATTAATATAAAAATGGGTTAGTTACTGATTTTAAAAGCTAGATTAATTTAAGTTTGCCATTAATTGATTCGTGGCGTTGTGCCACCAGGCTCGAGGAACCAGCCTCCTTAGGACACTTAGCCCCGCAGCCCGGAGTAGTCCAGCCGATAAACCAAATTAATGTAATTGAATTAGAGATTTTTGAGATGTTAAATAATTAAGAATTAATCCATTTTAAGGTTTGACACCCCTTAGAATTCATTCGTGGCATTGTGCCACCAGGCTCGAGGAACCAGCCTTCTTAGGACACTTAGCCCCGCAGCCCGGAGTAGTCCAGCCAATAAACTTCAACTTTAGGGTGGTTGTTGTGTTTTAAAGGATTTGTTAAGTGTTTTAAGCATTAAACCAATATTTTCTGAATTTAAGAATGATTATGGAATTTTTATGAATTTTTGAATATTTTAATCATTTAATAAAAGGGTTAAAAGTTGAATTTATGATTAAGCTCAAATTATGGAATATTGTATTTTATTAAAATACTAGACCTAATTATGAGTTGTTAGACATGTGGCACATTCAATTTGGAGTTTTCTATCAAAAGTTATGATTTTTAGAATTTTTGACCCGGTTTTGACCTAGAGTTGACCAAAATGTTGACTTTTTGACTTTGACCAGATTTTGGGGGTTTGAAATTTTAGGAAAATACTATATTTTTAATTAGATTCATTAGCCACTGAGTTTGATTGATTTAGAATTTTTTACAATTAGTTATGAATTTTGGAAGTTTGGATATTTATTGGAATTATTAAATTATTTCAATTAAAGGTCATTTTAACAATTTGAACCCAAATGAGTCTTAAACTTCTTGAGATCAACTCCAAAGATCAAAAATGATCTAAGGAGAGATCAGCAAGTGTTTAAAGTTTTTTTTTGGTATTTTTAATAATTTTTAATTAATTAAAATTGGTTAAACATTGATTTTAATTAAAATTAAATTAAAGTGGATTTTAATGTCAAATTAAAGTGATTCCAATTTTCACTGATTGAGGGATGAACTGAGGTTAGTTAGGGGTATTTTAGGTAATTTTAAGAATTAAATTAGAATTATTAGAATTTTATTAAGGCTAAGGGGTTATTTCTAAGGGGAATTATTGCGGCTCCTACTTGGGAAACCAAATGAACCCCAAATGTGATGAAATTTAAACCAAAGGATCACCTGATCCTAAGGCCTAAACCCACAAACTTTGGGCTCAAAAGGAGTACTCTAAGGTGGTTAACTAAACCACCCAAGGTGAGCTCTAAGTCACCTTCAAATCACTATAGGGATCTATCCTAGGCTTGGATTGGGGCAAAATTAGTGGCTCTACACTCCTTATCCTAAACATCATCAGCACACCAAAAATCACACCCTAAATCCCATTGGATAGGTCCATATCCCTTTTTGAATTTAAGGGTCAAACCATGACCCTTAAACTTAAAAATTGGGTAAAATGCCCTTGAACAACATAAAACGGGGGGATAAAATTTGGACATGTCAAAAACATGTCCAATTTAAATCTCCCAAAATTCCAGACCTGGTGGACACGTATTTAAAAAGTAATTAAAGAAATTTATAAAATGCTCAAAATGAAATTAAACCAAAGATTGACCTAACCAGGGTCTGGAACCATAGGGCTTTTGTAGTGCTCCCTGAGACCTTTCCAATGAGCCTAAGAACGCCTAATTTGGACAAGTGTACAAGGAGTTATGAATTTTAGAATTCCCTTGAATTTTTGGATTTAATTAATCCAGCAATTACACAGTCAGCGACCGTTACCCACGCGGCGCGCGCTGATTCGCCAGACAATGATTGGCGTTAACTGTTAACGGCCGGATTAACCACAGCCGTCGGATGGCGGATCGAACAGCTGGGATTAAACAAGCTCCGGGACCGCGGGATCTAATCTGAGCCGTCGATCGAAATCAACGGCTGAGATTACGTCTTCAACCTCCGCCTTTACCCGAAGCCGTGAACCTTCTCCGGCGTGATCCGAGTGATCCCGTCGGCGAACTTTGACGAAATTTCACAGGGAGGATCAGGGGGGTGGAAACCTTCAATCCAACGGTGGAAATCCATTGGGGTGAAGGTTTCCTTCACACTTGACCGGACTACCTAGCTAGGGAGCTCGGGATGAAGGAATTACCGCAGAGAAAGCCTCAACGAATGAGCTTCTCTATCTGGAAGCTTCAGGGGACGAAGGCGAGCAGGTTTCCTTCAGAGGCCGCGACTGGAGGACGGCTGGAGGTATGACTTCGAGCGGGACGCCGAAGCCTTTCGCCGGAGTTCGCTTGAAGTGATGGAAGGGGCGGTCTGAGAGATCGAAGGAAGATGCTGGGAGATTGAGGGAGCTCTGAGGAATCGTTTGAAAACACTGGGATCGCCTCTCGATCTTTGGGGAGCACCAACCTATTCAGCCTCCTCCCGCGAGCTCGGATGGCCAGGATTTAATCGGAGGAGGCCTCGAATTGATGCCAAGTGGAAAGGGGCACCATTCCAGAGAGCTCGTGAGCCTCAAGCCGGCGAGCCACAGCCTTTGGAAGGCTTTCGGTCAGGATCGGCCTGGGGGGACCACCAGAGCTTGCTCTCCATTGGTTCCGACCGCCGCCGGCCACGGTCTGGGTCGGGTTGACCAAGGAAGGCCGATGGGGACGCACTGGAGCTGGGAGTGGAGTCAAATTGGCCTGAGGAAGCTGGGGTCGATCCGGTGGCTTAGTTGGGCTCGAAACTGCTTGGTTCGAGTCAAAGTGAGCTCGATCCAGGTCAGGCCAGACCCTGGGCTCGGTATGGGAGGCAGGTCTGGGTCTGGTGCACCCAATGCAGGTGGCAATTGGGTCGAATTTGATCTGGATTAAAAGATGGTTCGGGTTGATCCAAACCTGCTCGGTTCGGGTCGATTTGGGCTCAACCCAGGTCAGGCCAGACCCTGGGCTTGAGGTGGGAAGTGGGTCTGGGTCTGGTGCACCCAATGCAAGTGGCAATTGGGTCCAATTTGATCTGAGCTGGAAAATGGCTCGGGTCCAAGTGTTTTTGGCTACTTTGGGTTAGCCTAACTATTGACCCAAGCTAGCCCAAAACGTGGGCTGGCTAGAGGAGGTGTATTGGACCTAGGGCCACCTATAGGAGGTGTTGGTCAAGTTCAATTGGGCTTAGGTTGAGAGTTGGCTCAATCCCAAGAGCTTTTGGGCACTTTGGGCTAGCCTAACTCTTGACCCAAATGAGCCCAAGGGTTGGGCTGATCAAGGAAGGTGTATTGGGTCCATGGGAACTCAATGGCACTTTGATTTGGATTCAATTTGGATAAGATCAAAAAGATGGCTCAAGGGAGACCTCTTCTTGGTTACTTGGGTCAAGCCATGTGACTAACCCAAGTGAACCCAAGGCTTGGGTCACCAAGAGGGGTCTCTTGGGTGCCCAAGGGGTCATCCCATGCATCTAAAGGACTTGGAATAGGATTGATTCAAAATTTTGAAAGGGAAGGGGTGTATGGGTTAATGGGTCAAACCTGGTTGACTTGGTCAACCAGGTTGACCCAAGGTCTGGATTTCTGGATTTGGAGTGGATTTTAAGCTTGAGTAATTAATATTGAAGTATCCAAATCATTAACAATCATGTGGTGATTGTTAATGAATGGATGGGGTCAAAGCTAGGTCAAGGGTAGGATCAAAGTCAAAGTTGAGGTTTGAATTCTCAATTGAACTGGGTCATGGTTTGAAGGGTTCTGGAGTTTGAATTGATTTGAATTTAAATTGAATGGAGTTTAGATTGACTTGAGGTTTGAGTTAGTCAAGGGTATGGATTGATTTTAATATGGATTGATCCTAGAATCTAGAGAGATTCTAAGATCAAGGATTTAGAAGGGTTCTAGGATTTGGAATCTAGAATGGTTCTAGGATTTAGAATCTAGAGTATGGAGGAATCCTAAGATCTAGAGTAGATCCTAGGGTCTGGGGTCTAGAAGATTCCTAAGGTTTAGGATGGATCCTAGGGTCTAGGATTAGATCTGGATTCTGGAAGGGTCTTAGTGACCTCATACAAAAATGAGGTCAACAATGACATGTGCTTTACTTTGTTCTTCTTTGAAGATTTCTCTAAATGATCTGTCGTTGTAGTAGAGTGGTTCTTCAAACTCTTGATCAGGATGAACCAAATTATATTTCTTATTTAGAATGTAGGAACCTAGATGTCCTAAGGCGATGTTCTTCTTTCTCTTATGCTCTACAAGACCAATTTCAGATAGCCCATAAAAATAGTCAATGATAAGTTGCGCTTCATCTATAGGTTCTTTAGACATGATCAAGAAGGTCACTATAGAAAGTAGAGGGGTAATATTGATCCTATAACCAGCTTTAGGAATAATTGAAGTTCTGAGAACATGCTGGATGATACGTGCATTTTGAACGAGACCGGATACTTTAGCCATATATTCGTTCAAATTGTTTCCTCTAATCACATTATTAATTTTATATCATTCATAATCATGAGTGTTGATCAAGTGATGAGTTCTTGCTCCCTCTGTCCTTAAATTCAAAAAGGCTCCTAAGTCAGCCTTGGTGATTTCAACTTTTTGTTTAAAGGCAAAGGAACAGATTATAGAATGGTCAAAATTAAAGGACATGTTGGCGAGGAAGTAGTGAAAGGTTTCTTTATTGTATAGATAGACGAGGGTAAGGATAAAACCAAACTATGTCGAAGCAAATAAGTTCATCACCTGAAAGGTAAGTTTTTCTTGAATTAGGATTCTGGAGGGTGTGACCTTTGCTGAGACAAACCTAGGAAAAGATTTCTCATTTGCTTTGGAAAGGAAATTCTTAGAAGAATTTCTATGTGGTTTTCTAGCCTGAACCTTTTGTCTCTTATTTCAACTTGCCATTTGAAAAAGATCTAAAGTACGAAAAAGATTGAAAGTAAAGTTTAGAGTGTGACTGTTGAGTTCAAAAGCCATTCTATTTATTGAAAATGATATGTTCGTACCAAACAAAAAAATTTTGTCCCGTATGAACTTTTTGATTCATCCTGTACAAAAAAATTTGTATGGATGAACCAATGCATCAAAATGAAACGGTTTTTCGTAATCAACACAACTTACGAAGCATCCTTTTATACAGACTTTTGACCAAACTGATCGTACAGACGAACACGTGTTCATCCTGAGATGATCAGTACTTATGATCATTTTAAAGTCAGTTAAATTCATCCCCTACATCGAACTAACATGTGTTCGTCCGGACAAACCCAAGGTTCGTACGTACGAACTTAGTATTAAATACTACTTTATCCATTCAACTGCTTTATTCATTCGTCCTGTCGTTTGAAAAACATTTCATCCCGGATGATCGTGATGATCGTACAGATGAAGTGATAATTAAAAACTGAAAACCACATGCAAATGGTTCAAAATCCAATAGTTAGAGACACTACACAAATTGTCCTGTACGAAAAAATTTCATCCCGAACGATGGACACTCAAAAAGTTTAAATCACGCACTCAATTAATACTAAAACACAAACACACTTAAAAACTCACTGAAAAACAAAGAACACAAATACTAAATAAAGAAAATCACACATTCAAGTTCACAAACACATAAAAATGCATAAAAACATTAACTAGAAAAACAAACATCAATGTTGCAAAAATATTTTTAATTAAGCATTCAAATCAATCACACCAAGCCTTGTTCTTAATGCATTGAAAGTATCAAAGGCTAAAGGTTTTGTAAAAATATCTGCAAGTTGATTTTCAGTAGAAACATGTGTGAGTTCAATTTCTCCTTTGGATACATGATCCCTTATGAAATGATGCCTTATGTCTATATGTTTGGTTCTTGAATGTTGAATAGGATTTTTAGAAATACAAATAGTACTAGTGTTATCACAATAAATTGGAATAGTGCTTATAGTTAATCCTAAATCAATCAACTGTTGTTTCAACCAAAGTACATGTGCCACACAACTTCCTAATGCAATGTATTCAGCTTCTGCAGTAGATAGGGCTACGAAATTTTATTTTCTACTGGACCAAGAGACTAGAGAATTTTCAAAAAATTGACATGTTTTAGAAGTGCTCTTTCTATCCATCCTACAACCTGCAAAGTCAGAATCTAAATAACCAATTATTTCAAATAAAGAGCTAAACTTAAGATACCAAATTCCTAAGTTCTGAGTTCCTAACAGATATCTTAAAATCATTTTCACTGTTGTCAAATGTGATTCTTTTGGATCTGATTGAAATCTAGCACATAAGTAAACACTAAACATGATATCAGGTCGGCTAGTAGTCAAGTAAAGTAAAGATCCAATTATTCCTCTAAATTTCTTTTGATCAACAGATTTTCCTTTAGGGTCCTTATCCAACTGAACTGAGGAACTCATTGGTGTACTAACAGGTTTAGTATTGTCCATTTCATACTTTTTGAGGATGTCCTTAACATACTTTGACTGACTAAAAAATATACCTTCCTCAATTTGCTTAATTCTAAATCCTATAAAGTAACTTAAATTTCCCATTAGACTCATCTCAAATTCACTGCTCATTGTTTTAGAAGAATCATCACAAAGATTTTTATTTGAAGATCCAAAAATAATATTATCCGCATAAATTTGAACAATGAGTATATCCTTTTCACATTTCTTCAAAAAGAGAGTTGTATCCACACTTTCTTTTTCAAAAGATCTTTTAAGAAAGAAGGTGCTTAACCTCTCATACTAAGCCCTAGTTGCCTGCTTCAATCCATATAATGCCTTTTTCAACTTGAAAATATGATTTGGGTATTTAAAATTTTTAAAACCTAGTGGTTGTTCTACAAAAATATCTTCTTGAATTACCCCATTTAAAAAGACAGTTTTACATCCATTTGATACAATTTGAATCCTATAAAATATGCAAAAGCTAACAAAACCCTAATTGTTTCAAGCTACAGGGGAAAAATCTCCTCAAAATTAATCCCTTCAATCTGATTATACCCCTTAGCAACTAATCTAACCTTATTTCTAATGACTACTCTTGAGTCATTCATTTTGTTTTTGAATACCCACTTAGTTTCAACTACACTTTGATCCTTTATCCTTGTAGTTAATTCCCATACTTTATTTCTTACAAATTGATTCAACTCTTTTTGTATGGCCAAAATTCAAATTCATCTGAAAGTGCTTGATCAATATTTTGGATTCTATAGTTGAAATAAAGGCTGAATGATTGACTTCTTTGTTTAATCCATGCCTAGTCCTTACACCCTCACTAGGTTCACCTATAATCAATTCCCTTGGGTGATTTTTAGAAAATCTCAAATCTCTAAGTAAAGGGTTTTTTATCTTCAAATTTTCTTCCAAATTCATTTTATCAATCTTTTGAGAGTTAATCTCAATCTCATCTTATATAACATTTGACTCTTCCAAAATTCCAGATTCATCAAATACAACATGTGTTGTCTCCTCAATTACCAAAGTTCTTCTATTGAATACTCTATAAGATTTTCCATCACTTGAGTATCCAACAAAAATTCCTTCATCTAATTTTGGATCAAATTTTTGTAGGGCAGATTTTCCACTGTTATGAATGAACACCTTGCACCCAAAAATATGCAAATGAGACAAATTAGGTGTCTACCTTTTAATAACTCATAGGGTTTTTTATTTAATTTAGATCTCACATTCACCCTATTCAGAACATAACATGTAGTGTTAATCGCCTCAGCCCAAAAATATTTAGGAAGTGAGTATTCTGCCAACATTGCTTGGGCGGCTTCTATTAATGTTCTATTTTTCCTTTCGACTACCATATTCTGTTGAGGGGTTCTAGGTGCAGAAAAGTTATGAACAATTCCTTCCTCACAAAATTTCTCAAATCTATCATTTTCAAATTCTCCTCCATGATCACTTTGCATAGAAATAATTTCACACCCAAGTTTTCTTTGAATACAAGTTTAAAATTTTCTAAATTCCTTAAATGATTCACTCTTATGAAATAGAAATCTAACCCATGTGAATCTTGAGTAATCATCCATAATCACAAATCTGTATACCTTCCCTCCTAGACTCATAGTTCCAACTAGTCCAAAAAGATCCATATGCAAAATCTCCAATGGTTTACTAGTTCTAAGATCCTTATTGGACTGAAAAGAGGACTTCACTTGCTTTCCTAATTGACATGCATCACAAAGGTGGTCCTTAGTAAAGCCTAGTTTTGGTATACCTCTCACTAAGTTCTTTTGGGTAATCCTCCAAAGGTTTTTTATGCTAGAATGACAAAGTCTCCTATGCCAAAGCCATGACTCATCAGATACAGTTTTCAAACAAAAAGCAGTAGGAGATTGAATATAATTCAAGTCTAGCATATAAATATTATTAACCCTTTTATCATTCAAAACATCTTTACCATTTAGGCTTAATATGCAGCTAGTAGGAAAAAATTTCACACAATATCCTTTATCACATAGCTGGCTTATACTTAACAGGTTATGCTTTAAGCCTTCAACTAATAACACATTCTTAATATAAATTTTATTAAGATTTCCAATCATACCTGATTCAACCACCTTCCTTGTGGTGTTATCTCCAAGTGTAACCTTGCATCCACTCCTGGCTTCCAAAGATATGAATTGTGCAGTATCTTCAGTCATATGCTTTGAGCATCCACTGTCCAGGTACCATATTCTCTCACGAGGTTTTGTGTAAGAGCGACCCTGCAAAATTATCAAACAGTAGACATGGGAACTCAAACAAGTTTGGGTTCTCCTTTTGGCAATTTATAATTAGATGCATATATGATATGTCCAGGTTTATACATCTTAGGTCTCCACACCAAATAAGTTTTCATCTTCAAAGTACAGGTGTGAGCTACATGTCTAAACAATCCAAAATTATTTCATTTAACTTTTGAAATGGATTCCTAAGTCTTCTACCATTCATCTGTCTATTCAGGAATTACATAAATTTAGGATACATAATAGGATTAGTAAATTATTCAAGTTTAGGGGGTATCCTATTATCCTCGAGAGATTTTATCGTTAATTTGTAAAATGAATTCATATCTTCCAAAATTTGATTTGTATAAATTGATCTATAAATCTTGCTCTCCGATTCATTCTTAAAATTGGATGATTTTAAATTTTCATGTTTTTTATTCAAGTCATCAAACTCATCAAGTAATTTCCTGTGATTGTCATCAATTAAAGCATGATCTTTCCTAAGTATTTCATATTCCTTTTGTAATTCTTCAAACTCTAAACTTAGACTAGCATGCATTTTCTTCATTTTTCTATATGCATCATGCATGTGTTCAGAAACTTCAAAAAGTTTATCATAGGTTAAGTCACATACCTCTTCTTGATCTGACTGATCAAGACTATCGGCTATTAAGCATAGATTAGTGACTTCTTCTTCCTTCTTAGTCTCTGATGAATCTGAAGCTGAGTCAACCTAGAAAGCTCTTTGAAACTTCTTCTTGCCCTTCTTTACAATTGGTTTCTCCTCTACCTTCTCCTTGGTAGGAGTTGCTTTGAGTTTTGGGCATTCAGTCTTGATATGACAAGGTTTTCTGCACTCATAGCAAAGCACATCATTTGAAACTTTGGTATTTCTATTAAATTTACCTCTATTCCAATGTTTGCGTCTCTTCTGCTTCCTCTTCAGAAAGCTTCTGAATTGTCTAGTCATCAATGCAATGTCGTCTTCATCCTTAAGTTATGAGTGTTCACTCTCATACTCTTCCACTTTTAGTGTTATGTTCTTCACCCTTTGTAGTTCACCTACATCAATCTTTCTTTGGCTAACTCCTTGCTCGTAAGCAATTAGTTAACCAAAAAGATTGTCAATAGAGTAAATGTTTAGATCTTTTGACTCTGTAATTACAGTAATTTTAGCATCATAAGCAGTAAGTAAACAATGAAGAATCTTATTAACCATTTCAGCATTCATTAGTTCCCTACCCAGTGCATGCAAAGAGGTGATTATTTGTGTGAATCTTGTATACATATCAGAAATGAATTCATTTTGTTTCATGAGAAATAGTTCATAATCATGCAATAAGATATTAAGTCTAGATTGTTTAATCTCATTAGTCCCCTCATAAGTTATACAAAGTCTATTCCATATGTCCTTCCCACTTTTGCAAGTAAAAACCCGCATGTAGTCTTCTAATTTTAAAGCACAAAATAAACTATTCAATCATTTGGTGTTTAGTTGTGCTAAGTCACATTCTTTTACTGTCCAGTCTACAAAAGGTGTTTCAACTCTAACTCCGTCAACTAGTCTAGTTGGTTTTGTATACCCTTCCTGAACTAAGATCCACATACGATAATCAAGTGACTGTAAAAATATAGACATGCATGTTTTCCAAAAATTAAAAGGTATATTATTGAACAGTAGAGGTCTAGTTATAGAGTAACCCTCAGGTGTATTTTGATTTTCAAATATAGCCATCTACGTTAATCAAAAAGTTGTTTAAACTCATGATTTTAAAATAAAGCTATGATACCACTTGTTGAAACTTGTTCACTATGAATTAGGTTGTTAAAACCAAGCTTATGTCCCAGCGGCTAACCAAGACGGGGGGGGGGGGATGTGAATCGGTATTTAAAAAAAGAAATTACCCTCTTTTAAAATTTAAAACCGAGAATTTAAATTTAGTAAATTTTAAAGAAAAAGTTTTTCAACCACAATTTTGAAACAGTAAAACAGAAAAATAAAAAGAAGCGGAAAAATAAAAGACACGAGATTTATAGTGGTTCAGTCAAACTTGACCTACATCCACTCCCCGGAGGCACCCTCCGAATATTGCACTAATACCACTAGTGACTCTCCTTTTGTACCCACAGCAAGGCAGAGAAGCCTTTACAAAACTCTCATCCATCACTACCCAGTGCGGCAGAGAACCATCATCCTTTTACACTCTTCCTAGTGTTGGCAGAGAACCATCCAACCTTTTACATTCTCCCAGTGTAGGCAGAGAACCCTTCATCCTTTCACACTCTCCTAGTGTGGGTAGAGAACCCTTCATCCTTTCACACTCTCCTAGTGTGGGCAGAGAACCCTTTGTCCTTTCACACTCTCCTAGTGTGGGCAGAGAATCGGTATTTTTAGAAATAAAGAATAAATCCTAAAAAGGAGTTTTTTTCTTTTTTAATTTTAAAAAATAACTTAACTTGAGACATAATCTAGTGATTAAAATAAGAATACAACAGTGGTGATGCAATTTTAAATCATATAACAAAGTTCTAAAATAAAATTCTTCACCAAGTACTTATATCAATTATAAGAAGCAAAAAGAAAATAAAGTGCAATAAATAGAAAAAAGCACACCAAAAGATTTATAGTGATTTGGTCAATTGACCTACGTTCACGCCCGAAGTCCTCCACTCAAGAAATTTGACTACTCAAAAGTAATTATCCTTCTACCCCCACAATAAGGTGGAGAAGCCTTTAAACAAACTCACTTTCACCTTCCCCGATATGGCATAGTACCGAATGCTATGTCACCCTCCCGATGACGGTAGCAGACCTTCTCTTTTTTTTTTCCCTCTTGAAGAAGGCAGAGGACCTTTGAGCATGTTGACCTTGAAGGTTCTCCCCCTAGGGAGCTCCCATAATATTTACCCATGACATAGGAGGAGAAAGCATGCAGCAGGCTTGGAGCAACTGTGTGATTTCCTCACACTTCTTCTCCCTCACATACTCACCTTCTCCTTCCTCTCACAAGCCCTAAATTCTTTCAAGAAGCTCCCTCTCAAGAGTTCCCTTCCTTTGTCATGTTCCTCTCTCTTCTTTCAAAAGACAAAAAGCATTACTTAAATATCATGCTCTAACAAACCCTAAGATTTTCAATTTAGCCGATTGTACAGAATGATCAGTTCAAAATAGCTTTCATCCTGGTACGAAGGAGTACGAACAGACAACTATTCTGAACTACATCATACTGTACGATAAAAATATTGTCCAGTATTATGTGGTAAACTTCTTCTATTCATACATGATGAATGCTGGGATGACCAAAATTCATTTATGTTCATTGTCTAGTATGATCTAACTTGTATAATACAAGCATTCAAAATCTTTAGGTCATTTGTTAGATGTATACATCATCCAATATGATTAGTTCAAAAATTAAGAGATCATCTGGTAAGATCTTCGGGATGAACAAAAACAGCATCAATTCATCATATGGTATAAACCATGTTGTATAGTACAATCACTAATCATTAGTATGATCCAACCTGTATAGTACATTCAGTTAAAATCTTTAGGTTTTGTGCTTGATGTATACATTGTCCAGTACGATTAGTTCAAAAATCAAGAGATCAAATGGTACGATCTTCAGAATGATCAAAAACAGCATCGGTTCATCGTATTGTATAAGCCATGTTGTACAGTACAATCACTAATCATTAATCAAGCCTTAATTTAACTGACTAATTAGGGGGGCTAATTTTAGAAAGTATTCAAATATTTGAAAAATACGATCAATTGAAATTTCAATGATTTAAAAACTTGCTTAAATTAATCTAGAGGCTAGGTTTCAAATTGAAAATGAATCGTATAGTACAATCATGATTGTGTTGTACTATTAGTTCACATAATATAGTCGTTTGAGCCACAATATTATTTAAAATCATACAGTACGATATACAAAACAAATATTTTTCCTTAAAAAAAAAACTCTCCCCTGTGTGTGTGCATGTTTAATCAGCTTGCATACACTTTTTGTGGCCAGACTCAAGAGAAAAAGAGAAAATAAAAAATACATAGTTACAGACTCCTTCACATCCTATTCTACCCAGTCGCAAGTCTTATGTTATCTTGAGCAGGTGGTGATCTCCCTGAAATGTTAGTACTAACAGATAAGAATAACATTCAAAATATTCAATGAATAATAAGATAATTTAATCAACATTAATTGTCATCATCAAAATCTCATACTAGGGATCATAGACTACAACAAGAACACATATATAGTGAACTTAAATTTAATGAATATTTTTAATAACAAATATTTTCTTTTATATCTATGTATATTATAATGGTATGTTGATATTGCTAACTTTATTATTTGTGGTGTGCTTCCATAAAAATTTATCCTCTACTTAGAAGAGGAAATTTTGGCATGATTTCAAATATTTTTTATGGATTAACCTTATTTCTTCAAAGCTTGTAATGACCAAATCATTAGAAGATGCATCCCCAAGCAAAAAGCAGAATATAGAATTATTTAATGTCATGACTCTCATTATGGAAGGAATTTTAGAGGATTTAGAACATCTTCTAAGATTCCCCAACTATGATTTTATTGTCCTACATTATATAAAGATTTTCATTATTATATTAAGAAATATAATTAATGTCAAAGAGTAGGCTATATTTCTAGAAGAAATGAAATGCCCTTCAGTTATATGCTAGAAGTTGAGTTATTTTATATTTGGAGATTATATTTTTTGGGACTATTTATGCAATCATATAGATGCCTGTATAATTTTATTACATCTGATATTGTATAAAAATGGATTGAAGGAGTGGAAAATCTTATAACTGATGCTCAAATTGTGCTTAAATTTTAATAAAACATATTTTTTCTATATTCAGAATGCCTAAGGTATTATACAGTGATGGGAAAAGTTATTTTTGTAATAAGAGAGTAGAAATAAAATATGGTGTTCATCATTAAGTTGTAATAGCTTATCATCCCCAAACTAGTGGCCATGTTGAAATAAGTAATAAGGAGATTAAAAGAGTTCTCGAAAAAATTGTTAGTTCTAATAGAAAGATTGGTTATTAAATGAGATGATGCATTACGTCTTTATAGAACTACTTCTAAAACCCCTATTGAAATTTCTCCCTAATGGTTAATTTTTTTAAAAAAATGTTGCTACTTTCTTATAGAATTAGAGGATATGGCATTTTAGGCACTAAAAGAATTATATTTCAATATTAAGAGAACAAATAAAAAAATTAATATAATTAAATGAATCAAAAGAATTTTGAAATGAGGCTTAACAAAATGCTAAGATTTATAAAGATAAAATTAAAAAATGTTATAATCATATGCTTATTAAAAAAGAATTTATCCCTAGATAAGAGGTTTTTCTCTTTAATGCTAGATTTAAATTACTTCTTGGAAAACTAAAATCTGGGTGGTTAGGACCATTCACTTATGAATGAATTTCCATATGGAGCTATTAAAAATTAGTATAAGAATATTTTTACACTTTTTTATTATAAATGGGCATAGAATGAAGCCTTATTTAGGAGCACACATAAATCATTTGAAAATTATTGCTGATTTGGTTCATCTGCAAAATGAATAATTGATATAGTTCGGCTAAGGACTGTAAGCTTAGCACAGCTGGGAGGCAACCCATTTGTATTTTTTATCTAAATTTCTTTTTAATTATCTAATTTTTTTCTTTTGTGTTATATTATTTTATTTTTATTGTGCAAAATTTACAGTTGATTAAATTCCTATTTAAGCTTAAATGCTTAAAAATGTGCTCTACATAAAACTTGAACTTTTGATTATTTATTTATCCAAAATAAGAATAGTAATTAAAAATTATCTAGAATTACTATTATTTGAATGAACAAATTATATTAATTCATAATTTGAAATTCTTAATTATTAACTAAGGAAGGACATTCTTATCTTTAATTTAGAAGTTATTGTTGACCCCTACAACCAGCCCGAATCTTAAATTTGATAAAGAAGGATTCAGTTTGAATATGGATTGGATTAAATTTGATTATGCACTAGTCGATGAACCAAATTAAATGACAAACACCAAGTTTCTATTAACGGGGGCTGATTTGTACAGAAATATTTCTCTTCTATTTATAATGGGCCATGGTGGTATGTGCAAGACAACGCTCTTACAACCTGTTTATGAAAATGGAATGATAAAGGAAATTGACCTTAAAATGTAGGTTTGTGTTTCCAACAACTTTGATGTGAAAAAAGTCATTGCACATATGTTGGAATCTCTTAAGAAGGAGAGACCTCGTTTGGATACGCTTAAGGCACGTCAAGATAGCCTTTGGGCTGAAATCATGTCCAAAAAGTTCTTGCTTGTGTTGGATGACATTTTGGGAGGATGATGAGAAGCAGGATAAAAGTAAATGGGAGGTCCTCGTCCCTTTGACTTATGAGAGTTTGGAAAGTAAAATTTTGGTAACAACTCGGACGAATTCAGTTGCACTTATATTTGCAAAGGTAATTAAAAAAAAAAGAATAAAAAAATAATTAAATTAGTGGACCTCGAAGAAAGATCAATGTTTGCAACTCCTTGACTCTCATGTATTTGCTGATGAAGAGAATCCTAATGATTATAGAGGATTAAGATCCATTGATGGAAAGATATTTAAAAAAAAAAGAGCTTCTTGGATCTCCATTGGCTGCAAAGGCCTCGACGATGCTCAAACAAAGTCCGATTGACAAACGGACAGCTCCATTACGTCCAGAACATCAACGACATTAGGAATATATATTTTATTTAATTAAATTGGATCATTAGAGGTGGCGTCGCAAATTTTAAAGGGGCAATCCGTATATGATCCAAAGGCAAGCGCTACGACAGAACTGAGACCTCGAAAATGCCCAGATGACATCCTATTGATGATCGGACATCGTCATTACGCCCGGAATATCCATGACATTGAGAATACACATTTTATTTAATACATTTGGATCGTCTGAAGTGTTGCAAAGTTTCAAAGGTGGCTTAAATATGATGTAAATGTATGCGCTATGAAAGAAGCGAGGCCTCGACGATGCTCAAATGACATCCAATTGATGAATGGATAGCTCCATTGCATCCAGAATGTTGTCGACATTAAAAATATATATTTTATTTGATTAAATTAGATCGTTTGAGGCGGTGTCGCAAATGTCAAAGGCAATTTTGATATATTGCAAAGACATGCGTTATGATGGAAATGAGGACTCGACGACGCTCGAATGACGTCCGATCACAAAATAGACAGTGCCATTGCGATCGGGGCATCAGCAATACCCTAAATAGACTAACAATTTGCCTAATGTCTATGTTTAACAAATTTGACATGCTAAACGAGGTGCTTACACATATCTCAAGGTGACGTGCACACGCACCGAGGAATCACTCAAATCCAAAATAATTCTGACGATGTGTCGTGTTAATATCATTTCAAGTGAACAGATAATTATAATTTTATTTTATTTTGACCTGACCATTACTTTGATAAATATATATTTCGGCCTGGACGATATTGTCGGCAACTTGCAATTAATGAGCTCTTTTGAAGCTCTTCTATTTAAGAGCTCTTGTTCAACGTTTTTAAAAACCTTTTGGCTGCTTCCTTGACCTAAGAAGGCCTTGAGGAGAGAAAGAGAGAGAGAAGAGAGAGAGAGGATCTTGTGAGGGGGAGCTTGTGAGGGGTTTCACAAGGGTTGCTTCAAGGATCTCTCTGCGTCGTCTTCGTCTAGAGTTTCTCGTCCGTGGAAGGGTAGGTAGAGGTAAAGAGTTTTGCTTTTGGTTCTGGTTCTTTGCCAGCTTCAGGAGGAAGCAAAAGGAGATAGGTTCTCTGCCTTGCCGGGGTGGCAAAAAGGAGGTTCTTGTGAGGGTTTCTCCACCTAGCCGTGGGGGCTAAAGGAGAGTCACTTTTTGTGTAGTGCAATACTTGGAGGGTGCCTCCAAGGAGTGGACGTAGGTCGAGTCGACCGAACCACTATAAATTTCTGTGTTCTTTTTCTTGCTTCCGCACTTTTAAATTCCGCATTATTTTGTGGTGTGATTTGGTTTATGTGATTTTATTTCTTTGTTTAAAAAGAAGTTTTTAAAATATCAATTCACCCCCCCCCCCCCCCCTCTTGGTTAGTTTGGGACTAAGTTCATAGGGCTTAACATCCCCATCGAACTTTCAAGTGGTATTAGAGCTTGACTCAAAAATTAAAGTTTGAAAACTTTTTGAATTTGATCCATGCCTAACTTTGGGAATCGCAACACTACGGAAGGGTATTCTATTACCCGACCTCCTCTGTTCGATAACCTACCTTTTGATTTTTGGAAAACTCGCATGTCAACTTTTCTACAATCTACTGATTATCTCATGTGGATGCTTATTCAAGAAGGTTATTCTCCACCTTCTCGTGAAATTAACGGTTTTAAAACTGAAGTTGCTTTTACCGAATGGACTTTTGATGAACGAGATTTAGCTCAATTGAATGCGAAATGTTTGAATTGTTTTTTCTGTGCTTTAAAATCTGAGGATTACATGCGTGTTTCAACTTGCAAGACTGGTAAAGAAATTTGGGATAAATTGTGCATTACTTATGAAGGCACTAATGAAGTTAAACAATCCCGTTTAAACATTCTCTTGCATGACTACGAACTTTTTCGTATGAAACCTCATGAATCGATTTCTAACATGTACACTAGGTTTACTCAGATTGCTACTTCATTGCATGCACTAGGAAAAGAACTTTCGAACTATGAAAAAGTTAACAAGATTTTGAGATGCTTGCCTTCTTCTTATGATGCAAAAATTACTGCAATCACTGAATCTAAAGATTTAAACACCTATTCTATTGATAACTTGCTTGGCTCACTCATTGCTTACGAGCAAGGGGTGAATCAAAGAAATCTTGATGCAGGTGAGAAGAAAAAGGAGAAAACAATTGCATTGAAGGCACACAAATCGGATTCTGAATCTTCCGGGTCTGAAAGCGATGGAATTACCTTCATCACTAGGCAATTCAAAAGCTTTCTAAGGAAGAAACAAAAGCATCATCAAAGTTGGAAAAAAGGTAAAGATAATAAACATATTAAAGGATCTTCTGATGTTGTTTGTTTTGAATGCAGAAAGCCTGGACATGTGAGAACTGATTGCCCTAAGCTTAGAGATCAATCAAGTAAAGAAAAAATTGATGAGAAAGCAAAGTCTAAGAAGGACAAGAAAAAACAAAGGAGCTTTTGGGCAGAATCTGGTACTGATTCTTCTGAGACTGAACCAGAGGAAGAAACTACAAACTTGTGTTTCATGGGAAAAGATCAAATTGATCAAGAAGAGGTATGTGAACTTTCATACGATCAACTTCTTGAAGTTTCAGAAAACATCCATGCATCATATAGGAAATTAAAGAAAACTCATGCTAGCTTGAAATTAGAATTCTTAAATCTACAAAAAGAGCATGAAATTTTGATTAAAGACCATCAAACAATTGATTCAAATCACATGACTTTACTTGATGAATTTGATGAGCTAAATAAAAATCATGGTAAGTTAGTTGAAGAGCATGATGCAGTGAAAATATCACACACATCTCTTGAATCTGATTTTAAGAAGTCAAAAGAAATAGAAAAAGATTTGAGGATTGAAAATGAAGTTTTAGAAAACACAAACTTGAAGATTTAAAATGATTTAGAAGCATGTAAGAAATCTAGGATTACTTCTACTTTTAATCAATTGCCAAAACCTAGAAAGAGGCATTATAACTCAAATCACTTAAGAAATCCCTTTCCTGGAGTTAGATGTTTTTCTTGTGGCATGCTAGGACATATCTCACACACTTGCACAATTCATTATAGTTCACATTGGGTGTGGAGACCGAAGATGCATAATCCACAGCATACCACACATGCATTGCATTCTTCTCTTCATAAGAAGGAACCCAAACCTGCTTGGGTTCCTAAAACTAACATTTGATAATTTTGCAGGAAGTCTCTCACAAAAGACCTCGTGAGAGTATGTGGTACCTGGACAGTGGATGCTCTCGACATATGACTGGTGATGCTAGCCAGTTTGTTGTACTAGAATCCAGGACTGGAGGCAAGGTAACTCTTGGAGACAACACCACCAGGAAGGTGGTAGGAGCAGGTATAATCGGAAATTCCAAGAACCTTATATTTGAAAATGTTTTGCTTGTAGATGGATTGAAGCACAACTTGCTCAGCATCAGTCAATTCTGTGACAAAGGCTTCATCGTACAATTCTTCACGAATTCATGCATTGTAAGTTTAAGTAACAACACCATTTTGCAGGGAAAGAGGGTAAATAACGTCTATATGCTTGACTTAAATAGCATTGAATGTGCTGCTTCTTTTTGCTTAAAAACTGTCATTGATGATTCTTGGTTGTGGCACAGGAGGCTTTGTCATGCAAGTATGAAAACCCTTAGGAAAGTGACCCAAAAGGACCTAGTTAGAGGTGTCCCCAAACTTAAGTTTACAAAAGACCACCTTTGTGATGCCTGTCAACTAGGAAAGCAAATTCACTCTTCGTTTCACCCCATAAAGGACATTAGCACCTCTAAACCTTTAGAAGTCCTTCACATGGATTTGTTTGGACCCATTAGCATAGCAAGTTTAGGAGGGAAAGTCTATGGTTTTGTGATTGTTGATGACTACTCGAGGTTCACTTGGACTAGATTTCTTTCTCATAAAAATGAGTCTTTTGAGGAGTTTAAAACTTTTTCTACTTGGATTCAGAAGAAGCTAGGGTGTGAGATTTTGACCATCCATAGTGATCATGGGGGAGAGTTTGAAAATGAAAGATTTAAAGATTTTTGTGAGGAGAAGGGGATTAGCCACAATTTTTCAGCCCCTAGGACTCCTCAGCATAATGGAGTAGCTGAAAGGAAGAACCGGACCTTGGTGGAAGCCGCTAGAGCCATGCTTGCTGAGTATTCACTTCCAAAATACTTTTGGGCTGAAGCGGTTAACACAGCATGTTATGTGTTGAATAGGGTGAATGTTAGAGTCAAATTAGAAAAGACACCCTATGAGATCCTTAAGGGTAGGACACAAAATCTTTCCCACCTTCATGTCTTTGGGTGTAAGGTTTTCATTCACAACAATGGAAAGTCTCACTTGGGAAAATTTGATCCTAAATCTGATGAAGGAGTATTCTTGGGATATTCTAGTGTTGGGAAATATTTTAGAGTGTTTAACAAGAGAACCTTGATGGTGGAAGAGATAACCCATATAGTTTTTGATGAGTCTGATCATAAGAAATATGGAGTAGATGATGATGATGTTGGAGAGATTACAAATGGAGTAGAAAATTTGGGGAAGGGGAGTGAGCACCTAAACAATGGAGGAGTAGAAGGAGTCACCCAAGGAATAGAAACTTTTGATGAAAGGGGAGAAACTTCACACACTTTGCCTAGAGATTGGAGATACTCTACTAGTCACCCCAAGGATTTGATCTTAGGAGACCTTTCTAGTGGAGTTAAGACTAGACATGGACTTAGGAAGGAGGTGAACCACTCTGCCTTTATCTCTATGACTGAACCCACCACCATTAACCAAGCCCTCTCTGATGAGTTTTGAATGTTAGCAATGCAAGAAGAGTTGAATCAATTTGTTAGGAATGATGTTTGGGAACTTGTGGAAAGACCTAAGGGACAAAGTGTAGTTGGGACAAAGTGGGTATTTAAGAACAAAGTGAATGATTCAGGAGTGGTGGTGAGGAATAAAGCAAGATTGGTGGCTAAGGGGTACAATCAAATAGAAGGGATAGACTTTGAAGAGACTTTTGCCCCTGTAGCTAGATTGGAAGCCATTAGAGTGCTACTAGCCTTTGCTTGTTATAAAGGATTTAAGCTTTTTCAAATGGACGTCAAGAGTGCCTTTTTAAATGGGGAGATAAAAGAAGATGTGTTTGTAGAACAACCTCCAGGTTTTGAGAGTTCTCAATTTCCAAATCATGTGTTTAAATTAAAAAAGGCTTTGTATGGTTTAAAACAAGCACCTAGAGCTTGGTATGAGAGGCTTAGCACATTCTTACTAGAGAGGGAGTTTGTCAAGGGGAGCGTAGACACCACCCTTTTTCTTAAAAAAGTTGGAGATGATTTACTCATTGTTCAGATCTATGTTGATGATATACTCTTTGGATCCTCTAATAAAAATTTGTGTGATGATTTTTCTAAAACAATGAGTAGAGAGTTTGAGATGAGTTTAATGGGAGAATTGTCTTACTTTTTGGGGTTTAGCATAAAACAATTGGAAGATGGCACTTTTTTAAATCAAACAAAATACATAAAATACATTTTGAAGAAATATGAGATGGACAAAGCCAAGCCAATTAACACTCCCATGACTTCTAGTGCTCCGTTGGATAAGGACCCAAGTGGTAAGTCTGTTGATCAGAAGAAGTATAGAGGTATGATTGGATCTTTACTTTACTTGACTGCAAGCCGACCTGACATTATGTTTAGTGTTTGCCTTTGTGCTAGGTTTCAAGCTGACCCTAAGGAATCCCACATGACTGCTATTAAAAGGATTTTTAGATACCTTTTGAGGACACAAGGATTAGGGATTTGGTACCCTAGACATAGCACTTCTTTTGAAATTATTGGTTTTTCTGACTCTGATTTTGCAGGATGCAAGGTGGATAGAAAGAGCACCTCCGGAACTTGTCAATTCATTGGACAATCCTTGGTCTCTTGTCTAGTAGAAAGCAAAATTCTGTTGCCTTTCCACTGCTGAAGCTGAATACATTGCTCTTGGAAGTTGTGTGGCCCAAGTTCTTTGGTTGAAACAAACAGGTATTGATCTAGGATTACATGTAAGCACCATCTCAATTTTTTGTGACAACACTAGTGCCATATGCATCTCTAAAAATCCTATCCAGCATTCAAGAACTAAACACATTGACATAGGCATCACTTTATTAGAGATCATGTGACTAAGGGAGACATTGAGTTACACCATGTGACAACTGAAAACCAATGGCAGACATCTTTACTAAACCACTGGCCTTCGACCTTTCAGTTCTTTAAGGACCATATTGGGTGTGATTGACATAAATGCATAAAACCTTTTTAGCTAAATTTTTCTATTATTTTTTTACCTTCTTTTTCTTTTCGTGTACCTTAGTTTTAGATCTTCACTGATATGATATCTCTTGTCTTGTCTTTAATAATTTGTAGTTAATATGTTTTCATCCACTTAATCACCTAGATAGTATGAATATCTTGTGATTGTGTCCTCTTTCCCTAACGTAGTATTAGTGGCATAGTTTTCTTTTCTAATCAAAAGTCTATCTCAAATAAAAGATTGTTTATGAAACTAAGATCCTTTCTAAGCTTGCTTAAGCAAATCTATCTTATCTTTACAATGATTAAACTTTTTTTTGTCACATCATGATCCCTCGTTACTCTTGTCTTCGATTATTAATCCTACTGTTGGTGGAATTTTGAAAACAGGTTTTGAAAATATTGGTTTTCTTTGGGGATTTTAAGATTAAGGTTAAGTTCTAATTCTAAGGTCGAATCGACTCGTTAGAAAGAGTATATCACCCCGAAGGACGAAAATAAGCTTTCATAACGGTGTTCAGACTTAGAATTGTGAAATCCACTTGAATATTGTGAGCAGATGCTAAAGAGAAATTCATATGACCCCGAAGGGTCAAAATGAGGTTCAATTGAATATCCACTACAATATTCAAGAAGTGTGATCATTAGGTTCACATCCAAAGCCTTATCAAAGAAAGATATATCTCTCCAAGGGAGAAAATACGTTCAAAGATAATTCTTTAAATATGATAATAATGATCACTAGTATTTTAAGTTTTCCCAAATAATCCAATTGAGTTTTGAAAAATCGATTTTTAAAAATCAGGTGCGTGTGTGGTTTCTAAATCTCCTACGAGCGCAAGCCCTCGTAGTTAATTACATCGTAGGGAGATAAAATCTCCTACGAAAACTCTCGATTAAAATAATGGCAGAATTTTGTTTAGAGTTTCTAGGAGTGATATCAAAGTATGAATAGAATTTATGGAAAATCAAAAGGGAATGGATCAAAATTGAACAGTTATTAACGGAGTTAAAGGAGAGAGGTAGGGGACACTTGAGATTCCAGAACCATCCAGAAATGTCCCAACTTAATCTAAGTGTTGGGCTTTATGTTTTGGACTTTGAAATGATATTTAATTAGAGTTGAGCATTTTATTAGAAATTTGGGATTAGATTCCCGAAGTTTGGGGTCTTATAATCAAAGATCTGCCCCGATCCTAAATCTATTTTGACACTGGACCACAGTCGTCCGATCCTAACTAATGCAGTGCAAGTCTGGACTTACCCCGGCCTGGATTGGGGAGCCAGCTAACCACCTAATCGTTTTAAAATACATGAATCCGGTCTTTTATGAAAGAGTGGTAGGGACGTTATAATTAAAGTTTTGGGGGCGGGGCCGACATCTAGAGATTCTCCTATTTGGCCCCCTTTGACTTATGTTGGGTGCTAAAATGCTAAAACTATGAAATTAAAATTTTTTGACTCTTTTAGTTTGTATCTAATGCAATGCATGCTAGTTTAACAACCTCAAATTGAATATGCTTGAAATTTTAAAAACAAGCTTAAAAATAATTTTTTAGAAGACTGGACTTCCCCAGGTCCGGCACCTCGTCCTCATAGGTCAGACTATCCGGACTCTACCCGCAGGCGGGGAAGGGTCTAAAGCAAGGAAAGAGTAATGCAGAAATATGCATGCGACCCCGGGGTCGATCCCCGGCTAATTCCCTAGATTCGTTATCTTTCTATGTTATTTAGACTCACTAAAATTTTAGACTTTTAGATATGAGTATAAAACTTTCACACCCTCCGAGCCTCACGTATCCAGGCGAAAACAAAGAGCGGCATGCAATCGCCAAAAAACTAGTAAAAACAAGTAATCCTAAAGGCAATCAAATCATCAAATCAATACAAATTAATTAATAAATGTCCTTAGGCAGAATTGCCTTGCTTATTACAAACCAGAATATTACAGAAAGTAAAGTGGCCGGGCACCACTGACAACAACCCGGATTCTAAAGCCTAGTAATGACGCAAGTTATTTTGAGTGGGATACTCTCAATCTTCAAATCTTCAAGTCTTCAATCTCATTCTTCTTTGGACTCCTTTTCTTCAATCTTCTTGGAATCTTCGTAGTGGATTACCCAAATGGATAAGAGGGCCTTCCTTCTAAGGGGAAGGCCACTCTTTCCTCTTTGGGTAAGGAAGAGGTATGATCCAAATTTGGATTTCCAAATGAAAAGGAGTGTTCCCCAAAGGGGTATCCTTTCCTCTTTGGAATCCAAGCTTTGGATCTATGTATCCCAACTCAAAATAACTTTCACAACACTTGACGCTTGCACAAATTACATTGATATCAAAATAAAAATCTAGACTCACCTGCAGGGTTATCCTAAGCAATTAATATATAAAAAGCAGTTATTCCCAAGCAGTTGTATATGAGCAGAAAAGAAAGTAAACACACTGGCCACGCTCTTTTTATTTGGGGGCTTTAGCAGCTGAAGCACCTGTGCAAAGAATTTATAATATTTATGCATTTTTTTTATTTGCCCCTTTTTATATTGCCCTGCATGAGCGTGGCCACCTGCAGAAAACTGTGTCAACATCCAGATCGTACCTAACCTAAGGGTAATCTAGTCGCCAACACATCAATCCATCCACAGAGTACAGAAAAAGTAAGCAGACACAGCAAATACATTTCATCCACAACATGCAGTGAAAACTACGAAAATCCGGCACACAGCAGTAAAGTAAACACCGGCCTAACCTAGATCTAGAGTTGGTTGTCCTAGCACATCATCTAAAGTGTGTGAGAAAGGTCGTGTGGCTGGGATAGATCCTAAAGTGGGTTATTAATTGAAGTTGTCTAAAAGTTTGGATTTGTTAAGGCTTAGAAGGGGATTTAGATTAAAATTTAAATATTAATGAATTAAGAATTTTAATTAATATATTTTAAAATTTAATTGATTGCTACCTTTGTTTCACACACCGAGCCGTGAAGTTTATTTCACCTTCCTTGGGGCTAAGCTAATAGCCTCGTAGGCCTGGGTTACCCAGTAGCAATCGGGGTTGATTAAGTTATTTAAATTGGTTAGAATTAAAAGAAGTGGATTAATATAAAAATGAGTTAATCGTTGATTTTTAAAGCTTGATTAATTTAAGTTTGCCATTAATTGATTCGTGGCGTTGTGCCACCAGGCTCGAGGAACCAGCCTCCTTAGGACACTTAGCCCCGCAGCCCGAGTAGTCCAGCCGATAAACCAAATTAATGTAATTGAATTAGAGATTTTAAAGTGTTAAATAATTAAAGATTAATCTATTTTAAGATTTAACACCCCTTAGAATCCATTCGTGGCGTTGTGCCACCAGGCTCGAGGAACCAGCCTCCTTAGGACACTTAGCCCCGCAGCCCGGAGTAGTCCAGCCAATAAACTTCATCTTTAGGGTGGTTGTTGTGTTTTAAAGGGTTTGTTAAGTGTTTTAAGCATTAAACCAATATTTTCTGAGTTTTAGAATGATTTTGAGTTTTTTGAATTTTTTAATATTTTAATGATTTAATTAAGGGTCAGAAAGTTGAATTTTTGATTAAGCTCAAATTCTGGAATGTTTGTATTTTATTAAAATACTAGACCTTACTACGATCAGTTAGAAGTAAGTACGTTTGAAATCGGATTTTCTACATTTTATTACGAAGGTTTGAAGTTTTGAACTAGTTTTGACTTAAAGTTGACCGATTTGTTGACTTTTTAAAATATGCAAATTTCTGGAATTTGAATATTTTTAATAAATACTAGATTTTTTAGAGTTAATGCAAGTGAGTTTGTTGATTTGGATTTATTCGAATTAGTTATGAATTATCGAAGTTTGGGCATTTTAATGAATTTTAGGAATTTCTTAATTAGAGGGCTCTTTTGTGAGTTTGCTTCAAACAAATTCCCAATCTCTTGAAAACACCTCCAAAGGTCAGGAACAACCTAAGGAGGGATCCCCAAGTGTTTGGGAGATTTTTGGATTTTTATATTATTATTAATTAATTATCTTAATTAAATATTGGTTTTCACTTAAAATTAATTAGGGTTAAATTGCTGTCAAATCAAGGGGCTTTTAATTATCATAGATTAAGGACTGAATTCTGGTCAGTTTGAGGGTTTATATGTAATTTTTGGATTTAAATTGGATTTATTACAATTTTTAGAAGTTTTAAAAGCTTAATTAAGGGTTTAAGACTTAGAAAATTAATTAGGGGCCTAATGACCTCAAAAATCAGTGAAAATTTCCCTAGGGGCTGAGGGTGTCACTAAGTTCAAATGTTCAAAGTTTCAACTCAAGGGGAAGTGAATCCTAATTATTGAAATTTTTCTAAGTTTTCTATACATGGGTCCTTAATTATTGTCCTTTCATCATATCACTAGTTTTGAATAGTTCAAATCAAAGTTCCTCTAACCCTTTGAATAAACATGGCATGCATACACAAGTGGCAAGCAAACAAGTCCTTAGATCTAGGAGAACCTAGGCTAGGTGGTGTGTGCACCTTAAGCATGCAATTAACTAATAACATAATTAAGACAAAATTAGTGAATAATCAAGGAATGATTATTCACTAATCATCCCCTTCATTTCTATTCAAACATGCTTAATCAACATTTAAGATCTCAATGACTCTCTTAAACACTTAAGGATTTACATAAATATAATTTCAAAAATATATATTAAAATACATAAATAAATAAATAGATTTATATATATATATAAATAGGAATATATATATTATAAAATAATTAAATATATTATTAAAATACATTCTAATGAGTTGAAGGATCCACTGATCTCCATAGAAGTTTGAAATAATAAAATATTTTCTTGTATTTTTTAAATACTTAATATTAATTTAATATAAAAAAGGGTGAAAATACTCCAATAATTCAAAATACCTTCAAACCTATTCAAATAATACTGAAAATTTTTCTGGAGACCAGCCATGAACTCAACAACATGCATGCCAATTTCAGATAAAAATAATTTTATATAATTAATTAAAAATGAAATACATATTTCTGTATTTCTTAAATTACCAGTAAAATAATAGTCAAAATAAACTGATTTTATTTTTAAATAAACTAGATGAAATTCTGAAAAGTTTGATATATTATACTTAATTTTTGGTTATATATTTGATTTACTGTGATTTTTCAAAGTT
This sequence comes from Dendrobium huoshanense, assembly GCA_016618105.1. Classification (NCBI taxonomy): domain Eukaryota; kingdom Viridiplantae; phylum Streptophyta; class Magnoliopsida; order Asparagales; family Orchidaceae; genus Dendrobium; species Dendrobium huoshanense. The sequence continues at coordinate 34,457,497 of CM028347.1, forward strand.
TCAGTAATTAAAACTAATTAAAACACAATTTTATTAATTAAAATGGCGGCGGTGTGACACGCGGCGCACTGGGATTGGCGGGATCGAAACCGCGCGGCGGCGGGGACACGCGTCGGCTGCTGGCCGCTTCACGCGGTTTTCACTTAACCACGTCAGCGGCGCGTGACAGCCGTTGGATTAACCGCGGGTTCGATCCAACGGCTGAGATCAGATCCCGCGGTCTGATCTCACCAGGAGAAGATCAGACGGCGGAGCTTCGATCCCGCTATTCCGAATGGACGGCCCTGATCTCGCCGGACGCTGATCGAACGACGGATCGAATGCGCGGTCGGATCAGACCGCGGAAGGACTCGATCTGGACCGTTGATCGAACGATCAACGGTCCAGAAAACGTACACTCGCCGGAGAACCGTGAGTGACGCCCTAGAAAACGTATTTCGCTCGTTCTCTCTCTCGATCGGATCGATCATTTCACTTAAATTTTAAACATAGATTAAGGGCATGAACAGAAATCGTGGGGAATAATTAGTTTTAACTAAAACCTAAAAGCGTAAAGCTATTTAGATCTAACTAAAGTGACCTAGATCTAGGGTTTTAGGGAGTTATACCGTTAGATCTTCGGAATTTCTGGATGGTTGAGCTTGTAGATTGTCCAAGTGAAGATTCCCAGCGAAAATCCAAGCTCGAACGCGTCTGGATCGCTGCTATGGGGCTTGGGACGGTCTAGGTGGTGGTTTCGCCGGAGAACTCGCCGCCGGTGACGTGCAACCACCTGGGTTTTGTAGTGGGGAGGTAGAGGAAGCTCTGGAGATTCAAAACGAACTGGGGCAGGGCTTGAGAGGCTTGAGTAGTGAGAGATGGTTAGGGTTAGATATGTGTCATTAAGCCCTTTTCCCCCTATTCAAACGCCCCCAGGCCAATGGATGGGCTGGATTGATGGAGGGGCTCCCTAGATGGTGCCACATGTCCCTGGGACAGCTGAAGGCTGCCTCAAAGGCTGGCCAAGCCTTGCCTCCATTGGGCGGCTTGGGACAAGTGGGGGGGGGGGCATTGCCATTTAGGCTAAACCAGGCCCTGAGCTTGGTTAGGAGAGCTCCAAGTGAGCTTTAGGATATTAAGGGGTCGGCCTTGGGGAGTTAAATCAGGGAAAAAGGTCTAAAAGTTGATTAAGACCTTTTAGAAGGGTTTAAGCTTGGTTTGACCAATTGACCAGTCAACTGGTCAATGGAGCTGATGTGGCACCCAAGCAAGTCATGGAGTCTCTCCAAGTGGCTGGATGGGTGTGGCTTGAGCTAGGTCAATGGATTGAAAGTTTTGACCATATAAATGGTCACTTTAAGCCTTGAGTTGACTGGTTGACCAGTCAACTCCATCAGGGTTGTGAAATTTTCAATGAGGTGATTCAAATGAGTTGATTGGGTGGATTGGAGGGTGGTTCCAAGAGCCATGTATGTCAAATAGATTAAAAGGCTTAATGGGCCTTTAATGGGCTTCTAGGCCAAAACTGGTTGACTTGGTCAACCAGTTGGGTTCAAGGCTAGAAATGGGTTCAACAAATTCAGAATGTCGTCCTGAGTCTATTGGATGTGGTCCCAGGGTTTGAGGGGTCAATTTGGTCAAAATCACCATTTGAGCCTTAAGGCCTGTTTGGTCAACCTGGGTGACTTGGTCAACCAGGTTGACCCAGGGTCTGGGTTTGGGCTCAACAGGTTTGAAATGACATTTGGAGACCATTGAGGGTAGTTCTGGGTCTGGGGAGGTCAAATTGATCAAAATCCCTATTTGAGTCCCTAAGGGCCTGTTTGGTCAACCTGGGTTGACTTGGTCAACCAGGTTGACCCAGGGTCTGGGTTTGGGCTCAACAGGTTTGAAATAATTTTGAGGTCAATGGAAGTGGTTGGGTGACCTAAAAAGGTCATTTGGGTCAAAACACATGTTTGGACCCTTAAAGGGCCCCTTGGGTCAAACCAGTTGACTTGGTCAACCAGGTTGACTCAAGGGTTGGAAATGGGTTCAAAAGATTTGAAATGACATTTGAAATTTGTTAAAGGTGGTTGCATCCCATTTGGAGCTCATTTGGTTTGAAATCCCCATTGAGCCCCATAGGGTGTTTTGGTCAATTTTGACCTATTGGTCAACTATGGTCAAAAATGGGTTTGAAAAATGCAGTTTGCTGCTCAATGGGTTAAAATCAAGGGTCTGGAAGTGATTGGAAGCTTGGACAAGGGTTCCAAGGTCAAGATCTCAAAGGGTTAGGCTCAGTGGCATAGGCTGTAAATATTTGAAGGTTTTACAGCCTTTGAATTTTAATTCAGATTCTGGGGTTAGAGACCTCAGAATGAGCTCAAAATTGGAGGGTAGCCTTTAGAGACATGTCTTATCACTTTGCAAGTGATAGACCCTGAATCAGAGGCCATTTGACTGGGTTTTGAGATGTTTGAAAAATCTCTGAAAAGGGTGTTTAGGACAGGGCCTTAAAGGTTTGAATTTGAGTTTAAACTCTGGGTCTGAATTTGATTTGAAGTTTGAATTAATTTGGACTTGAATTGGATGGAGTTTGAGATTCAAATTGGTCACAGTAGGAGTCAAATTGAAATTGAAATGGATTAAATATAGGAATTGATTTAAAATTGAGGTTGATCAAAGGTGGGGTTGATTTGAAGTTGGAGTGATCCTAAGATTTAGGAGAGTTCTAAGATCTAGGATTTAAAGGAATCCTAGGCTCTAGAGTAGGCTCTAAAGTCTAGTTCTATGAAAGATCCTAAGGTCTAGAGTGGATCCTAGGGTCTAGGATTAAATTTAGAATCTGGAAGGGTCTTAGTGACCTCATACAAAAATGAGGTCAACAAATGGACCCCCATGTGTGTGGTAGAAGGAACTTCTGCTGCACACATTGGCGTTGACCGAATGGAAGTAGAATTTTGAGAATGGAAGGGAGATCATCTCCCAACCCAAAGCCTATAGGATGCTAATGGAAGGCTTACACCTATTGGATAAAGAAGCTGGTAAAACCAAGGTAGGGAATACCTAACCTTGGGTCTAAGGAAGGGCATCACCCAACCTTAGGTCTACAGGATGCTGATAGAAGACTTACTCCTAGTAGACAAGGGAACTGGAGAAACCAAGGTAGGGAATACCTAGCCTTGGGTCTAAGGGAGGGCATCACCCAACCTTAGGCCTATAGGATGCTGATAGAAGACTTACTCCTAATAGGCAGAATTAACTGGAAACCAAAGTAGGGAATACCTAACTTTGGGTCTAAGGAAGGGCATCACCCAACCTTAGGTCTACAGGATGCTGATAGAAGACTTACTCCTAGTAGACGGATCAACTGGAAACCAAGGTAGGGAATACCTAGCCTTGGGTCTAAGGAAGGGCATCACCCAACCTTAGGCCTATAGGATGCTGATAGAAGACTTACTCCAATAGGCGGATCAACTGGAAACCAAGATAGGGAATACCTAACTTGGGTCTAAGGAAGGGCATCACCCAACCTTAGGCTATAGGATGCTGATAGAAGACTTACTCCTAATAGGCAGATTAACTGGCCAAACTAGGATGGTGCCACGAAGGGCGTACTCCTCATAGCGAATGGTCATTGGGAGGAACTTGCTCCACACAGAGGACCCTCAACTGGCAAACTAGGATGGTGCCACGAAGGGCGTATTCCACCACTAATCCCCGGGTGAAATGCCAGGGTGGTGCCACAGAGGGCGTACTCCACCACTAGCGGGTCTAATCCTAAGGGAAGGAAGGACCTAACCTTAAGGAAAAGGCGAAGAGCGTAAAAAAACTTAAAAAAAAAGGTAGAAATCAACTGTAAATCAAGAAAAGGAAGTTTTATTGATTGATAAAATGAGCTACATCAAGCATAGTATTTCTTAAGGAAACGCCCATTAACAGGTAGCATTGGGTGGTTCCCTTTACAATCTACTAACTGATACGAGCCTCCTTCGTAGACAGTCTCTATAACGAAGGGTCCTTCCCATGTAGGTTCAAATTTGCCTCCCAACTTCCGATGGGCCAAGATAGGCCTCCGAAGGACCAATACCAAGTCTCCCGCTTGGAAGGTCCTAGGTCGCACTAACTTATCATGGGCTTGAACCATACGGGATTTATACAACTCTAAACTTTGTTGAGCTTGGAGACGTCGCTCTTCAAGGCCTTCGAGTTCTTCCAATCGTAGTTTGCATTTTGTTCATTGGTAATTTGATTCTGAACTGCAATTCTAAGCGAAGGGATTTGTATTTCCAAGGGTAGAACAGCCTCAGATCCATACACTAGTGCAAACGGGGTGGATTGGGTCGGGGTTCTATAAGTGGTACGATAAGCCCACAGAGCTTCCACCAACCGCTCATCCCACTGCCGTTTGTTATCATCAAGGGTCTTTTTGACAATTTGCACCAAGGTTTTGTTGAAGGCCTCGGCCAATCCATTCGCCCGAGGGTAATAGATCGTCGAATATCTCCAATCAATATTATGGCGCCTTACAAACTATTGATTTTTGTAGACTTGAATGCGGACCCATTATCGGATATGATTCTGCGGGGTACGCCGAATCGATATACAATATGGTCACGAAAGAATTTTAAGACATGGTGTGATGTTACGTTTCGTAGGGGAATTGCTTCCGCCCATTTTGAAAAGTAATCAGTTGCTGCTAATATGAAACGATGACCTCTCGCGAGGGAGGGTCAATCGGCCCAATGATATCCGTGCCCCAACTTTCAAAGGGCCACGAGGCTATCGTAGGGTGTAACACATTAGGCGGCTGATGTAAAACCACACCATGGACCTGACATTGATGACAGTGCTTTGCAGTATTCATGCAATCGTCAATCATTGTAGGCCAGTAATATCCAAGTCTTTTAATCTTTAATTTCATTTTTGGACCCGATTGATGAGCACCGCACAGTCCTGAATGAACTTCATTAACAATTTTCTGGGCTTCTCGCTTGTTCAAACAGCGCAGCCACATGTGATCAAAGGACCGACGGTACAACAGATCGTTAACTAGTGCATATGATAGGGCACGTTTCTTAATCTGGTTGGAGAGTGATTTATCCTGGGGAAGCTTCCCTTCTTTAAGGTAATCGACTAAGGGTCGTCTCCAATCGCCTTCTTCGTCAGTCGTCGAAGAGGCAGAAAGGATCTGAAGGGGAGTCTTACTAATATGTTCCAAATCTATAAGAGAAGGTATTACGACCCTGTATCTCTATAGGGATGGAATCCTCCTCAGGACATGCAAATTCCTTTGCAAGTTTTGCTAAGGCATCCGCCGCAGAATTGCTTCCACGGGGAACCCTATACAAAGTAGCAATGGGGATTTGTTCCAGCAAGTGAAGCGTATACTGGTGATATTTTAGGAGATTCGGATTCAAGACTTTATAAGTTCCGGCGACTTGGTTAATAACTAGTTGGGAATCTCCAAAGATCTTAATCTCTTTAATCTCCATTAGAATTGCAAGTTCCAAACCAGTTATCAGAGCTTCGTATTCAGCTTCGTTGTTTGTGCAAGGCTCCGATAAGTGGTAGGAAAAATGCATCATTCCTTTTTCTGGTGTAATAAAAATTAGACCGACTCCAGCCTTTCCAGGAATTACAGATTGTTGGGTCGCAATCCTACGAGAGGATGCTGCCCCATCAAAATATAATTCCCAGATGGCCTCGCTAGATTCCCCCAAACTCATGATTTGTTCGTCGGGTAAGTCATCATTCAGAGGAGAATCTGCTGGCAGCGGGTGTGCTGCCAGAAAGTCGGCAACAGCCTGTCCTTTCACAGCACGAAGAGGAGTGAAAGTAATCTCAAATTGCAACAATATCATAGACCAGCGAGCTAAACGTCCTGACAACGTAGGTCGGGTCATAAGATATTGCAAAGGATTAACTCTTGAAATCAGACTGATTGAGTGGGAGAGCATGTAATGCCTTAGTTTCTGAGCTGCAAAAACTAAAGCAAGACAATGCTTCTCAATTGACGGGTATCGAATTTCAGTAGGAAGGAGTCTTCGACTAAGGTAGTAGAGAGCATTCTCTTTTCCTTCGTCGTTAACTTGAGCTAACAGAGCACCTAAAGACTCATCTAGAGCTGCGGTGTAGAGGATTAATGGCTTTCCGGGAATCGGAGCTGCCAAGACTGGCGGGTTAGAAAGATATTGTTTGATATCATCAAAAGCATTTTGACACTTCTCGCCCCATACGAATTTAGTATCCTTTTTCGCAAGGACAGAAAAGGGTTGACATCTCCCGGAAAGATTAGAAATAAACCTCCTTATATATGCCAATCTACCTTGTAGAGACCTTAACTGAGTAAGGCTCTTAGGGGATGGCATATCTAAGATGGCTTCAATTTTAGCAGGATCTATCTCGATTCCGCGGTGCCTCACTACGAATCCTAAGAATTTTCCCGAAGCGACGCCGAAGGCGCACTTCAAGGGGTTCATTTTCAAATCGTAGCGGCGCAACCGTTCGAAAACAACTCTTAAGTCATGCAGGTGAGCCTCTTTAACCTTGCTCTTGACAACTAAATCATCAATATAACATTCAACTTGATTATGAATTAAGTCGTCAAAGATACGGGTCATGGCCCGTTGGTAGGTTGCTCCGGCATTCTTTAAGGCCGAATGGCATTACCTTATAACAAAAGATTCCAATAGGGGTTCTGAACGCCGTATTTCTCTCATCTTCAGGGGCCATCTTGATTTGGTTATAACCCGACGAGCCGTCCATGAATGAGAAAATAGCATGTGAGGAGGCAATGTCCACCATGAGTTCTGGTATTGGTAGGGGAACTCATCCTTAGGGCATGCCTTATTCAGATCCCTATAGTCGACACAAATCCGAATCTGACCATTTTTCTTTCGAACTGGCACGACGCTGGCCACCCAAGAGGGGTATTGTTCCTCTCGAATGAATCCGGCCTCTGCCAATTTCTTAACTTCAGAAACGACTTGTTGCTCAATCTCTAAGCGCATGCGTCGAGGAGCTTGTTTAACAGGGATGGCATCATGCCGAACCCCAAGTTTGTGAACTGCTACCTCAGCAGGCAAACCTGGCATTTCGTCATATGTCCAGGCAAAGCAATCCCTAAACTCGAATAACAACTGGATTAAGTCTTGAGTTTCACCCTCGCTTAACAAAGTACTTATAAAAATCGGACGGGGGTCATCATCGTTTCCCAAGTTAATTTCTCTTAACTCATCGACTGTCGACTTAATTTCCTCTTCAAATTCAGGGGTGCATCCCGAACTTGAAGATCATCGGGATCGTCTAAAGTCTCCAAACAGAGTCCATCCAAAGGACAAGGAGGATCTGTAGGGACATTTGGAGAATCGAGATGGTAAGTTATCATTAGGCAATACTCATCATCATCGAATGAACTAACTGTTCCAAAGCCAATACCACTTGTTGGATTTTTATTTACTTTTGTTCGCCAAATATTCTCGTGGTATCTAGCTTGACCCTTAGTCCATCGGTATGGTACAGAACCTTTAGAAAAAGTATTTTTTACACAAACAGGGAAGTAGCCGAAAGGTAATTCCATTAATTCATTAAAATCTGCCTCCTCAAGGGTTACATCACCTTCGTCCCTTGCGGAGGAGGAGCCAGGAAAGAATTTCTGGACTTTCTTAACTTCACCATCCAAGTTGGGGGCCACTTTGACTTCCAACCCTACAACCCTGCCTGCCGACAGTGGGGTCAGAGAAAGGGCCTCAATCCTTCTAGTGAGCTTTTCATACATTGTTAATTCAGGCTCGTCACTTTTAACTTTTGAAATATCTACCTCAGGGTCACTGTCCTGGTCTAAGGTGAGATCAAATTTTGGAGGAGTATTTATGCTTTGATAATCGAGAGAGAGGGCAGCACCTTGACTTTCTAGTTCACTATCGGAATCTGATTCCAAATCAATGTATACGGGTGCTGCTCTCCTTGTCTAATGAAGCGCGGCCTCGACCTCGTGCCCTTAAAGCCATCCTCCCACCTCTTTGAGGTAATGTGCTTGGAGGTCTAAGGACAACAATATCAGAGTCGTCTTCACTACTCGATTGAATCATTTCTTGATTGATATTCTTATCTTTTTCTTTCTTTTGGTTGAATTTTTGTTCAACCATTTTCTCCTCAAATTTGATCTCTAATTTAGAACGGGACGAGGACCCTTTTGGTACAAAATATGCAGCATCTTCGTAGATCCCAATTTCTTGAATTGAGAATGGTTGCAAATCACCCTTAATCACATGTTCAATGCCATCTCGTTGATACTTAATGCATTGGTGCAGGGTAGATGGAACCATTCTATATTCGTGAATCCAAGGTCTACCTAGAAGTGCGTTAAAGGACGTAGTTGAATCAATTATATGAAATTTAGCTTCAGTTTTTAAACCTCCTATTTCCAGGAGTAGAGTGATCGAACCTAAAGCTCTCTCGCCCTTCTCGTTGAACCCACGAAGCACCAACCTGTCGGTTGAAAGCTTGCTAGTATCAACTCTGAGATAAGCAAGGGTCTTTATGTTCATCACGTTGACCGATGCACCCGGATCAACAAGGACTCTTGATAACTTGAAATTTCCCACATCTACAGTAATGTAGAGGGGACGATTGTGGTCAGCAGTTCTCAAGAGTAAATCTTCGTCTGAAAAGGTAACCCCAGGGACCTCTTTGAAGTAGAGAGCCTCACCTTCTGAAGTTGCAGCCAACTGTGTTAAGCAAATCTCGGGATCGAGAAGTGCTTTAATTAGAGACTCCCTCATTTCTTTGGAAAGAAGGAGGGCGTCATAAATACTTAATTTTGCTGGCAACTTCCTAAGGTGGGCTAGAACATTGTAATCAACCTTAGGAACGACAGACTCGAAACCCGGAGGAATTAAAGGAAATTCTGGTTGTTGAGGGAATCCGGACTTAGATTTTCGAATGAAGGTTGCTTGCCTTTATCCTGAGGGGGCAACCTAGGGGGTAAGACTTTACCGCCACGGAGTTGCACCTGCTCGACATCTTCGGGCGGGCAAACTAGGGCAGTGTCTACACACACCATAGGTGTTGGATCATCATTTTCTGAAAGCGAGTCAGAATCTGAAAGTTCTATCAAGATAGGATTTCCTTGAAAATTGATTTGAGGGAAATCACTTTCTGATAAAGCTTCACATTCGACCTCTTCTTGAATAGTCGATTCGGGGAGGTTGGTTTGATTAACCTCAATATTTGGTTCATTAGGAGTTTGATTCAAAGCAGGAGAGTCATCAATTTGCATTTGAGATTCATGGTTAATCATCAAGACAGAAGTAGAAGGATGTTTTTTATTCATCTTTTGACCCTTCGCCTTTGATGGGGCAAAGTAAAAGTCAGATAACAAAAGAGGGGAAAGGGTTTTAACACCACCATCCGCCATTCTAATACATCTCTCATCTACACACTTCCTCTCTACAAAATCAGATTTCTCTTCTTTCACATTTTTCTCAGTAGTTCCTAAGACTACTGGAGAGGGAAGTGGCTCAACATCCTTCTGCGAAGCGTCCAGGTCAACTTTCCACACCGGGGCCTGGGCTATCGTAGTCAGCTGTTGAGAAAGACGAAAAGACTTGTTAATCGACTTTTTAAGTGCCCGGGACAAAGCAATGTCCCAACCATCTTCAACAAAACAGAAGAGTTAAGAGGATTACCTGAAATGGTCTTAATTGAAGCCTTTTCTGGATCGACCAAGTATTCCTTAGGTATTATGATGTTACCTTGGGTGTAGTTCCTCTCAAGCCAATCTTTGAACACAACGCAGTCCTCAAGAGGGTGACTAAGCATCCTGTGGTACGGGCAATACTTGGGATCATCTTTCTTGCTCTCATCCTCAGGCCTCCTAGCCTCTGGCAACTGAAAATCTGGTTTCTTTAACAGACTTCTGAAGATCTTCTTAACTGACTCCCTTTTAAATGGATAAGGCTTTGCCAATCTCTCTCTAAAAGGGATGAAAGAGGGATCTCTAGTATGTTGAGAACTATCTGAAAGGGCTGCTTCTGAGGCGGCTGTGGTGGAAGTGGAGTGCTAGGCTGACTAACCACTGGCCTCTTTCCTTTATCTACTGCTGAGACCACAGCTTTCTTTTCAAATGTCTTCACCAGTTTTGGACCCTTCCTTTCTTCAGACTGCTCTCGTAAGAATGGCATCCTAGGAGCCTCTTCCTGCAAATTGCTAGCCTTATTAAGAAGTTTCTCAAAAGTTTTAATAGTGAAACCCTTCAGGAGAAAAGCAACAGGACCGTGGATATTCTTCAACAGAATCTCCACAGCATATTGTTCTTGCAACTTGGGTTCACACTTCATCGAGAGGTTTCGCCACCTCAAGATGTACTCAACTAGAGACTCTCCCGGCTTTTGCTTTTCAACCACGAGATCGCCCACAGTAGTGCGTTGTTGCGCTCCAGAAAATCTCTTAAGAAAGAGGTTTTCTAGGTCGCTAAAGGTTCTTACTGAACCGTTGGGCAGATCGGCGTACCATTCAAAAGCAATGCCGGATAGACTACTTACAAATTGGCGAAATAGTAGAGCATCTGACCCTCCTGCGTTGCAACAGCTTGCTCGGAAGTGGGCCAGATGCTGTCTCGGATTTTCAATTCCGGTGAAAACTTTAAAAGTTGGTGGCACAAAGCCCTTTGGGTAAGGAACAAGTCATATTCCTCGGGGTAGGGTCTACCCTTTGCAATAGACACAGTTCCTTGAGCATGGGCTAAGGCCTCCCTTACCTGGTCCTCAATTAACTGCTTGATATCCTTCTGAGGTGGGATCGGAGGAATGGTGGAAACTGCAGGGTGAACTGGAGGTGTCTCTACTGGACAAGGAGAGTCACAGGTGGTGACTCGAGAGGTCTGGATTTAAGTTCTGCCCTTTTGGCCTTTTCTGTGAGCTCTCGAGCTGACTGGTGGATCACAAAAGACTCTTGCTGTGATTTGTCCAACTTCTCTTGCATTTCTCTAACTTGTGACATCATGCTAGCGAGCTGAGTCTCCAAGTTTTTTATATGTTCTTCATCTCTATCTTTCACAGACTCATCTGACTCTGACTCAACAGCATGCGGATCATCATCTTTAACAAATCGGCGCTTGCTGGGCTCAGCTTCTTTATTAGATCCTCTAGTTTCAACCACATGAATGCCCCCAACATAATCATCTTCATCTCCAAGGAGATCATCCATATCAGGGTCGAAAGAAGCCGTTCCTTCTTTGTTCAACAGGATGTTTCTTATTTCTTGAACTACCTCCTCGACCGGTCTATCCCCAATTGATTTAGGGTCAAGGGGTAAGTATCCTTTATACTCAGCCATATCAAACAACTCTTCAGAATCCATAAGGGCAATGATTTCTGTAAGTTTTGGATTAGGATCTGGTTGAGACTTTGTATCTGGCTCATCTTCCATTTCTAAATCCTGGTCAATCTCTCCTCTTCGACTATCCCAAAGCTGGTAGTCAGAAGAGTGGCATCCTCTACAGGGAGGGGACATATTCCTCAGGAGAAGTAGGAGCTTGTAAAGTGATAGTTCCCACATCTGGTAAGGTAAGGTCCTCAGACACCTGACTAAGGGGCCTAGGAATGACACTCGAACTTTGGGGATCATCAACTGGGGTAGCAGGAACGGTGACTATTGGATCCGGAATCAAACTGGCCGCGGCAGGACTATCAACTGTAACAACTGGGGTACTAGCCTGAACATCCATCAATTCAACTGAACTCGGAGTAGGGTTGACTGAAACTCGTTGGAGCTGCAGAATGAACTTAGAAGTTCTAGGAGGTGGTGGCAGACTCTCCAACTTAGTTCTCTTCGGCACATATCTCCTTTCAGGAGATTTAGGTCTTTTTCCTTTAAGGTCCACAGACTTTTGAACTTCAACCCCCTTTGTTTGACAATCACTGAGGCCAATCTCACAGGTTTATGTGGGGTACCGGGGGTCTACCAGTAGAATGGCGGCCTCTCTCGGACCCAGTCAACACAATACCCTCTGTTTGAGAAGACAGAGGGCGTGGCACCCAGTGATATCCATCAACCAGTACCGAAGTAGCAGGCTGTCTAGCATACTTCTTATTCTTCCTAACGAATTGAGGGGTTAAATTCTTGCTTCAGATACTTCTTCCTTCAACACTTCTTTTTGGAAGCGATGTGAGATCACTCCCTTTAACTGTTTCACATATTCCTCTTTAGTCTGTCCGTCTGTGCAGCACAGGTGTGAATTATATTTCTCAAAGTTCTTGTCTTTTGAAGGTGTTTTTCTTTCTGAGTCTTCTTGGTCGAGTAGTCGACCGGGCATGGTGGAGAACGGGCTATCCTAGCTATCCTCTCCTCCCCTTGAGCTGAAGCCAGGGGTAAAAGCGACTTCCCTTTAGGAGGGGAGAGGAAGCAGGAATAGGTAGTTCCTCAACAGCCTCAGGTTCTACTTGGGCCAAGGTCTTAAAAGGTAGGACTCTCTTAGCCTTAGAGATTTTCTTCCTAAGTCTCCTCAAATAATTCTTCTTCTGATTCTTAGTGGTGAATCTAAGTCCAGAACTAGACCCTTCTTCAAAAAAGACTTAATTTCAGTGAAGGCTCAACAACTGGTTCAGGTTGTTTCTGATCATCACTGACTACTGGCAAGGTGGGTGCAGATCCCACAATTAACTCAACTACTGGGGGAGTTTCCTTACTGGCATCCAGGCTCACAATCTGGTGTCCATCCATAGAGAGCTCTAGAGTACTAAATCCCATTCCAAAGATAACAGTACTCCCTTGGTCATTAACAGTCGAATTCAACTCTCGGTCAAAGGAGAAAATCAGTTGGCCAGCCATTTGAAATTTTCTGAAAGTTAAAGAAAATGATTGAAATTAGATTTTTTGAAAAGAGTAGTAAAAAGTATTTTATTACTATTTTTTTGAAAGTATGACATATATTGGCCCACGAGGAAATCGTATGGGGTAACATATGTCAACTTGGAGTTTAAGAAAATTTTTGAAGGAATTTTGAGAATTTGAAATGGGTTCTCTTACAAATTCCAAAACACAACGGACAGAGTTTCCCCTTGCCCGAAGGCTTATGGAATTGTGAGAAAGCCCAAGTAAAAAGGATAGTTTAACCCTCCCCACCCTTAGAAGTCAAGGGGGAAATGAGGGGGTTAAAACTAACAAGTTTGGAATGAAATCAAAAATTTTGAATGCTTTTCAATTTTAAGGATTTATATGTTGAACGAAAATATTATCGACCATAAATCCATAAAATTAAAAAAGGATATCCAGAGATCTGATTTGACACTGTCGCCTCACAGGCTATGCTGGGCAGAAGGTCAAAATCAGAACAGAAATCTAATAAATCAAATTTAGAGGTAAAACCTCTCTTTTAATGTTTTGTTATTATTTTAGATGTTGGCCACACTTACCCAAGGAAGAAATGGGCAAAGGGACCAACGGAAGAAAGGTAGTTAAGACTACCGATGAAACAAAATTTTGCCATTATTAAAGATGGAGAGAGAGATTTGTCCCACCGGGCGTGCCATTTTTTGTTGGTGGAATTTTGAAAAACAGGTTTTGAAAATATTAGTTTTCTTTGGGATTTTAAGATTAAGGTTAAGTTCTAATTCTAAGGTCGAATCGACTCGTTAGAAAGAGTATATCACCCCGAAGGACGAAATAAACTTTCATAACGGTGTTCAGACTTAGAATTATGAAATCCATCTTGAATATTGTGAGCGATGCTAAAGAGAAATTCATATGACCCCGAAGGGTCAAAATGAGGTTCAACTGAATATCCAGCTACAATATTCAAGAAGTGTGATCGTTAGGTTCACATCCAAAGCCTTATCAAAGAAAGATGTATCTCCCCAAAGGGAGAAAATATCATTCGATGATAATTCTTTAAATATGATAATAATGATCACTAGTATTTTAAGTTTTCCCAAAGAAATCCAATTGAGTTTTGAAAAATCATTTTTAAAATCAGGTGCGTGTGTGGTTCTAAATCTCCTACGAGCGCAAGCCCTCGTAGTTAATTACATCGTAGGGAGATAAAATCTCCTACGAAAACTCTCGATTAAAATATGGCAGAATTTTGTTTAGAGTTTCTAGGAGTGATATCAAAGTATGAATAGAATTATTGGAAAATCAAAAGGGAATGGATCAAAATTGAACAGTTATTAACGGAGTTAAAGGAGGAGAGGTAGGGGACACTTTGAGATTCCAGAACCATCCGAAATGTCCCAACTTAATCTAAGTGTTGGGCTTTATGTTTTGGACTTGAAATGATATTTAATTAGAGTTGAGCATTTTATTAGAAATTTGGGATTAGATTCCCGAAGTTTGGGGTCTTATAATCAAAGATCTGCCCCGAATCCTAAATCTATTTTGGACACTGGACCACAGTCGTCCGATCCTAACTAATGCAGTGCAAGGTCTGGACTTACCCCGGCCTGGATTGGGGAGCCAGCTAACCACCTAATCGATTTAAAATACATGAATCCGGTCTTTTATGAAAGAGTGGTAGGGACGTTATAATTAAAGTTTTGGAGGCGGGGCCGACATCTAGAGATTCTCCTAATTGGCCCCCTTTGACTTATGTTGGGTGCTAAAATGCTAAACTATGAAATTAAAATTTTTGACTCTTTTATTTGTATCTAATGCAATGCATGCTGGTTAACAACCTCAAATCAAATATGCTTGAAATTTTAAAACAGGCTTATAAAATATTTTTTTAGAAGACTGGACTTCCCCAGGTCCGGCACCTCGTCCTCATAGGTCAGACTATCCGGACTCTACCCGCAGGCGGGGAAGGGTCTAAGCAAGGAAAGAGTAATGCAGAAATATGCATGCGACCCCGGGGTCGATCCCCGGCTAATTCCCTAGATTCGTTATCTTTCTATGTTATTTAGACTCACTAAAATTTTAGACTTTTAAGATTATGAGTATAAAACTTTCGCACCCTCACGAGCCTCACGTATCCAGGCGAAAACAAAGAGCGGCATGCAATCGCCAAAAAACTAGTAAAAACAAGTAATCCTAAAGGCAATCAAATCATCAATCAAATACAAATTAATTAATAAATGTCCATAGGCAGAATTGCCTTGCTTATTACAAACCAGAATATTACAGAAAGTAAAGTGGCCGGGCACCACTGACAACAACCCGGATTCTAACCTAGTAATGACGCAAGTTATTTTGAGTGGGATACTCTCAATCTTCAAATCTTCAAATCTTCAATCTCATTCTTCTTTGGACTCCTTTTCTTCAATCTTCTTGGAATCTTCGTAGTGGATTACCCAAATGGATAAGAGGGCACTTCCTTCTAAGGGGAAGGCCACTCTTTCCTCTTTGGGTAAGGAAGAGGTATGATCCAAATTTGGATTTCCAGATGGAAAAGGAGTGTTCCCCAAAGGGGTATCCTTTCCTCTTTGGAATCCAAGCTTTGGATCTATGTATCCCAACTCAAAATAACTTTCACAACACTTGACACTTGCACAAATTACATTGATATCAAAATAAAAATCTAGACTCACCTGCAGGGTTATCCTAAGCAATTAATATATAAAAAAAAACAGTTATTCCCAAGCAGTTGTATATGAGCAGAAAGAAAGTAAACACACTGGCCACGCTCTTTTTATTTGGGGGCTTTAGCAGCTGAAGCACCTGTGCAAAGAATTTATAATATTTATGCATTTTTTTGATTTGCCCCCTTTTTATATTGCCCTGCATGAGCGTGGCCACCTGCAGAAAACTGTGTCAACATCCAGATCGTACTTAACCTAAGGGTAATCTAGTCGCCAAACACATCAATCCATCCACAGAGTACAGAAAAAGTAAGCAGACACAGCAAAGCAATTTCATCCACAACATGCAGTGAAAACTACGAAAAATCCGGCACACAGTAAAGTAAACACCGGCCTAACCTAGATCTAGAGTTGGTTGTCCTAGCACATCATCTAAAGTGTGTGAGAAAGGTCGTGTGGCTGGGATAGATCCTAAAGTGGGTTATTATTGAAGTTGTCTAAAAGTTTGGATTTGTTAAGGCTTAGAAGGGGATTTAGATTAAAATTTAAATATTAATGAATTAAGAATTTTATTAAACATATTTTAAAAGTTAATTGATTGCTACCTTTGTTTCACACCGAGGCCGTGAAGTTTATTTCACCTTCCTTGGGGCTAAGCTAATAGCCTCGTAGGCCTGGGTTACCCAGTAGCAATCGGGGTTGATTAAGTTATTTAAATTGGTTGGAATTAAAAGAGTGGATTAATATAAAAAATGAGTTAGTTACTGATTTTAAAAGTTGATTAATTTAAGTTTGCCATTAATTGATTCGTGGCGTTGTGCCACCAGGCTCGAGGAACCAGCCTCCTTAGGACACTTAGCCCCGCAGCCCGGAGTAGTCCAGCCGATAAACCAAATTAATGTAATTGAATTAGAGATTTTTAAAATGTTAAATAATTAAAGATTAATCTATTTTAAGATTTAACACCCCTTAGAATCCATTCGTGGCGTTGTGCCACCAGGCTCGAGGAACCAGCCTCCTTAGGACACTTAGCCCCGCAGCCCGGAGTAGTCCAGCCAATAAACTTCAACTTTAGGTGGTTGTTGTGTTTTAAAGGATTTGTTAAGTGTTTTAAAACATTAACCCAATATTTTCTGAGTTTTAGAATGATTTTGAGTTTTTTAAGAATTTTTTAATATTTTAATGATTAATTAAAGGGTTGAAAAATTTTTTTGATTAAGCTCAAATTCTGGAATGTTTGTATTTTATTAAAATACTAGACCTTACTACGATCAGTTAGAAGGTAAGTACGTTGAAATCGGATTTTTCTACATTTTATTACGAAGGTTTGAAGTTTTGAACTAGTTTTGACTACGGTTGACCGATTTGTTGACTTTTTAAAATAACAAATTTCTGGAATTTAATATTTTAATAAATACTAGACCTTATTAGAGTTGAATGCAAGTGAGTTTGGGTGATTTGGATTTATTCGAATTAGTTATGAATTATCGAAGTTTGGGCATTTTAATGAATTTAGGAATTTCTTAATTAGAGGGCCTCTCTTTTGTGATTTTGCTTCAAACAAATTCCAATCTCTTGAAAACACCTCCAAAGGTCAGGAACAACCTAAGGAGGGATCCCCAAGTGTTTGGGAGATTTTTGGATTTTTATATTATTATTAATTAATTATCTTAATTAAATATTGGTTTTCACTTAAAATTAAATTAGGGTTTAAATTGCTGTCAAATCAAGGGGCTTTTAATTATCATAGATTAAGGACTGAATTCTGGTCAGTTTGAGGGTTTATATGTAATTTTTTGGATTTAAATTGGATTTATTACAATTTTTAGAAGTTTTAAAGGCTTAATTAAGGGTTTAAGACTTAGAAAATTAATTAGGGGCCTAATGACCTCAAAAATCAGTGAAAATTTCTCTAAGGGCTGAGGTGTCACTAAGTTCAAATGTTCAAAGTTTCAACTCAAGGGGAAGTGAATCCTAATTATTGAAATTTTTCTAAGTTTTCTATACATGGGTCCTTAATTATTGTCCTTAATCATGTCACTAGTTTTGAATAGGTTCAAATCAAAGTTCCTCTAACCCTTTGAATAAACATGGCATGCATACACAAGTGGCAAGCAAACAAGTCCTTAGATCTAGGAGAACCTAGGCTAGGTGGTGTGTGCACCTTAAGCATGCAATTAACTAAATAACATAATTAAGACAAAATTAGTGAATAATCAAGGAATGATTATTCACTAATTATCCCCTTCATTTCTATTCAAACATGCTTAATCAACATTTAAGATCTCAAATGACTCTTAAACACTTAAGGATTTACAAATATATAATTTCAAAATATATATTAAAATACATAAATATAAATTTATATATATATATATAAATAGAATATATATATTATAAAATAATTAAATATATTATTAAAATACATTTAATGAGTTGAAGGATCCACTGATCTCCATAGAAGTTTGGAAATAATAAAAATTTTTCTTGTATTTTTTTAAATACTTAATATTTAATTAAATATAAAAAAGGTGAAAATACTCAATAATTCAAAATACCTTCAAAAACTATTCAATAATACTGAAAATTTTTCTGGAGACCAGCCATGAACTCAACAACATGCATGCCAAATTTCAGATAAAAATAATTTATATAATTAATTAAAAATGAAATACATATTTCTGTATTTCTTCTTAAATTACCATAAAATAATAGTCAAAATAAACTGATTTTATTTTTAAAATAAACTAGATGAAATTCTGAAAAGTTTGATATATTATACTTATTTTTGGTTATATATTTGATTTACTATGATTTTTCAAAGTTTTAGTAATTAAAACTAATTAAAAACCAATTTTATTTATTAAATGGCGGCGGTCAGACACGCGGCGCACTGGGATTGCGCGGTGGTCGAAACCGCGCGGCGGCGGGGACACGCGTCGGCTGCTGGCCGCTTCACGCGGTTTTCACTTAACCACGTCAGCGGCGCGTGACAGCCGTTGGATTAACCGCGGGTTCGATCCAACGGCTGAGATCAGATCCCGCGGTCTGATCTCACCAGGAGAAGATCAGACGGCGGAGCTTCGATCCCGCTATTCCGAATGGACGGCCTGATCTCGCCGGACGGCTGATCGAACGACGGATCGAATGCGCGGTCGGATCAGACCGCGGAAGGACTCGATCTGGACCGTTGATCGAACGATCAACGGTCCAGAAAACGTACACTCGCCGAGACCGTGAGTGACGCCCTAGAAAACGTATTTCGCTTCGTTCTCTCGATCGGATCGGATCGTCATTTCACTTAAAATTTTAAACATAGATTAAGGCATGAACAGAAATCGTGGGAATAATTAGTTTTATAACTAAAACCCTAAAAGCGTAAAGCTATTTAGATCTAACTAAGTGACCTAGATCTAGGGTTTTAGGGAGTTATACCGTTAGATCTTCGGAATTTCTGGATGGTTGAGCTTGTAGATTGTCCAAGTGAAGATTCCCCCAGCGAAAATCCAAGCTCGAACGCGTCTGGATCGGCTGCTATGGGGCTTGGGACGGTCTAGTGGTGGTTTCGCCGGAGAACTCGCCGCCGGTGACGTGCAAACCACCTGGGTTTTGTAGTGGGGAGGTAGAGGAAGCTCTGGAGATTCAAACGAACTGGGGGCAGGGCTTGAGAGGGCTTGAGTAGTGAGAGATGTTAGGGTTAGGATAGTGTCATTAAGCCCTTTTTCCCCCTATTCAAACGGGCCCCAGGCCAAACGGATGGCTGGGATTGATGGGGGGCTCCCTAGATGGTGCCATGTCCTGGGACAGCTAGAAGGCTGCCTCAAAGGCTGGCCAAGCCTTGCCTCCATTGGGCGGCTTGGGACAAGTGGGGGGGGGGGCCATGCCATTTTAGGCTAAACCAGGCCCTGAGCTTGGTTAGGAGAGCTCCAAGTGAGCTTTAGGATATTAAGGGGTCGGCCTTGGGGAGTTAAATCAGGGAAAAGGTCTAAATGTGATTAAGACCTTTTAGAAGGGTTTAAGCTTGGGTTTGACCAAGTTGACCAGTCAACTGGTCAATGGGCTGATGTGGCACCCAAGCAAGTCATTGGAGTCTCTCCAAGTGGCTGGATGGTTGTTTGGCTTGAGCTAGGTTCAATGGATTGAAAGTTTTGACCATATAAATGGTCACTTTAAGCTTTGAGTTGACTAGTGACCAGTCAACTCCATCAAGGGTTGTGAAATTTTCAATGATGTGATTCAAATGAGTTGATTGGGTGGATTGGAGGGTGGTTTCCAAGAGCCATTATGTCAAATAGATTAAAAAGGCTTAATGGGCCTTTAAGGGCTCTAGGCCAAACTGGTTGACTTTGTCAACCAGTTGGGTTCAAGGGCTAGAAATGGGTTCAACAGATTCAGAATGTCGTCCTGAGTCTATTGGATGTGGTCCCAAGGTTTGGAGGGGTCAATTTGGTCAAAATCACCATTTGAGCCTTTAAGGGCCTGTTTTGGTCAACCTGGGTTGACTTGGTCAACCAGGTTGACCCAGGGTCTGGGTTGGGCTCAACAGGTTTGAAATGACATTTGGAGACCATGAGTAGTTGTCTGGGTCTGGGGAGGTCAAATTGATCAAATCCCTATTTAGACCCTAAGGGCTGTTTTGTCAACCTGGGTTGACTTGGTCAACCAGGTTGACCCAGGTCTGGGTTTGGGCTCAACAGGTTTGAAATGATATTTTGAGGTTAATGGAGTGGTTGGGTGACCTAAAGAGGTCATTTGGGTCAAAACACATGTTTGGACCCTTAAAGGGCCCTTGGGTCAAACCAGTTGACTTGGTCAACCGGTTTGACTCAGGGTTGGAAATGGGTTCAAAGATTTGAAATGACATTTTGAAATTTGTTAAAGGTGGTTGCACTCCTATTTGGAGCTCATTTGGTTTGAATCCTCATTTGAGCCCCATAGGTGTGTTTTGGTCAATTT